>JARVGS010000979.1:42485900-42496078 GCA_031762315.1 Hypsolebias antenori | reverse complement strand
GTTTCGAGCTACGAACGGATCGACCTACGAACGGTCCTTAGGTCCGGAACCCATTCGCAACTCGAGGACCACCTGTATTCACTATTTTTAACTATTTATTGATACAAGGGTAATGTGAAATTTTTTGCTCCGGAGCTGTTGTGCAATCTAGTATTTTTAACTGAAATCAAATTGTGTTTACTAACATAAGGTCCGTTGGGTGTAATTGCTTTATTTTATTATGACTTTTAGCATTTTTATTTAGTTTCATTAATTTTGTTTTGTTTGTAGCACCGCAAAGTGGGGCATCTTAATTTCGTTATACATAGTATAGTGACATTAAAGATATTCTGATTCTGATATGATCACCTCAAACATATGACTCACTTTGAATGCATTTTACTTGAAAGTAACAGATCAACTAAAAACTTAACTACTTTGTAAAATTATTCTCTGCAAAAAAATGAGTTGTGAATGATGGTGGAAAACTGTTGAAGAAGCTGAAATAAAATGTCAAAGTTTAAACAAGCAGAACAGAAACTAAAATTAGAAGACTCATAGAAAAAGTTCATGTAATTTAAAAACTGTAAAGATGTAACTTAATGCTAAAATTAACTATTTCATAGTTAAATGCTAACTTTAAAAATGTGCCGGTAGTTTAAGACTAAAATGATAAAATCCACCCACAGGATAAAAAAAATTGGCCAAGCTGTAATTTAAAGTTAAAAGTATCCTATTCATAGTAAGCTAATGACAGAAGCCAAAACCCCACACTGGCAAAATAATTGCTAAATGGTAAACTTTTCAAAACCATAGGTAAAAAAAAAAAGCTAACTTTAAAACCCAGTAGCTGAAAGCTAAAATTAGCAAAGCGGTAGCTAAAAACTAAAAATAGCACACACACAAAAAAAAAAAGGTTGCAAACTTAATCATCCAGGTAGATAACAACAAAAAAATGGTTAACCTTTTTGTTGTTATCTACCTGGATGATTCAGCTTACAAACCTTTTTTTGAACCACTTCGGCCTTGGTGGTCCTCAAGCTGTTTCTGTGAGTAACAAGTTGGCCATCAGGCCTAAAACATTTGATTTTTGCACAGTTGATTGATTGTTTTGGATGGGTGTGTTTTGCAAGCCTACTTTTGAGATTCCAACAGGAGGTTGGCTTGAAACACAACAGTGAAGGCTACCTATGGGACAGATCTGGTTGGCAGGCTGTAGACTTAAGTAGTCCTCTGAATGGGAGACGAAATGTTTCTCACTTAAAGAAACTGGATCGGATGACATGATTTAACTTTTTTTGTTAAAAGTAGCACATCATTTCATTCAACCTTTATTTATACAGTTAGTCTCAATGAGTCATGAGGACTCATTTTCAAGAACGACCTGTAGAGTAGTAGTGCACTTTTGTGTAAAGTAGCACAAATTCCATCCATCAATCCATGATCTTTACCCGCTTCTTCCTTGTCGGGTCATGGGGGGGTCACTGGTGCCCATATCCAGCAGTCACTGTGCGAGAGGTGGGGGACACGCTGGACAGGCCTCCAGTCCATCACAGGGACACATAGAGACAAATGAGACCAGCAACCATTCACTCTCTCTTACAACTACGAACAATTTAAAGTCACAAATCGGCCTAACATGCATGCTTTTGGTCTGTGGGAGGAAACCAGAGTACCCAAAGAAAAGCCATGCATGCACGGAGAAAACATACAAACTTCACCCAGAAAGGCCCCTGGCTGGGATTTGAACCCGTGACCTTCTCATTGAGAGGATGCAGTTTGCTGGAACTCGTATGACTGATGATGTCCTCCGGATGGAGGGTGAAACGTTTCTATAAAAAAGCAACTGTCCCGATGACCCGACTGAGAATTATTGGATTTGGTACCTGGATTATTGAGCATGAACTTTCTTAACTAAAATTTAGAATTCCCATTCATTTAAGTGAAAAGAAAAATAGTTAAAGAAAAAACGATTAAGTTACTAATAAAACGTCACATTGGAAAAAAAATTACAGGGTTGTTCTGGGCAAAGATTTTTTTGGATCATATTGTACTTTTTATGAGCCCATATACAAAAGTTTGGAGCTGAAGCAGATGCTTACCTGCATGTTACCTCTGACCTTCATCAGCCTGATGCACAATTACCAAAATGCAGTTTCATTATTAGGTCTCATTGTCCTCTGAACAGCAGTGTTCATTCTTTGCCAAGCAGAAACAAAAAGCCACTGGACTCGTGTGCAGAGTAGATAAGTGCTCCGACAGATTCTGATAACATGCAGCTAAAAGCCTGGTTCTGTTTCACTGTTGCCAGACTTTACAAGTGGCTGCACAATTAACAATAATAATACTTAAGCAAAGCACCTTTACATTTCATGGCTGGATGACTGTGTAAGAGAAAATAAGGATTAGAAAATGCATGAGCAGGTTGTGTGTGTGTGTGTGTGTGTGTGTGTGTGTGTGTGTGTGTGTGTGTGTGTGTGTGTGTGTGTGTGTGTGTGTGTGTGGTGGGGGGTATATAAAGGTATACTACAGTCAAAATCAAAGTAGAAAAAAAAATCTTACCAGTAGTTCACATTAAAATTAGTGCAACAGGAATATCTTAATTAGCTCAATTGACATTTTAACATCAACTGATCCTAACGGGATAATAAGATCCATGCAAGGAATAATAAATGAGTGTATATTAAAATAAATGAAACAGAGGCTTAAAAACAAACTGAACCACATCCAGTTTTCTGTGTTCTTTGGAACGCCAAAAAAAGTTGGAACTAATTGTGTAATGTCAAAAATATTAATGATTGTTTTGTTACAGTTCACTTCATCTAGATCAGACGTATTTTTTAGTCTGGAAAGTCCTTGGAATCATTTTAAGGCCCTTCACATTGGAGGACAACCCTGCTATAATTTTTAGGACCTACACGACTGATAAGAACATGACAGTTGTATTTTAGTGAGAAAGCAATGAAACAGCTACATTCATAGGCCCTGTTTGCAAGGTGCTGTTTTTGAGTGAAATTGTAGCATTTTTGGTGCATTTCAGTTGTTCATGTTCATGATAACATTGGCCATTTTCTCTGGCAATGAAGCTTTTAGAAAGCAGTTCTCAGAGTAGAGGTTTTTGGACATGTCTGACATTGGTGTGAAATCACTCATGCACACTACAAACAGCTGCAGTCAGTTTTTCAGTGTTAGTTTTTCCATGTTCCACAGATGTTGCATCCAGGTGGATGCAACATCTGTGGAAGGGGAGCGTGACGGGACCAACTAACTACCAGTTGTATTTTGCTTTCACTTGGACAGAAAAACAAGCCTAAAAAAGCAACTTAACATTCAAAATAAGCCCAAAAACCCGCAACCCGCGACTCACAAAATTTATAAACGACTGTAGAAAAAAACAAGCCCAAAAGTCGCTTATAATAAGCAGACTTGGCAACTATGAAAGGGAGCTGGCTAACTAGCTTGCTGTACGGTGGCCTACACGGCCAAATTCTACAGCAGCCGAATGGATACAAAATATAATATGCAGTACGCTCAGGAGCAGGAGCTGAAAAAATATAAAATAAAACACGTGTTAAAATCGATTTTGGGGCTTTTAGAATTGATTCTGAATCGCCAGGACTAAGAATCTAGATTCTTTAAAAAAAAAATCGATTTTTTTCCCTGCACCCCTACTACTGCACCCCTACTACTACTACTACTTTGCAGAAAGGGAAACCTGTTGCATTTTTGATACAAACCTAAAGATCTGGCTAAGATCCTGCAAAGGCCCTTTTTGTTCTGGACAAATTTTATGTCATAAACCTAGAAAAGAGATTTTAACCAAAGAGTGTGTGGGCCCTTAACTCAAACTTCTCATTTGAAGAGGTTGAGAGATGATCCACTTCAAATCCGCACTGACTCTGAACAAGGCTGTTCAGACAAAATTTGCTGCCAGCTGACACTGGGATGAGAAAAAAATGTATGTTGTGTTCAGGTATATTTAAAAGTAGAGGGAAAAAGGTTCAAATTAAAGTTAAGTACCAGAAGGCACTGCATCTCGAATGAAGTTTGTGTGCATCCATTTATAGTGAACACGTGATTTGTGAGTAATTCTTTATGAAACTGATCCCTTGCCTTTACACATCTGTCTTTGGGAAGTTAAATCAAACGTGCTTTTCAAAAAAACAGAAAAGTGTATTTTATAAGGTCAACATTCATGGTTCTTTGGTTCCATAATCTACCATAAAGCCAAGCCAAAATCCACTTCTGAAAATGGCTCATTAAGATTTTGATCAATCTTGTGCTTTCAGTGGGACAGGCTTAGGAAATGCCATCAGAAAATTGCATTTCCCAATGACATTAGGCATCCAGTTGACCATCCAATTCCATGTGTTTCTATTGAGATGTTAGGATCTGATATCATTTTTGTCAGAAAATCTGCTTTTTTTTAAGTGCTGCAATTAAATTTCCTTGATGGTCTCTGCGAGCACTTAGCTTAAGAGAATACACTTTTGAATTAAAAAGCTTTCAATCATCTTAAATCATATTTGGAAGAGATCTGCCTTGGAGCACAGTGTCACATGCAATGTTGCTGAGTGTATGACAGACACGTGAGAGATGGGTGATGCTGGGAAAGGTTACTGTCACTGTCTGCATGCTGGGGCTTAGCAGCAACATGTTTTTCAGATGGGAAATCAAAGAAAGATAGGAAATGGGACAATACCATACCATACCATACCATACCATTTTATTTATAGAGCACTTTAAACAGTGACAAAGCCAACCAAAGTGCTGCACAAACAAACAAACAACAGGCAACACATAGGCAACATACAAAATGAAGTACAAAAACAGAATATAGACATAAAATCATCGCAGATAATAAATATAATGACCAAACACAGATCATCTGGTGTTGAAAGCAACAGAATAGTAGTGAGTTTTTAAACAGGATTTGAAAACCGAGAGGGAGGGGGCCTGTCTGACGAGCAGCGGTAACTCGTTCCAAAGTCTTGGGCCTGCTACAGAGAAGGCCCTGTCACCTCTGCATTTAAGACGAGTTCCTGGAAATGTGGGAAGTAACTGGTCCGCTGACGTAAGAGAACGTGGTGGGGCATACGACTGTAGCAAATCAGAGAGAGTATCCGGAGAAAACTCACACATGCATGGAGAGAACATGCAAACTCCACTCAAAAAGGCCCCTGGACTAGGATTTGAACCGGCAACCTTCTCATTGAGAGGTAACAGCAACTGAGCCACCTGAAGTAAAAAAAATCTTTTATTATTTTGTTATCTTGTGATAACCATGCTAGTTTTATCTAGTAGCCAAAAGTCAAAAGATTTGTTTTCTTAAGAATGTATTTTCACAAAAGTATTATGGTGCAAAATAAAGAGATTGTTGTGTTATACTCAGTTTCACCATTAAGTATTGCTCTATTTTAATATCATGTATTAAAATTTCTGATGAACAAGTGCTCTTCTTATTTCATTCAGAACTTGAAATAATTTAAAGTTATCAGGGGACATTGTTGCAACTAAAACAAAGAAACACAAAATGAACACACTACCTCAAACAAGCAAGATGTTACTTGAGATCCATCCATCTATCCATTCTCTTCCGCTTATCCGGGGTCGGGTTGCGGGGTTAGCAGCCTCAGTAAGGAGGCCCAGACTTCCCTCTCCCCAGCCACTTGGGCCAGCTCCTCCGGGAGAATCCCAAGGTGTTCCCAGGCCAGCCGAAAAACATAGTCCATCCAGCGTGTCCTGGGTCTTCCTCTGGATCTCCTCCCAGTGGGACATGCCCAGAACACTTCACCAGGGAGGCGTCCAGGAGGCATCCTAACCAGATGCCCAAGCCACCTCAACTGGCTCCTCTCAGTGTAGAGAAGCAGCGGCTCTACTCTGAGTCCCTCCCGGATGACTTAGCTTCTCACCCTATCTCTAAGGGAGAATCCAGACACCCTGCGGAGAAAACACATTTCAGCCGCTTGTATCCGAGCTCTTGTACTTTCGGTCACAACCCAAAGCTCATGATCATAGATGAGGGTGGGAACGTAGATCGATCAGTAAATTGAGAGCTTTGCATTTTGACTCAGCTCTCTCTTTACCACGACAGACCAGTACAGCGCCCGCTTCACTGCCGACGCTGCACCTATCCACTTATCGATCTCACACTCCAGTTTTCCCTCATTCATGAACAAGACCCCGAGATACTTAAACTCCTCCACTTGGGGCAGGACCACCTCCCCGACCCGGAGAGGGCATTCTACCCTTTTCCGGCTCAAGACCATGACCTCGGATTTGGAGAAACTGATCCTCATCCCAGCCGCGTCACACTCGACTGCAAACCGCTCCAGTGAAAGCTGTAGATCACAACCTGATGAAGCCAATAGGACCAAATCATCTGCAAAAAACAGAGAAGTGATTCTAAGGCCACCAAAACAGATCCCCTCATCACCTTGGCTGCACCTAAAAATTCTAACCATAAAAGTTATGAACAGAATCAGTGACAAAGGGCAACCTTGGCCGAGTCCATCTCTCACTGGAAACGAGCCTGACTTACTGCCGGCAATGCGGACCAAGCTCTGACACCAGTCGTACAGGGACCTAACAGCCCGTATCAAAGGGCCTGGTACCCCATACTCCCGGAGTACCCCCCACAGGGCTCCCCAAGGGACGCAGTCGAATGCCTTCTCCAAGTCCACAAAGCACATGTAAACTATAATTATTTCCAGAATAAAAGCTGTCAGGACAAAAAAATATTGTAGCCAGAAACCAGTTATATAGGTCTTGAGACTTTAGGAAGCAACCGCCTTTTGAACAGATTTAGCCTTTTTATGAGGCCATTATCACAGTATGCCAGAAGAAACTGCCTGCCAACGAGTCTCCCTTAAAGTGTGTCATAAAAAGCAAAACAACAAAGCAAATGAATACATAAAAAAAAAAAAAAAACTGAGCTCAGGTTTTGTCTCTTTATTGTGAGCATCTGAGGAGCAATAAATTATACCAGTTTGAAGACACACTATTTCCTCCAGGTTCATAAGTATTAAGAGATGTGAACTCAAACCACGCCCCAGTCAAAATCTATCTTTGCCTTTAACACATAAGAATGCACAAAATGTCATAGTGCCCCTGAATGAAAGCCTGTTTTTCAGAGCAATACAAGAAAATGGAGTCAACGTCTGGTTCAGCAGATTTAAAGACATGGCTAAAGCAGGATGAGCATCACGAGGATGTCGTTCAGGAACCCTGCAGCAGTATGTAATGCATGTTTGACACCACCACCTCAGCCTATTCTGAATAGCAGGGGTCATTGAAAGATATTTGGAACATCAATTTTGTGTCATTCAGGACGTTGTTCACTTTTTATGTGTACTGTACTTGTCAAGGATGCCATGCCCCACAAACGTATACATCTGTAGAGTACAAAATGGTGGATATTAGCCTTAGGTGATGGTGCCACTGATGGCTGAAGTACAATTAAAGCTTGATGTTATTCAAGGATGTTGGCTTCCCCCCCCCCCCACCTTCTTTCTGATAGGCTTAAAAATATGTGCAGTAACAGCCTCTGGAAAAAATATTGTAGGTTGCTGTCTGACTCAGAGAAAGCTTCGGTCATGTACCGATCTCTGTGCAGAATATTTGTTTTATATGAGCGACAAGATTTCTTGACATATTTCAGCTCTGATTTCTTTTGGCAATTTTGTTTTACATTAAATAACATTTTCCTGATGTGTTAAATGGTCTGATGCAAAGCTTACTCTGTTGGACCTGATTTGCATAGAAAACATAGATATGAGCTGGTGTGTATCACCATAGTAACAAGTCATCTCCAGAATGGGGAGAGCAAAAATTAATTAAACCTGCAGAGAAATAAATAAATGATCGCATGTTCACTTTTGGAGCTGGTATTTGTGGTGGTCCTTCACCTTATTGTCCCCTTTTCCTCCCCATTTATTATATGAATTCATGGTACATGTGTTGTCACTAAAACTATTTCACAGTCTGCATCTGACTCTTCTATAAATAACTACCGATCAGGAGAAACAATTTTCCTCAGAAGCTGAGTTTCTAAACACTTTGTTTACTATCTAAGCCTTACAACATAAGCTGAGAACATCACTGATTTACATTCAGTAAACCTTCACACAGCTTTAGTTGTTACAAATACATTTGTGATGTAGATTTTGCCGATATAATCCTGCAAATTATTTTAGTGTCAATGCTGATTCAGCATTCACGCTGCCGTTTTTTTTTTTTTTTTTTTTTTTTTTTTTACTGTTTTTGTAATTTATTGTTTGGCAATCAGACCCCTGCATATGTTGTGTTGTTTTAGCTATTCATGTATGCTCATTTAAGAGATGAGTGCTGAGATAAAAAAAAATAAAATACAGTATAATGTTTATACTTTTCAAAATATTTTATTTAAACATATTTACCCGCTGAAGTACAATGAAATCTCTTTAGTTACTTCAAAACCTTTGCTCTCTAATATCTGCTTCAGTACTCACTCTATGTCTTCTTTAACTACTTTTTGCTTTGTGCTACATTTAGTTTTTACTTAGTCATTATAATTTTTTTTTTGGCTATTTGCTCCTTTTAGCTGTTCTGCTTATATTAGATCAAGGTCAAGGTCCTTTACTGTCATTCACATCACATGTGGTGCATGAGGTGGAATGAAACTGTGGACACAGGGTCCCACTTACAACCAAATATAGCAAAAATATAAAGTGTAAAAAGAAACAATAAAGAAGGATCTAAGATATAAACTAAGATATACACTAAACAAATGCCAAACGGTACGCTAAAAGATCTAAGATATACGCTAGTCACTGATAAACAATACACCCAACAACAGCAGCATGAACATGAGCCTTTGTGGGTGGATGAGTATGAATGAATGAACACAGCAGCATGAAATGATCAACAGTGTGAGATCAGCAGCATGGATAATCAGCAGCACATATCACCAATCACAGTTGCATTACAATGATTTTGTTTTCACAGTGATAATCCAGATTAGATATTGATGAGTCTAACAGCTTCAGGGTAGAAGCTGTTCCTCAGTCTAGTGGTTCTACACTTAATGCTCCACAACCTCCTGCCTGTAGCTGGACTCATTGTTGTTTGTGATGCATCCAACCATTAGTTTCAACAACTCAGTTTCAGCTTCTTCACTCTGTTCATTAAAAGTCATTCAGCATTCACTCCACACGTTGGCATGAAATGTAATTTCTCTACTTGTTCTTGCTCTTAGTGGTAAAGCTCCTGTAGCTTCAGCTGCTAAATCTGCTGGATGTGAAAAGAAAAAAACATACAAACAAACAAAAAGTTATTTTTTTTCTACATCTTTGTTTGACATTTTACATCTAATGATAAAAACATTAATTTAGTTTTCGCTTTCACATTAGTCTGGTCTCATTTAAGCAAATGGCCACAAAATCTGCTGACATTAAGATGAAGCGCCTCAAAGACGTCAAAGAATTACCTTTCAATCACCCACAATTCACAACGTCATCTATTTTCATCTGGAGTCACTGAGGTTTGAAATGATATTTCAGTAGAAGTAGCGCGGCGTAGCATTATGAATCAGCAGGACTGTAGATTCAAGAGCATCTTGCTTTCATTCTAGTTGGAAGGAAGTGACCTTAATGCAGATGCGTCTTCATTCTGTGTCTTTTTTGTTCAAGTAAAAAGACAAGGAAGAATGCCGGTCTTGAACAGCGTGCACTGCCAGGCTTATACACTTCTTTTACATTTTACTGTCTTATTGTTTCTCTCTGCCAGCCGAGGAGACGTCACCGTTGGGACAAAAAGCATACTTGGAGTGCAGCCATTTGTAGGAGTGAGCGCTTGTCCCATTATATAGATGGGTGGGCTGTCCAGCAGGGACGTAGAGAGATGTAAAGCTGTTTGGCTTGTCTTTCTGTTTGCCGATACTGTGTCCACAAATCCTCTGATTCTACTCTAGGCTGCAGCGTTGAGAAACAACCTGGCACTGAGGGGCAGCACGGACATAATGAGATTTTGCACATGCATGAACTTTTGGCTCCCACATCACGTTTTTGTCAGTCTCTAGATCGCTACTACTTGCAGCCCAACTAGGGTTGGGCATCGTTTGAATTTGAGCGATTCCGGTTCCGATTCCGATTCTTCGTTTCGATTCCGATTCTTTTCGATTCTCGATTTCGATTCTTTTTGTAGGCAGGGTTAAAAAGACA
>JARVGS010000979.1:42128485-42145019 GCA_031762315.1 Hypsolebias antenori | reverse complement strand
GAATGTGTGTGTGAATGGGTGGATGGCTGGTGCTGTAAAGCGCTTTGGGGCCCCTCATAGGGGGCTGGAAAGCGCTACATAAGTAAGCTCCATTTACCATTCCTTTACTCCTCTCTCAAACCATCGTTCCTCTCTATCAAGGATTTGCACATCTTCATCCTTGAACAAGTGACCTCTGTCCTGCAGACGAGTGTAGACCGCAGTTTCCTGGCCTGATGATGTTGCTCTATTGTGCTGGGCCATCCTTTTGGCCAGTGGCTGTTTAGTTTCCCTGATGTAAGACTGACTGCAGCCCTCCTGACACTGAACATCATACACATAATCTTTGCCAGGGGACTTGATCTTTGGGGTGAACTAATCTTTGCTATTATGTATTTTGGGGTTTGAGAGTCTTTTGGATAAAAGACAAAATGTTTCAACAAAGAAGAATCTGTCCAGAGGACCTGTCTCAATCTTGTTAGCTCCACAACTCTGGTTCATCCTTGGGTCAAATTTCCACCTGGAGGTGCCACATTCATCTGTTCAAACAATAAATTATATGAAATGTGTACATGTCCTGTGGCCTTATGAAGCCAAAGCTGAAAAGTTTGGTTATGATGACCATTGTTACATTTGGAAGAAAAAGGGGGAAGCTTACGCCATCCCAGCTGTGAAGAATGGAGGTGGCAACGTCACCTTGTGGGGGTGTTTTGCTGCTGGAGGAACTGGTTTACTTTACAAAATAGATGGCATCACGAGGAAAGAACTTTGTTAAAAATGGAAGCAACATCTCATGGCATGCAAATGAGTCTTCAAACAAACAATGGCCAATGAGCATACAGTCAAATAAGTTACAAATTTGGCAAATAAGAACACAATCTATATTTTGGCCATCAATATCACTGATCTCAATCCCATAGAACATCTGTCAAGAGGGATGGGACAAAATATTGCAAACTTTGAGAATCTTGTAGAAGAATTCCTAAAATGTTTTGGCACAAGTCAAACAGTATAAAGGCAATGCTACCAAATACAAAGAAGATGTAGGGAAACGTGACTTTAATAAGACATAAAACTCAATGTGGCAGACTAAGATAGAAACAGAAATACAAAAATGTCTTTCTTTACAGGTGCAGAATTTTGGAGCTGTAAAGGAAGAAAACTGGGGCCGGTCAGGCAGGTGGTCGAGATGTTGTCCATTGGGCCATTTTTCGAGTGGAAACTGGTCAGGCGGTGCAGGAGCGAGGAGCTCAGCAGATGGGTCGGTGGTGAGGAGCTCAGCAGACTGGTCAGTGGCAAGGAGATCTTCTGCGGCCAGATCGTCTGGGAATGGATCTTCTGCCGTTGGATCTTCTGTGGTCGGCTCTTTGGCGGCAGGATCTTCAGCAGCAGTATCTTCAGTGGCAGGATCAGGAGCAGGCATGGGCGGTGGGTCAGCTGAGACAGGGTCTTCTGCGGCCGGATACCCTGGGGCTGGACCTTCTGCAGCCGGATCTTTGGTGGCAGGTTCTTCAGCGGCAGGAACAGGAGCAGAATTGGATGGTGCAGGGCCCTCTGGAGGCAGCATGGGTCCTATAGCAGTTTCTCTGATGATTGCAGGCTCTGGGCTGGCTGCGGACTCAGGGCTGGCTGCTGACTCAGGGCTGGCTGCTGACTCAGGGCTGGCTGTGGACTATAGGACCGAGTCTCAGGAACCCCTCTGTCGTTGACCTCTCAGACGTGGGCAGTGACATGGTTCAAGTCCAGGACCGGGCCAAGAAAGAGAGGAGCTGAGTGTGAAGGTGGTGATAATGTAGTTGGTGAGTCCAGGTCTGTGGGTTTTCAATGGCCTGGATCCTTGTACTGTGTGGTTGGCACAGAGGCTGTAGGAGATGGTGAAACTACAGAGACTGCAGTAAGTGTGGGAACAACCGCAGGGACTGCAGCTGCAAGGATCTCAGGTGTCATGAAGTGAGAGTCTGGAACTGGTTGAACAGCAGAGTGATGTGTGGGTGGAGGACTAGGACTGACAGCGCCTGATATAACAAATGGCTCCAACCAATTCATCTCCTCCAGCTCCTCGTCCAAGAAGTCCTCCATACCGGGGGCATCAAAAAGTCCAGGTTGGCGGATGTACTCATCCAACATGTTTTTTGTAGCCACCCACCTCTCCCACAGATTGCAGGAGGTGGCCATGTCCACAAACCTCTGGCTGGTGTCACAGAGCTGATAATAGTCTTCATCAGACACTCTGGACAAAAAGTGCTTGTCTGCTGGGTTCTTTGTTGGTTGCATCATACTGTCAGTGCTTTAGCAGGCAGGAGCGAATCCATTGTGCGGACAAGACTCTGGAGGCAGGAGATACAAAAATATATAAATTTAATATTAATAAAGGAAAAGGCTGATGTGGCAGCCATTCACACCCAGGAGACAGGAACAAGATAGGACACATCAGGGGAGACCCAACGATGACGCAAAAAAGGACAAGACTCACAGACAAGACAGGACGTGATTACAAACGGCTGGGAACACAAGGAGGGTTAATCAAGAATAATGAGACATACTCAAGGGTGCACAGACAAAGGAGGTCCACTAGATGGTGCCATATCTACAGTACAGGAGGTTCTTAGTCGTAAAAAGAGGCGAGTACCGTTGGAGACAGGAGCAGGTTGTGTAGAGGGTGAAGACTGGTTCTTCAGGCTGAAGGCTTGGTTGTACATGGGACATGATCAGAATGAGTCAAGGACTCAAACAGCATGGAGGCCTTGGAGTCTGGGACTTGGACGTCACTGCAGGAGATCAAAAAACAAGGACTTTAGAGACAACATAGTGGCTGTCAAGTACCATTACCATAGGTGTGATATAGTGTCCCAGCAATGAACAAGTGTCTGGCAGAGGATTGTATGCTTCTGCAGAGTTGTCCTCCAAATCAGCATCAGGTGTGGAGTGGTGGCTGATTGGGATCAGCTGTAGCTGTGGGAGAGAGTGAATGTGGCTGGCAGAACTACGGTAGAACTCCCACACACACAGACAGACAGGAAAAAAAATGGTTTGTTTTCATTGCAGTGTATTTAAATATCTGCATAGTCATGAAACATTTTAGCAGTTTTCTTCTAATCTCCAGTGGCAAAAGGTACTCCTAAAACAACAGCAAAGTCTGCTCCTCAGCTGTAAGAATTGTTTCTAAATGTTTTTTCTAAGAGATAGTGACAGTGATTGAAGTAGAAAAAGTGCAACAATGTAACAACTTGCAGTTTTCAACAGAGCCTACCCTTGATAATATGTTCTTGTAAACAAATTCTCTAAAAGTCTTTAATATCTGGAATTTGTTAGGTGTGGTGTTTTATAGAGCAAGCAGAAAAAGCTCATCAACAGTCAATCTGCTGTAAAAGCCCCCGATCACCTTAAGAAAGTGAGTTTCTTTCAGCTGCTCCCTTCTTCGGGGGACGCCACAGTGAAAGTCGCATGAAAGATTTGGCAATTGTTTTACGCCAGATGCCTTTCTTGATGAACCTGGGCTTGACCCAGCAACCTCAGGATTACAGAACCACAGCACTGACCACCAAGCTACCACAGCCATCCCCTAATCACCTTGAGATAAATGGTAATAAAAGTCTTCCAGCAGAATGAAGACATAAACTAATAACCAATAAATACTGTACAAGGTGGTTACTCATAAGTAATCCAGCTGTGAAGCATCAGCAGCCTCCCCAGTGGGAGCAGCACGAAGCTGCAGTTGAAGAGCGGTGATTTCCCCAGGCAGATATGCCATTTAAGTATGCTGCATTGTTATGAGTGCGATCCATTAGGCCTCACTCTGCTGCGCCACATCAAAGCAAACTCTCACATATGGATTATTTGAAGATCATCTTTTCTTTAGTATTAAACTCCGCAATTTGATTCCAAACTCTAAGTTCATTTTGGAAATTGACATATGAGATCTGAGCATACACAAGTGGACAACTTCATATTTTTGTATGTAAATGAAAGTGTGTGTGTGTGTGTGTGTGTGGGGGGGGGGGGGGGGGCTTAGTAGAATGCCAAGCGGATTTTATAATGGAAACGGCTGTTAGTGATGCACAAAATAGTCCTGTTCTGACGTGGATTACTGAGCTCACTTTAAAGCTAAAGTACAGAAATTTGCATTTTCTGCAAAAAGTAGTGAGAAAACTGAAAGCTGAAGGACTGCTGAAATATGCTGAAGAGGCTGAAACTGAATTGTTTACGTAAAAAAAAAAAAACAGAGCTGAAGGTATAATTACCAAAACAAGGGCTAAAGGCAAAAAATAAAAATATAAAAATTGCCAAACAGGAGCTGCAAACTAAAACGAACAAAACTAAAGCTAAAGGTAAAACAATCAAAACTATAGGTAAAATTTATCTTTAGCTAAACCATGAATAAAATGTAAATTGAAACTCATTGACTAAAAGCTACAAAAAGTAGCAAACTGTAGCTAAAAGACAACATTAGCAAAATCACAGAAAAAATTATTACAAAAACTGTTGCTGAATTCAAAAATGAGAAAAACTATAACTCAAATAAAAAAAATAGCTCAAATGTAGTTAAAAGCCTAAATTATCTAAAGTGTAGCTAAAATATAAAGTTAGTAAAATCACACGAAAATGATAAAATGAGTGAAATGAGAGGAAATAGCTGGTTAGCCAAATGGTGGCTAATCCCAAAAATTAACAAAACCATGGCTTAAAGCTAAAATGAGCCAAAGCAGCACACTGAAACAAAAGAGCACAAAAAGTTGTAGATATTTTATATAAAAATCACAGTGTAAAAAAATAAAACTTTATTAATATAAGTATTTCAAATATTCTGCATCTATCCATCCATCCATCATCTTTACCCACGACTTCCTTTTCGGGTCGTGGGGGGTCACTAATGTCCATGTCCAGCAGTCACTGGGCGAGAGGTGGGGAACACCTTGGACAGGTCGGAAGTCCAATCATACATTTCTATTCCCACATTTTCCTTTCTGGGACACTGGGAGCTGGCACCTGTCTTCCTCAGTGACTGTGGGAGAGGCAGGAGACATCTGGGACAGGGACACAGAGAAAAACTAGACAAACAACATTTCACTCTTTCACTCACACCTAGGGATAATTTAGAGTTACCAATGAACTTGATACACATGTTTGGTGTGTGGAAGAAACTAGAGTACCTGGAGAAAACCTACATTTTCATGAGGAGAACATGCAAACTCGACACCAAAAGGCCACAGCCAAGAGGCAATTCTGCTACTTTAAAAAAGACTAAAATCCATAGCCATGAGCCGAATGCTTTGATATTTTGGTGTTTGTTTCATCTGCTCCCTTACCAAGCGGTTGCCACAGCAAGTAAACTTGTATGAAAGATTTGGCAACATTTATTTTAATCCAAATGTCCTTCCTTCTGGGGCCAAGATGGTGTAGAGGTAGGGCAGCCGATTTGTGACTAGAAAGTCACAGCTTCAACTCCCCGCCATGCCCACATGTTGTGTGGTGTCCTTGAGCAAAACAACCAATTCCTAATTTCTCCCCAGGTGCTCACAAAGCTGTCCACTGCTCCACCTGTGTGTATCTCAGGTGTGATGGGTTAAATTCAGATAACTAATTTCATCATTGTAGAGAAATACACAATGATGACAACACAGAGCACTTTTTTAAAATAAACTTTGATGCAACCTGGGCTCAGAGTCAGACCTCTAGTAGGGTTAGAAGACCGTAACCCAGGCCACCGAGCTAGTACTGCCCCAAATGATTATGGTTCGAAAGCATATGAAAGAAACTTTAACGAGAAATAGTAAAACAGTAGTGTAAATGCTGAATCAATACATGTTAAACTAAAATCAACAAAAATATCACTCTTGACGTATTCTTCTACAGGGCCTGTGTGATCTGACTGATTTTGTAGCTTTGACTCTCTGGTTCGTCCCATTAAACATCATTGTATTTCATAACTTTGGCCCATGTCAAATGCAACAGTTAAGCTAAATCAGGATGATAGTTTTGAATCATTTTTGCAATCATCCAAGTATTAATGCTAGCCACATTTTAATGATGCGTACAGAGCTTCCCCTACATAAAAGTCCAGTTCTAAGTGCTTTACAGAACCTCTTGCCAAAGCTCCATTTGAATATCACATGAAAAAGTGGAATTATCCCTGGTTATAAATCCATTTCAAGTTCTTTTTAAATCTAGCTACATTGCATGTCTGCATCTTCAGTGAGTCAGCTTCAGCACACATGTTGTAATGTGGTTGTTTTTGTATACAGAATTTAAAAAAATCTAATTTGTTTAAACTGTAAAACCTGAAAATGATGTATTTTGTTAAACCCTGTCAATCACTGTGCGTCACTGGAAGATGACCCAACTACTACGTAGAGGGTTTGCTTATATGCAGATGTTTTTTGCAGGAACCTGGTGACGTCTTCAGGTGTGTCTTAAGGACACAATCTTTCCTTTTTTTTTTTTAAACAAGCTAGGTCCAAAAGCAGAAAACTTTTCTGGTTGTTTAACATTGTGGAGGCAATATGGGGCCAACAAGCATCTGTGTGGATTGGGTACCAAAAAATTTGAAGTTACACTGGTCACACTTGGGCAGTTGTGGCTGAGTGGTTAGAGCAGTCCTCCTTCAGTGGGAGAGTTGTGGGTTCGATTCCACCAGCAGTCACATGCTGAAGGGTCCCTGGGCAAGACACTGAACCCCCATTACCTATGTGTGTGTCCCATCAGTGTATTAATGTGATCTAAAAGCATTAGTCTTTGTAGAGATATAATAGCGTGCTGTATGAATGGGCAAATGAGGGCACATATTGTAGAGTAAAGAGCTTTGGGTATCTTGATAAGATAGAACAGTGCTTTATAAGTACAGTCCATTTACCATTTACTGGCCTCTTATCTACCGTCAGCATGGCAAGGAAATGGAAACAACCTCACAAGCAGTAGAGTTTTGATGGCATGTCAGGAATAAGAGTCCCCAGAGGGTTAACCATGGTCCAGATTCAGAACCAAACGGAGTCTTATCTGTAGCTACATTGATGGTTAAATTAATTAGAATGAAATATGTATGTTTTAAATGGATATGGTTTCCTGTATTCACAGTTATCTTTTTTATGCAGCACAGGTTTTCTAACATCAGGATTCCAGGATTCCATCTCAAGATTCCATCTCTACTCTTTGCAGATGATGTGGTCCTGCTGGCATCATCTTGCCGTGATCTCCAGCTCTCACCTGAGCGGTACATGTCTGAGTGTGAAGCAGCTGGCATGAGAATCAGCACCTCCAAATCTGAGGCCATGGTCTTCAGTAGGAAAAAGGTGGATTGCTCCCTTCAGGTTGAGGGTGAGGTTCTGCCTCAAGTGGAGGAATTCAAGTGTCCCAGTGTTTTGTTCATGAGCAAAGGAAGAATGGAGTCTGAGAAGAGAGAGCTGAGCTATAAGGCAAGGCTCTCTGTTTACTGGTTGGTCTACGCTCCTACCCTCACACATGGCCACAAACTCTGAGTTGTGACCGAAAGAATGAGATTAAGGATGCAGGCAGTTGAAATGAGTTTCCTCTGCAGGGTAGCTGGATTCTCCCTTAGAGATAGGGTGAGAAGTTCAGTTATCAGGAGAGACTCAGAGTAGAACCACTGCTCCTCCACATTGAAAGGAGCCAGTTCATGTGGTTTGGGCATCTGGTAAGGATGCTTCCTGACCACCTCCCTAGGGAGGTGCTTTGGGCATGTCTGACTGGGAAGAGATCCTGGGGATGACCCAGGATATGCTGGAGAGACTATGTCTCTCAGTTGGCCTGAGAATACCATGAAGTCCTCCCAGAAGAGCTGGAAAAGGTGGTTGTGAGAAGAGATGTCTGGACCTCCGTGATCAAGCTGCTATCCCCAAGACCTGACTTCAGAACAAGCGGAACAGAAGATAATGGATGGATAGAAGGTTTTCTAACACTTTAGGAAGCACAGCTTTTCCGAAAATTGTTACTTTGTTTTATTAACAAATGACCATAAATTTCTTAAGGCTGAATATTAGTTAAAGACAACATTTGTAACTTTTATCATTAAAAGTTATAAATGTTGTCTTTGGTGCCTGGTTGTTTTCCATATGTGTGTGTGAATGACAGGGATCAACTTAAAACACTTCGTAGAATTGTGCTTTATGAAGTTCTGTCCATTTCTTTGCATTAAATGACCGGCAGTTTCGCCACATTTAAAATGGCGGTGACGTTGACGTACCATTCAGTGCTCAATGGGGCATCTATACATTACATATATATAGTATGTCTGTGGGTTTTACCAACAGTCTGGAAGAACTGTGCCCAGGATGTGCCTTTGGCTCAGGCATACATGGTAGTATCATCATGGGAACATGCTCAAACATATAAAGGAATGCAAGGGAGCAGGTGAGTCTTTTGGAGGTGTTGATGGTTTTACATATTTGTTGCAGTCCAGCCACCTTCCAATGTAAAACAAAGAACATGCTCAGGTACTATGGCAGCAAAACAAGCCCAAATTATTAGTCTGCCACCCCCGTGCTTGATAAATGGCTTGACTAGTTTTTCAATAAGCTGCTTGGTTTTCTCTGAGCATGGTGCATTTAGTTTCATCTGTATACAGGACTTATTCCAACAACATACTTTTTTGTTTGTTTTGTTTTTTGTTCGGACAGACAGCTGAGCATAAACAGCCCTAGCTAAAAAGTCATGCTTGTTTTGTCTTGATTTTGTTGTCACACCATTATCTTCAACATTCAGTCTGATAAATGAGACCTGTGGAGTCTGAGCTGGAGTTTTCTTATTGTTCTCAATTTTTCTTGGCATTGCACAGTCTGATCTTGGGGTGAAATGCTGACAGGTCCACTCCTGTGGGCTGTCTTGAATGTTTTCCACATTGAATGACAGAATCCAAACTGTTTGGAAATGACCTGAGTATAACCCTGTCCAGATTGATGGGCAGCAAAAGTTTCTCTAAGGTCATTGCTGATGACCTTCCATCTTGTCATTGTGTTAATGCACATCTTTATGCTTCAGAGCAGCAACCTGACTGAAATTCTGCTTTTATAGATTTGAAATTGCTACTCTGCAAACAGAGGTTCTACCTTTACACAGTATTCCCCATGTGAGCAATGTGTCCTGAATATTAATTACAAATTAATTATGCTTTACAGCAACAGGGCAATGCTGTTAATTAATCTGATGAATATGCTTTACATGTTATTATAAATATTTAAATTTTTGTCTCACTGCATGTATAAGAAGATTATAAATCTTTGCATGATGTTTTGTTTTAATCTTGGGGATTCAATTAACGGAAGTGTCAAAATAGTTGTTAGAATTATCAAATTTATACAAAATAAGGTTTGTATTAGTGTAGCTTAGACTCATCCCCAACATATACTCCAAAGGCTGATAAATTGCCCAAGGTCTTTGATTTTACAAATTGTAATTAAACTTTCATAATCACCATGCATCTATTGGAACCAACCTGATTCAAGATGGCCACCACAACTAACTGAAGTAACAGCACAAACATGTTTGTCTGCAAAACTGACCGAAGTATGTGACATAATTTAATGTGGTTGTAGCTGCCTGTCACTCCCAGCACATTATTGTGCAAGACTTTTGGTTAAAACTTTAGCACTGAAGCTAGTTAGCATTAGTTAACACAGTGATCATTATAACGTAGTTAATGTTAGAGACACTGAGCTCAAGTCGTATGTGGTCACAGTTGATGGTCACAGCACATCTTGACATCACATAATATCACGTTTACTAGGTTTGATCAAAATGGCTATGATGTCATGCATGATGATCTTAGCCTGAAGTTCTGTCTGTAACATGGCAGGAGATATTCTGTCAGTTTTATTTTTGTCATCTCTGAAAGAAGTTTTCTTTTTACTGCAACTGTGTATGAAATGAGGAAACCATTTCAGATTTTCATAGCATTAGATGTTGCTGACAATCTTCTTTAAAAACCCAACTAGTTGAGCCACATAAAAACACTGAATGGGACTAACAAGGTTGGGTCAGGTCCTCGGGATAAATTATTCTTGTTGAAACATTTCATCTTTTATCCAAGACTTCTTCAGTCTGAGGAGCTGCAACAAACTCAGTTCTATAAATAGCACCTTCTCATAGTGGATCAACCAAGTGTGATGGTAACATCCAGAACCAGCTGTTCACATGTAAAAAGGCGGAGGACTATCAGTCTAACAATTGGTCATTACTGCCGTGGTGGCCGCTTGCTATTCACAGAACTCGTTTGAGGCAATCCTGGCCAAAGTGGCTCAAAATGTCCTGATTCATGCTCAATACAGTAATCCAGGTAAATAAATGGAACAAGGTTAAGTCAGGTCTTCAGGAGTTCCCAACCCTGGTCCTTGAGGAACACCATCTTGCATGTTTTAGTTGTTTCTCTGCTCCGACACACCTGATTGTAATTATGGGTGATTAACAGACTTCTGCAGAACATGACAAAGTAATTAAATCACTGGATCAGGTGTGTTAGAGCAGGGAAACAACTAAAACATGCAGGAAGGTGTTCCTCAAGGACCAGGGTTGGGATTGGGAACCATCTCAAATGGATTCTTCTTTGTTGAAACATTGTCTTTCATCCAAAATACTTCTTCAGTCTGTGGCAAGCAGCCATCAGTGCACTGACAATCAACTGTTAGGCTGAGTTTGTTGCAGTTCCTCAGACTGAAGAAGTCTTTTGGGCAAAAGACAAGAAGAATTCGTTTAGAGGACCCGACTTTAACCTTGTTAGGTTTATCTACCTGGATTATTAAGCATGCATCAGGACACTCAAGGGGAACTCACATTTAAGACCAATTGTTTAAGACATCATCTTATTTAATCTGCTAAACTCAGGAAGCCGAGAACACATCCATTCAGCATGAAATTCCAATTTAATCACGAGACTGTTTACTTTGTCGGTCTATTTCCTCTCCTACTTGAGCCGATTTCTGCATCAAAGTCTGCTCTTGTTCAGCAGGAGCAGCATTGTTTTCATCAGCAGCGGTGGGCTCACCGGGGGCTACACACTGCGCAGATAAGTGCATCAGCTATTACTGGGTCCCTCCTTCAGACCTATTAGGACTTGCAAAGACTTCAAACACCAATTTGTTCTGCAAATAGCCCATTCAATTTGTGCCCGTCAAAGAAAGACATGTCTCTCCCTCTCTGCAGTAATTGAATCTTCAAAGGGACATTTTCCTTCATTTCTGCCAGGTATTAGAATGATGAATAGCAAACGGTCATCTGAAGAGAAAGAGAGGATACATGTTTATCCAGTTTGGGTTAGACGCTCATCATGTGCCTTGATGATTGTGAGGCTGGACGCAGGATAGCAACACAGTGGGTCCTCAATAAGAGGGATTTTCAGTGGCACAAAGGCGGCTACTGGACAAACACAAGTTTGGTACTTTTCACTGCAGTTAACTAACCATAACCATTTCAAACAAAGAGATTTTACAAAGATCTTAAAATCTCACTTATTTTTATTAATTAAATACACCATACTGGAGCAAATGTCTCGGAAAATATCACTAATAAATTTCTCTTTCATTCGGCAGTTATATGTCGGGAATGATTTCTACGTCACTATGAGCGGGTGCCTCGGTTCGTAGGGAAGGAGCGGGAGGCGCAGGGGTCCAATGTACTGTAGCCACGCCTGGACAATGACATTTACATGCATACTGTACATACATGGTAGTTATACAAATACACCTACAGAGTGTTCATGATCCGTTTGCCACAAAATGTCACAGATAGTTTTAAACCTCATTTTATAGATCACATAAAAAGAAAAGAAAAAGAAAAAAACGCATTTCCCTTTGATAACACTTAAAATATAGAAAGCGGAAACATCATGTTGCCGGGAAATGAGGATAGAAAAGGAATAGAAGGGGAAAAAGTCCCTTTCCCTCCAAAATGTCTTTAAACAAATGTGCAGAGTTGAAAAGTCTGCAACTCTTAAACCTCATTAGTCTTTCTGATTTTTCTTCACTCGGTCACAACATCCTGTTAGTGTTGCTTTGCCTTCTTCTTTCTGAAGAGTCCCCTCTGATTCTTACAGAGTTCAGATAAATCAGTTAAAATCCAAGCGCCTCGTCTCACGTGTGGGCAAGTGCAAATATCCACCCATACAGTAACTGGGGAGAAGCCAGCGAGTTGCAGAAATAAGAAGTGAGATGGTCGAGGGTTGCTGGAGGGCGAAAGGGCCTGGGAGCACGGGGCGCTGCTGATCCACGCAGTCTCAGGTGACAATGAAAGGGCTCAAATGAAGGCACACGTCCTGCTTCCTGCTCAGCTCCACCTAACACACCTGAAGAGGAAAACACACAAAGCACGCGTAAGAAAAGACCAAATTAAGAGCACCTGTTCACCATGTGTCAAATGTTTCCCCCACATGATAAATACGTCTTCCACCAGCTTCGGTGTTTAATTTATTGATCAGTCATGTTTGGGGAACCATCTGGTGTCCCCGTTTACTTTGCAATGACTCAGAAGTGCCTCGGTGAGGCGATTCTCTGGTATAATTAGACGCACGCTCCAACATAACTGCAGGAGGTGCTCAGGCCTGCGAAACAGAAATGCAGGGGAAGAAACACAATTATCTGTCTGGGTTTAAACTTTATCCTCATGGTGTTTTTTTTTTTTTTCTTCTCCATGATTCTAAGGGATGATTTACTTTTCCCTTCATCCCTCAAATCACTAGGAGGGCTTTAGTCTATTAGTAATTGCAAACTCCTACTTGGGGGCTAATTAAAGTGAGTGACGCTGGGAGGGTCTTCCTCCCCTGGGTCAGAGCAGCTCTGTGTGAGAGGTAATTTGTCTGCTCTGAACAAAGAGATTAGGCAGAAGCAGAGAAGAAAGCCTAATGCACGAGCACAAAATGTCCTGCGCTGTGATAGTGAGCAACTCCAATTACGTCGCAGCAAAGTCCCACATCAAAACAACAATCTGCAGATAACTTTCTGACTGCTTCATTTCCTCCTCCGTTAGAGCAGCCCGTGTGTCTGCAGCCAGCCTGATGCATTGGTACTTTATTGATCTGGAGGGCTTGTACGCTGCTGCAAGTCTGTGTTGGCTGAACACGTCCAAATTCTGTTTAAGCAAAAGGAAACGTGGGATAAAGTGCTCGAGCGCAAGCATAATTTTCCTTGTTTCACACTGAAGCATCCAGAGTGTTCCCGCAGAGCAGCGCGTCTCTGTTTAGTTAAATATTCTCCCTCTACGATAATTAAAGCACTAGGGCCAATATTCAGTTGCGTTTTAGCATCAATAATTCAGTGCTTTTCACTACAATTGATGTTAGCGCATAAATAAACTATGAAGCTTCATATTTACTTTGCCCGCCGCGTTACGAGACGCTTTGCGTACAAGTAAGGACTTAAACAGACGTTTAAAATTAAGCTAGACAATACAGCAGCTTTCAGCTGAAATGTGAGGAGCTCTTAGAGCTCCGGGAGCCCATCTGTAAAAGTGACAAGGCTTAAAGGCCTTAACCAAGTTCTACCTCTCTGCTCACAGAAGCACTCAAGGTGAAATGCACTGCCCAATCATAGTCTGTGTGACACCCTCCAACCACCCCCATGCGTCAGTGTGCTGTGTGTGCAGACAAGGTATCAATAAAGCAGCTTGTTTTGAGGCAGGAATGATTAGATCTGCAGCAGCAGAATGAAGCTGTCCTGAAGAATGAAGTTATCCTTTGTATATGATTAGGCTCTTTGTTTTGCTTTCACCGGAGGCATCAAGATCAAATCAGGGCAAGCCATGAAGGCAGCACTCATGATATACTAGCTGCTCCTGCTCTCTGGCTGCGTTCAGCCCTCCAGGGCTCCCTGGATACACATTTTTAGCTTTGGAGTGATAACTTGGCCCAGGTGATCAGAGTCAGATGCTGCTTTAAAACATGCTGTGGTGTCGTCAGCAAAGAGGGGTTTTTTTTTTTCTCCCCTTAGCACAAAATGGAAGGCTGACTCACGCTGGCCAAATAAATTCATCATAAGTTAAATATGTGGCTGCATCGGGCCAAAAAGCTCGTGTTTTCACAGGCGGTGTTGATGGATAATGCAGCTTTTCTGAGGTTTTGAGTGTCCTCCAACAGGAATGATGGAAAAATCCATCAGCTGTCTGAAAATTAAAAAATAAATCTGTGTGCAGCTAAATGCAGTGCAGTGGAGTTGAACTGACAGCATCAATATAAACTGAGAGACAATTACACGTGCACAGCGCTTTAAATCACTATTTCCCCAAAATTCTGAGCCCCGTGATTTTTAGGTAGCCATATTTTTTTTCACCTGGTGGGTTTCTCTAATTTAAACAAACATGTCTGCATTTTTTATTTAGATGAGCAAATTGAAATAAAAATACAGAAAATGTGTTTTAGTTCAAGCGTGCAGTCAGGAAGATGCTTCTAAATCTGCCTGTAGAGACGCAGTATTTAAATAAATACATCTGAGTGATGTTGGGAACTCGAGCATCGTGTGTTTCACGTGCGAGTAAAGAAACGGTTCTAAATTAAAACGGATCGACATGACCTTGAAAAACACCAGATATTTAACACAGAGTTAATGCTTTGGAAGATAAATGTAGGATATTGATGATAAGGAGAATTATCTTACATTGTTTTATTAACAAAAATTTTACTTTTTCACTGGAAGTTTCACTAACAGCTTCCAGCTGACTGAGACAAACAGACGTTTTTAGTAAGTTTATAGCAGAAAATCTTCTGAACGTACAACTACAGTCTTTACTGAACTCACTTCTGCTGATACGGTAAAGAGTATGAGCTGAAGCACTGAACTAATGTTAGCTCGACATGGGGCATGATCGCCTTCTGCTCCCCGCTTCACTAACACGGACTCTTCCGTTTGGTCACAGAAAAGATGCAGGAACTACAACGTGCTCGAGCAGGAAGTGGGATCAGCACGGAGAAAGATGAAGAGGAGTTATCAAAACGGAACGGAAAAACAAAATACTATATTTCTATGTTACCAAAACTGACAACAATATTTAAAGTACCTACAACAGAGTCAGCTGACGAAAGTACTGATGGACATTGGTCTGTTGAAGAGTGGACAGAGAACCAACTGGATGAGAACAACAAGGCGAGGAGGAAGAGGATTCACATGATGAGGTCTGATTAATGTTTGTTACAGCACATGGACAGAGTTTAAGGAAGTATTTTATACATAAACTCTGGGTACAGCGACCCACATTGACAGCAAACTATATCTCTGACAAATTGTACTATGATTATTTTTCACTTCATTAAAATAATATAAGATATAAAAGGACTGTACTTGTAAAGCGCCTTTCTATCTTATTCAGATAAAGCTCTTTACAACAATGTGCCTCATTCACCCATTCATACAGCTCTCTACTAGATCTCTACAAAGACTAATCAGAGCTTTGTCACATTCACACACCGACAAGACACACATCGGAGACAATGAGGGGTTGAGTGTCTTGCCCAGACACACTTCAGCGTGTGACTGCTGATGGAATTGAACCCCCAACTCTTGCAGTGGAGGACGACTGCTCTAACCACTCAGCCACCGCCACCCCTACAGTCCGTAACTTTCCTTGAACATGGAGCGAGAGGGGATTTTGATATTTAGCTTTACTTTAGCTCCTCCTCCCAAAAGTGACAGGATGATTAAACTGAATAGATAAATACTGATCAGTCTTACCAATTTAATAAACTAGAAACAAAAGCATCTGTCTGAAAGGGACTATGAGGAAGAGGAACAATAAAGGGGAGGAAGAGGAAAGAGGGGACAAAGAAGAGCAAGTCAACATTCAAAGAGAAGACAGACATGTGGAGCCTAGAGGAGAGTAAGTAGAGAGTAAATGTAGTGCATTCTATCAGTAAATCACATTATTCAGTCTCTTTTGCAGTTAACTTGTTCTGCTCTCATGTGATTCTTCAGTAAAACAGAAGACACAACGTCTTTCATAGAAGTCATCAAGGTAACTCATGATCACTTAAAGCTGTAAAACACAAAGTGTAGTGTAAACAGCTCTCTCTTGTAAATGAGTCCTCCACGCTCACTGAGGCTAACCTGTATAAATAAAGATTGAATTAATTAATTCACCTGCTCCATTTGTAACAAATTGGATGTTTTTTCCCCAGATGTGTTCTCTAGCCACACGTCACAGAAGAGCAGTTAGTACCAACTGTTATCCATACTAACCTCCTCACAGCAGAATCCATCTCTGCCAACTCCCTGAACCTCCTCATGTTCCTCTCATCCCCTCACACACACATGGCTTTACAGGACTGATCATATGGCAGGGCTTTCATTTTTATTTTGCTAAACATTTCATGACTGTAGTTACAGCTGTGGACCCCAGCAAGAATAGTGTCTACTACAGTACAGATCCTTAAATAAACAAAACACTCATTCACTTTCCTCTCTTCAGATTGATAGGTTGTAGTGCTGGACAATAATTCAATAACAATATACTTTTATTCAATAACGATGATATGAAGTTTAAGCATATTTTCGATATTTCTATAGGATTTTACAACGTTTCACTGATGTTTTTCTTTTCCTGTTCAGGTTGAGGCGGCTGCTTCAACAAC
>JARVGS010000979.1:42109830-42121482 GCA_031762315.1 Hypsolebias antenori | reverse complement strand
CCCCCCACACACCCCACCCTTCCAATATTAATTACGTTATAGTACCATTATGAATGAAGTACCCCATTGACTTCCCTGAGCTTTGTATGAGGTGGAGGTACGAGCTCAGAGGTAAACATTGGATTTTAAATTATCTCTGCAAACATTTGGTGGGTTGGCTGCAGTGTGGCTTCAACATCGGTGCCATCGGTGCAAAACAACAAGAATTAACGTGTGCTTTAACTCGTTAAATCTTTTAGGAAGAAAAGCACATATTTGGTAAATAAAACCTCAGATAGTGTGAAGCGGTGAGTTAAAGGGCTTTAAATCCTATCAGAGGGGGTGTTACAGTCAACTTTGTCTTGTCACCAAAACTCTCCATTTGCGGACACTTTTAAACAATTTAAAAACACTCTGGCCACAACTAAAATGAGATTTTTGGTTCCCAACAGTACGGAGCAACGGCTCCAGTCTTCTGTCCTGAAGCGGCTGCAATCTGCAGAACTTTCTGCTGTGTGTTGCCAAAACACAGTGCTCTTCAGAACCAGTGTGGGCATAATAGCACAACACTTAATGGTTTTAAGGGTCTTCTTCTCACCTGATGTAATCATTTCTGCAGAGAATCATGCCGCTTTTTGTGTAGCACGACGTGCCAATTTCTCCCAGCTGGGCCTGGCAGCAGGAGCACTTGAGGCACCGGCTGTGCCAGTAGCTGTCCATGGTGTAAAGGAGGAAGCGGTCAGCGATTTTGCCCCCACAGCCGGCGCATCGCTTCCAAGACAGGGAACCCGTGCCCACAGGCGGCGGCTGGCTGCTG
Source organism: Hypsolebias antenori (assembly GCA_031762315.1). Lineage (NCBI taxonomy): Eukaryota > Metazoa > Chordata > Actinopteri > Cyprinodontiformes > Rivulidae > Hypsolebias > Hypsolebias antenori. The sequence goes on along the minus strand of JARVGS010000979.1, from coordinate 42,120,686 downwards.
CCTCCAGGATTCACCATTGTCCCTAAAAACAAACAGGGGGGATGTTGTCTGATGAAGGCTTGTTGCACACACTGTACACAAACACAAAACTGACCAGTCAATACATTCTTAAATGTAGCTCAGTCTTGTTTACATGGTTGATTGAATCAACTTGCCCTGGACCGTCTCATTCTTGTGCTTTACTGGACTTATTCATCACTCAGTAGTTGGAACAGCTGAGTAAATGGCCTGAAACACACTTGGAGGTGATACGAAAAGAGTGCTATGTTGGTTACCAAAACTTGGTGCTTTTACAAAACAGATAAGTCCTTATCCACAAACTGAGCCCACAATCCTTAATCTAATGATCTGACACCATTTGTTTTGGCCACAGATTTAATGTAGGCTCTTTCTGATGTAATCCCCACCAATTTGGTGGGACAGGCTGGCCCGGGATAAAGCCAAATCTTTGTTGAAAGCCAGGTAGGCCAATTAGAGCTGGGTGGAGGGAGGTGGGGGGCACACACAGAGAAAAGCATTGAGTAAGCCCATTAGCGATGGCTCTTAGGGACAAACCACAGCGAGCTTTAGTGCTGATTAAATCTAAAAGGAGGTGAATTAAAAAAAAAAAACAACAACGAGAAAGTGACTCTCGGGTAAAACAAGAGGGCAATCTTCAAGTTTGTTCCACGAAGGGGAGGTCTGCGCAGAGGGATGGAGGTGCGGGAGGGCAGCCTTTTAACTTAAAAGGCCCGACGCAAGTAATTACACGAGCAGGCAATTAGGGCGAGTCATGGAAACAGCGCGCGCGACAGGAGGAAAACTAAATAAAACAGTAGCGCGCAGACAGCTCATGCCCAAAGACATAAAGACACATTATATGTTTTAAATGTGCATCTGTTGTTGTGTAAGTGTGCAGCGATAGGTTATTTATAACAATAAACGCCTCTACAGAATATGAGGACGCATCTTTCACGCCAGCACTCACCTCGACGCCTTTTCTACGAGTAATGGCAGAAAAGTTGGTGTCTAGACGAACAGGTAGGCTGCACACAGTCCCAGAAAAAAGTAGAGGGTGAAAAAAAACCCAACAAAAACCAGCGCACTATGTCGCGCGCGCGCTCGGCCTCCAGCTCCGCGCAGGGATTCGGCTCTTCAAAGGTAAAAGCCGACCGGTGAGCAAATGGAGTTATCAGATAGTATTTCCACTGAACGCGTCCCCCTTTTCTGGAAACACTTTAGTGCTCTGCTTGGCGCGGAGAGGAAAAGAGTCCATCGCAGGACGTCATTAGTTGTCTCCGTGCGTCGTAATGTCCCTCAAAAGGCGTGAAGGGTAGCGCGTGCTGTGGCGGAAGGAGGGAGGCAGAGAAGATATAATCGCCCGTCCTCTCTCTCTCTCTCTCTCTCTGCTCTGTGCGTCCCGTTAGCAGCTTGTTCTGCATGTGCAGCTGACAGAAAGAAACCTCCAGTAAAAAACCTTCTCCTGCCGCGTGACGTCAGGGGCGCAGCAGCCAATCAGCTCGCAGCCAGTTTATGAAGAGTACCCATTCCGGCCAATCAGAGCGAAGGGATGTGGACTGGACACGCAGACAACCGAGGTGAGAAGAAGGAGGGAGGACAGTGTCCAACACTGAAAACACGAGTCCAAAAGCCAGCAGAGGTTTTAAACGCAGCATCCATTAGTGATGACACTGATTTGATGACCTGACATCATGGGGAGGCGCGTGAAAGTATCGCAAGAACGGGTGGATGGATTCTATTGAAACTTACCTAAAGGATCCCTCAGATGTGCATCTACAGTTGAATGAAGTTTGGAGTCAACACGACTCAAGAAGTAGCTGAGACTGGTCCACAAAACATTATCTGAGCACTAGCAAATTATACAAGCTCTTTGTTCAAACACTTGCAATTAACTATTTGGAGTTAACTTTGTTTGTCTGTTAGCAAAATATCTCATAAGCCACAGATTCCATGAAAAACATCTCCACATAAAGGCCGACCTCTATCTACATCTGATGAGCTTTTGGAGTTAACTCAATTCAAGATGACCACCAGATACAACTGACCTTAGAAAACACAAACACGGCTATGTTTTAGTCAGTTTTGCAGATATTGAGCTACAGTTTGGGGTAGTAGTAGCTGAGAGTTGTTTACTACACGACTTATTGCAGATCTTTGTTTAAAACCTTAGCTTTAATATTAACAAATATGTCATGAACCACATAAATTATTCTTTCAGTGAGAAATCACTGGATGTAACTGAATACATTTAGTGACATCTATATGGTTTCTGCAACTCAGCGGCATTGGCCAGTATACAAAATGGCTATAAAGCTGATAATTATTTACAGATATTAGGCCAAAATTTGGTGCGGTGTAACATCATTCACAAGGTTTGACCAGAACGTCTTCATCATCATTTCTCTGTGTAAGATGACCTTAGATTTAAAGTTTAAAGTCAGCAGAAGGTATGCATTCCTTTGAGAAAGGTTAATGTTTCCCACCTAAATACTGTATATTATTTATATAATTCTACATAATAACTCAAAAGATGTGTAAATTGGTTACAGCTGCTGGAGAAATTAATGTCAGCTCTTGCCTCCATTTTGAAGAATCAGGCAGGGCATTTTTTAAAATGGGCCTCAAGCTGCATGGCAACATCCAGCAGGATGCATTCACCTCACGTCAGAGTTTAATTAGTTGACATTCAATAACTATTCAGTTTACTGAGGGTGACTGGAACCTGTGGGAGATATTAAAGCTTTACAGCTGCAGAGTGGCGCCATCGTCTGTCACTGGAAATAACAGCAGGCCCAGTCGATGTGCTTTATTTACAGCGTTATCAGGCCTCACTCAGGTCATTGATTTCAACCCCTATTAATAATTATCAGATGGCTAATCAACTGCAAGACCTCGATTTGGATGAGGTCCTTTAATTATTCCACTATTAGAGTTTAGTGGGGTTTTTTGTTTGTTTGTTTGTTTGTTTTTTGTGGATAAGATAAATGAGTAACAAAAGCATCTTTGGATGGAAATATTAGTATTGTTTTTTAACACTATGTTGGTGTAAACAGGCCATTCTGCTTTAGTTTTTTTTTAGCACTGAAGGCAAAAGGCAATGATCTTTTGGCCTGTGTTTGTCAGCCTGTTAGTAAACTATTTATCTTTTTATACCTTTATTTATACTGGTCTCATTGAGTCACAATGCCTCATTTTCAAAAGACACTTGTTTTAGACAGACAACATAGACAGCAATGGACAGCAATAAAAACAATTAAAATAAAAATAGTGTTATAAAAACACTATTAGCAGCATGGTCCTGCTAGAAGTGAAGATCTGTTAGCAGTAGGGTCCTGTTAGCAGCATGGTACTGTTAGCAGTGTGGTCTTTTTAGCTGTGCAGTCTCGTCGGCAGAATGGTGCTGTTGAAGTTCTGTTAGCAGTATGGTCCTGTAAGCAGTGTGGTCTTGTTAGCAGCATGGTACTGCCAGCAATGTGGCTTGGCTCGGTCAGCAGCATGGTCCTGTTAGCAGTGAAGTTATTTTACCAGTAGGGTCCTGTTAGCAGCATGGTCCTGTTAGCAGCATGGTAATATTAGCAATGTGATTCTGTTAGCAGCACGTCTCATCAGCAGCACAGTCTTAGCAGTGCATTCTCGTCAGCAGAATGGTCCCATTAGCAGTGCGGTCTCGACAGCAGCATGGTCGTGTTAGCAGTGAAGTTCTGTTAGCAGCATGGTCCTGTTGGCAGAATGGTCCTGTTAGCAGTGCGGTTTCATCAGCAGCATAGTCCTAGCAGCACATTCTCATCAGCATAATGGTCCTGTTAGCAGCGCGATCTTGTCAGCAGCATAGACTTAGCAGCGAATTCTCATCAGCAGAATGGTCCTGTAAGCAGCTCGGTCTCATCAGCAGCATAGTCTTAACAGCACGGTCTCGTCAGCAGCATGGTCCTGTTAGCAGTGAAGTTCTGTTAGCAGCATGGAACTGTTAGAAGCGCAGTCTCGTCAGCAGCATGGTCCCGTTAGCAGCGCATTCTAGTCAGCAGCATAGTTCTGTTAGAAGTGCGGTCTTGTCAGCAACATAGTTCAGTTAGCAGTGCGGTCTCATCAGCGGCATGCTCCTGTTAGCAGTGCGGTTTCGTCAGCAGCATAGTCCCGTCAGCAGCATAGTCCCGTTAGCGGCGTGGTCTCGTCAGCAGCATGGAACTGTTAGCAGCGCTGTCTTGTCAGCATCATGGTCCCATTGGCAACACATTCTCGTCAGCAGCATGGTCCTGTTAGCAGCGCGGTCTTGTCAGCATCATGGTCCCGTTAGCAGCGCGGTCTCGTCAGCAGCATGGTTCTGTTAACAGTGCAGTCTCATCAGCTGCATGGTTCTGTTAGCAGTGCGGTCTCGTCAGCAGCATGGTTCTGTTAGCTGTGCGGTCTCATCAGCAGCATGGTTCTGTTAGCAGTGTAGTGTCGTCAGCTGTTTGGTTCTGTTAGCAATGCAGTCTTATCAGCTGCGTGGTTCTGTTAGCCGCACGAGCTCATCAATTGCATGGTTCTTTTAGCAGTGCGGTCTTGTCAGCAGCATGGTCATGTTAGTAGCATGGTCTCGACAGCAGCATGGTCCTGTTAGCAGTGAAGTTCTGTTATCAGCATGATCCCGTTAGCAGTGCGGTCTCATCAGCAGCATAGTTCTAGCAGCACATTCTCGTCAGCATAATGGTCCTGTTAGCAGCGCTGTCTTGTCAGCAGCATAGACTTAACAGCGCATTCTCGTCAGCAGAACGGTCCTGTTAGCAGCGCGGTCTTGTCAGCAGCATGATCCCGTTAGCAGTGCGGTCTCGACAGCAGCATGGTTCTGTTAGCAGTGCGGTCTCGACAGCAGCATGGTTCTGCTAGCAGTGTGGTCTCGTCAGCTGCGTGGTTCTGTTAGCTGCGCGGTCTCGTCAGCAGCATGGTCCCGTTAGCAGTGCGGTCTCGACAGCAGCATGGTTCTGTTAGCAGTGCGGTCTCAACAGCAGCATGGTTCTGTTAGCAGTGCGGTCTCGTCAGCAGCATGGTTCTGTTAACAGTGCGTCTCGACAGCAGCATGGTTCTGTTAGCAGTGCGGTTTCATCAGCAGCATGGTTCTGTTAGCAGTGCGGTTTCGTCAGCAGCATGGTTCTGTTAGCAGTGCGGTCTCGACAGCAGCATGGTCCCGTTAGCAGCGCGGCCTCGCCAGCAACATAGTTCTGTTAGCAGTGCGGTCTCGTCAGCTGTGTGGTTCTATTAGTAGTAAAGTTCTTTTAGCAGTGTGGTCACAGTAGTTGCATAATGAAAATCATGACCATGGCCACAGACAATGACTGCCTTCCAGATCCAGGTCCTCATAACCCGATGGCCAAATTCTAATGAAACTAACTAAACTTGATAATTATTTGTACATCAACAACTAATTAACTGTTTAAGGACAACCAGATTCAAGATGGCCCTCATAGCGGACTGATATTAAAAAGAAAATTGGCAAAAAAGAAAACTTAGCAGATTTTACAAATGCAGACCAAAATCTTTGTGTGGTAGTAATGATCCTCAAAACTTATTCTGAGCACTAATTAATTGCACACATTTTTTTTTTTTTAGAAATTCTGTCATTAACCCTTTAGAATCAATGTGGCCTGTCTGTTAACAAAAAATCTCATTAACCGCTGGACAAATTTTAATGAAACTTTAAGGAGATAATCACTAAAGATTATCACTCATTATTATAATCTTATTCTTATTTGATCTTTTCCTTATTACTTATTATTAATAATTGTATTAATAGTAATTATTATTATATTATAATTATCTCTTATCTTAGCTTATAAGAAAACCACCAAAGGCTGTTAATTAAATATTTTATTAAATTAAAATGATTTAAAAGGTATAACATGTCTGTTTACCGACAGCATCCTGACATTTGGTGTGGTTTTAGTTGACATATCCCCAATGCATATTCCACACACCACACATTGTACAGAATATATGCTTAAAACTTTAGTAACCATAGTTGGAGTCAACTCTATTCATCTGTTAGCAAAATATCTCAAAAACTACTAAAAAGATTTCAATGAAACATCTGTAAAGTATTCATCGGATGTTCCTTTACAATTATTTAATCTTTTGAGTTGCTCCAATTCAAGATGACCACCAAAGCTAATCTAAATTAGCCAATACAAAAATGAGCACAACTCAGTTAGTTTTACAGATATTGAATTAAAACTCAAAGCAGTGCTGATAGTCATTACCAGCACATACATATGTGGAGCATATTCACATAAAGGTTTTCTCAGAGTTTGCCCACAACTATGTTCTTCCTCAGATAGTTTCAGTTTTAAACTCTGGCATGAAAGGAAAAGGTTGATTCTTTAAAGGACTGCTAAAGCTTTTAGTGAAAAGGAAAGCAACTAAAAGTGTCACCATTGGTAAAAGTCAAAAGTTGCCACAGAGTGAAGCTTCAGCAGGTTTATTGGTTTTACATGACAAAACATCTCTCTGTTAAGAAGCCTCCTGGCATTGTGAGGGTAAAGATGATCTATTTTTCTTAACTTTAATTGTTTAATTATTCACCAACTCTGAGGAGATGGCACTGCATCAAGCTGATTTCCCTTTTGGCAAAGCCACATCTACTCCACCGTGTTCTCCTGACGCTCTCATCAAGCTTCACTCTCACTGGAACACAAGACTGCAAAGAATATATTCTTCACCAGGAAATAATTAATTGATTTAAATGATTAAAACAGAAGGAAATTGTAAAATGGATTTGAAAAGAGGCCTCTCAGGGAAATCTTTGTTTGTTCCAGGCCTATTTTTAATAAGCTTTCCATAACTGGGCAAGAAAAATTACTCCTTGTGTTCTTTTTTTTGCTAAATAATTAGGGCTGGATGAATTGAGGAGGAGGTGGAAGGGTCAGAGAAATGAGGAAGAGGAGGGGGGAGGAGCTCCCATAGAAATTGATCATCTTGCTCCGCTGAGATTTTGCAGCTCTATGACATCTTCCAAGCAGCTGTACGGTGGGAAAAAGAAATAAAGAAAAAGAAAAAAAGAAAAGTAGCAAACAACAATATGGTGGAACACTGCTTTATTGTTTAAAGAAGGACAGGGGAGCGTCAGATGTGGCTCGCCGTGTTGATACTCCCCACAGGGGTAATCTGGAAGAGATGAAAAGGAGACCACGGTCCTTAATAATGAAGTTGTTTGTCTTGAGGGAACGAGCAAGAGAGCCACATTCAACATGGTGGTTAACTTCAGATTCAGAGACTTGCTCCGTGTTCTGAGTCGACACAGAACCACAAAGAGGCTGGCTTCATCCTTCAGCTTCACACACACCACAGGCAGTCCTTAAAGGGCAGTTCTGTTCACATTAAAGGGATGTTCTGTCCATAGTTAGCACCTCACTAGCCATGACATCAACCATAAATCATGAAATGTAGAGAAATTGGCAGATTTCATCCAGGCTAGGCTAATGGCTAACCAAACAGACTTTTTATTTTATGGCTTGCAAAACAACCATCCATCCATCCATTGTCTTTTACCCACTTCTTCCGTTTTTGGGTCGCTGGGGTCGCTGGTGCCCATGTCCAGCAATCACTGTGCGAGGGGCGGGGTACACCATGGACAGGTCTCCAGTCCATCACAGGGACACATAGAGGCAAACAACCATTCACTCTCTCACTCACACCTAGGAACAATTTAAAGTTACCAGTCAGTCTAGCATGCATGTTTTTGGTCTGTGTGAAGAAACTGGAGTACCCGGAGAAAACCCACACATGCACAGAGAGAACATGCAAATTCCACCCAGAAAGGCCCCCAGACCAGGATTTGAACCAGGGACCTGCTCGCTGAGAGGCAGCAGCTCTACCAATTGTGCCACCGTGCTGTCCTGCAAAACAACCATTTATTAACAATAACATAATGTGGGAATGGTGGCGCAGAGGTTAGAGAAGGTGAGCCTGTACTAGTTCAACTCTCAAAAGGTGGGTGGTAAAGTTGAAACACCCACACCTGCCTCCACCCTCATTTGCCCCACTCTGGGCCCTTGAGCAAGGCCCTTAACCCCCACTATCTGCTCCCCCAACACTCTAGATAGCAGCTCCCTGCTCCACACAGAGGGCTGTGGTAGCCCGGTGGTCTGTGCTTGTGTAAGGAAGAACATACGGCGTAAAAACAATCGCCAAGTCTCTGTGTGGCTTAGTTTGCTGAGGTGACCCCTGAAGAAGGGAGCAGCCAAAATAAATACACAAATAAAATAAAGATTTAAATAAGCAGAAATGAGCACACAAATTTGAAAATTAACTAAAAAAGCTGAACTGAGCAAAAAATTGCTGAAAAGTAGCTGAAAAGGCAGAAAGAAGCTTAAACTACCAGAAGGAACTGAAAGGAGCTCAAAAATGTGGAATTAGATGGAAAAGCTAAAATTAGCATAAAACAACTAAATAGTAGCTGAAATAAACTAACTGAAACAAGCTGAAAGAGAAATATGCTAATTGGGATGAAAGTAGTAGAGATTACCATGAAACACTTGAGTTGATCTGAAAACGGCTAAAATTAGCTACAAAGGTGGCTGAAAAGGTCGAACAAGCTTAAATTAGCAGAAGAAAGCAGAAAGAACACATATTTGCCCAAATAGGCTGAAAGAGGCAGAAATGAGCACAAAAAGTGGAAATTATCTGAAAAAAGCTGAAATTAGCAGCAACAACAACAACAAAACAGCTGAAAAGTAGTTAAAAGGTAGAAAGAAGCTTAAACTACCAGAAGTGGAGAGATACCTTTTTTTTTGGCTGAATTAGGCTGAAAAAAGTTTAAATGAGTGCAAAATATGTGTTACTAGCTGAAAAAGCCTAAATGAGCATAAATACAGCTAAATAGTAGAAAAAAGGTGAAACAGAGCAGAAAGAATCTGAAATGAGCACAAAACAGCTGAAAACTGCTGAAATTAGCTGAAAGTTCAGAAAAAAAAAAATACATGTTAAGAAAGGAAGCTGAAAGAAGCCGAAGCAGAACAAAAGTGAAAGGAGCAGTAAAAGGTTGTAAACACATCTAAAGATGTGAAGAATGTAAAATAAGCTCATTTAGTTTGCTATGAGGAAAAAATGACAGAAAAGGCTAAATATTTCTAAAAGCTAAAGTTGCACTAATACCAAGTCACAGCAGATTGTCCTGGAGGAGCTGAACGTTTTATGAATTATTGAAATGTATGAAAAAAAACGGGACGAGAATCGTGCTGAATAACGTACAGAAGAAAACTGGACCACAACGGAGTGAACGCTTCACAACCAGCACCTCCCAGAGCTGCAGCTGCTGGAGACCAGTCGGTGACTCACAGTTGCCAGAACTTCGGTGAATGTTCCAGCACAGGTTTAGTGAACTCTGTTTGCGAGCACAGTGGCCACGTCGTGAGTTTAATCTGAGTTAATCTGGACTCTGACACAGACGTTCATGCTGCCAACACGTGCGTTTTACACATTCAGGTATGAAAAGTGCTCCTGTGGCGACAGTGCACAGCATCGGTCTGTGCCAGATGTTTTCAGGCCTGTTTCTGTTTGCTGCCTGTCGCTGATGAACGACTGAAGACCGCCAAGAAACGTCGCATTAATCATCCCACCCAGAGACAGCGAGGCCTTCAAACACAGACACAATCAGCTCTGCAGGGCTTTCACCATCAAAACACGCAGCGTGGACGAGAAGCGGGATCAGGCCTGATTTGGGACGATGTTGTAAACAATTCAGCATCTGGCTTTGATGGAAACAGCTGATGCTGGAAAGGAAGAAGCTCTTGATTGGGGGCTGTTGCTTTAATGAATATTAATCTTAACTAATTAATCATAAATAAAAACGCTGGCCACTTGTGTTGGTTTAGAAGTTGCTCAAGTTTTCTAGAACAGCTGTTTTTGCATCTCTGCAGCTCTGAAAGGAGAAGGCAGCTCCATCAGGTGGACTCACTCGTAGTGTCTCTGTTGCGTTCCGATGAAAATGACAGCTCGGGCGCTGATCCGGAGCTGCAGCGTGATGCGGCTGTCCGAGCTCATCACGGTGAGGACGCTGTGTTCTTCTTTCTGAAAGCTCCGGAGCTTCACCAACAAACTGAACTCATCTGCAAAACTAAACACACAAACACGGTCAAACCGACAGTATGACGTCTTCACTGAACTCTTTATAAAAAGCTGTAACCTGTCACTGAAGAGCCGCCGCAGAGGGACAGACAAGGTGGAGTACTGCCCCACCTGGACGACCGGACACTTCCCGTCCTCCACAGACAGGGAGGAGTTTGTGCTGGGGGACACCTGAAGAGAAAGCTCCTGCAGAACGTTCACCTCCTCTGTGGGGAGATAAACAAACATCAGGTTTCTTCTTTAGATCCAATCACTGATTAGATCTTTATAAACCAAACCAATTGTTTAGTCACAGTTTCCTGCAGATGTTTGATGGTTTGTAATAAACCAGAGCTTTTATATCCTTTAACGGTTTGAAATGGACATATTGCTGTTGATCAATTGTTACTTAATGTCATAATGTCCTAGTTTTTTTCCCATTTTAATTTACTTTTTTAACCTTTATTTAGCTAAATTGTATAAGAGCTGAAACTGTAGTAAACTTGTGAAATCAAAATTATATAGCAAGCCAGCTAGCATCCTTTAAGGTGCATTAATCAGCAGCCACAGGTCTTAACCTTGACTTTAGTCAAGTAATAATGGTATAATTTCTCCAAAACAAGCAAAGTCCTACTTTAGTAATAAAGTATACTTATCTAATGGTCTCTAAATAATTGATATTATGTTTTAGGTTGATAATGTGATGCCCTATATAGGTTACATACTGAGAGAACAAAGCCTTACATCTGTGTGTGTGTGTGTGTGTATGTATATATATA
>JARVGS010000979.1:41834836-41845498 GCA_031762315.1 Hypsolebias antenori | reverse complement strand
CACACACACACACACACACACACACACACACTTGATCATTCAGGAGGAGGACAGTGAATTTAGCAAAGTCAGGCTCTGACTTTGTTAAATTCACTGTCGTCCTCGTTGTTGTCCTCCTCCACATGTGACCCCCCCCCGCTTTGGGCTCCTGCCAGGGTCCAACAGCCTGGTTAGCTCAGTACTTACCCACACCACTCACACCTGCTCCAGTATCTCCATCGCCGCTGCCTTCATGTGTTTCAGTCCTCAATTGTTTAGTTGTACAATGAGAAGACGTTTTTAAATTAAATTGAAAGTAAATTGGATTGTCTTGATCACTGTTTTGACAAATTGCCACCGTTGTTTTAGTACGTCGCTTGATTACCCATCAAACATGTCTTTCATATTTTTAATAAATAATCAAAAAAAAATTAATGACCCACTTAAACTATAAAGCTGATTTGCAATTTAGTTGTGCTGTTTAGATATAATGATGTGTTTTTAATTAAAGTGCCCATGAGTGTACTTTTAAGGGCAAAGATTTTTTAAGGGTAGAAGCAGAAATGCTTACTTGAAGGGGCAGCTACTATGTGATTTTAGAAAGCTCGTAAGTTATAGGTAAATAGATAAACATAAGTAGCTGTTATGTTTAAAATTTGTGTTAATGTAAATATTTTCAGACTGCATTCAGACTACATTCATCCAGTATAAGGTTTATTCATTCAAGGCAGACAAATTTGTTCATAACTTTATTATTAGTAAGCCTGAGAGTTACTGGATCCAAGCAAACAGTTACTGGAATGCACCCTGTCAAAATAAGAGCGTTCTCGGATCCTGTTCCTGAAGGATCCAGCTCAAATTAAGCCCTGATTTTATCTGGTCAAAAGCCACTTACAAAGAGGGCAGAGGTATAAATGACCTGCATGTAAATCAAATTATAGGAAGCTATGATGGACATTCAGTGACTTCACATGAACTCACTCCACTTTCAGCTCCAGTATCATTGGCCTGCTTCTCTACAAAGAACAGGCTGACCTGGTGAATGGCTCCGACTGTAACCTCCCCATTCACTAAATTAGTATGAAGCTCAACTTCATAGGTGACCACGCTAAGTAGATTTTCAGTTCCAATTTCAAGAATGCAACTTTTGGTAAAGTCTTTAATTACCGAGTCGCCACCCTTCACAATGGATTGTGATAAACTAGCAGGCTTACTCAAGAAATCCACCAACTGAAAGCACTTCTATTCCCCCCCACCCCCTTTTTTTTGCCTCTCCACCTGCTTCATCTTTTGCAGTCCCTGCATGAAAACCATGTTTGGAGTGTGCAGCAAGTCGCTCCAATCCCCAAAATAGAGTCAATTCTTGCCATTCACGCACACTCTTCCAGTCCAGGAAAATTATTACACTTCACTATTACAAGATAAAGCTATAGGGACATATTACACCAAGCATATCTGCAAGCCTGTAATACTACAGAGTCAGCATTCAATAAAAGATATTTGCAACCAGGCATTTCTCACAACAACACTTGCGAAAGATTTAAAAGCTCCTAAATTAGGTGCAGCTCACGCACGAAAGGTGCCTGGTAAGCAGGGTGAAGCTTACTTAAAATGACAGAGTTGTTTATGGGAGATGGGGATGGGGGTGGCTCCTTCGCTTTGAGGTGGCGTGCGGTGAGAACAGTTTATGAGCCACACACTGGTCAGGTTATTTAGCCTCGAACAGTGTGCATAATGTCGGGTGACAATCAGTGCACATAACTCAAGTTGGGCTTCAAGCCGTCTCACTCTTCATCGTATCAACCTCTGAATACTGATTGCCAACTTACCACCGCATTTATCTGCTGCAATGTCTGCCTGCCGAGAGCTCAGACAACCAGCTTTCTAATTTGCAGCAGTGTCGAAAAATTGGGGAGATAGTTGTGTTTAACAATCCTTTGAGAGAAACAGAAATAGCTTCTTTCTCACCGTTGCAGCAGTTTTCGGTTTTACAGCCAGGTCGGCTGCCCTTGGAGCTATTAAAAATTTAATCCAGCCAGCATGCGCACATATAACATGTCACCCATTGTAACAGCCGGCATCTGAGCCTGACAGGAGTGCTGGCCAAAAGTGAAAGAAAAAACAGAGAGGATGCAGCAGAACCCTAAAGCATGGCCGCTTCTCATTGTATGGAGACTTTTATGAGAACGCCAGTTTGTGTTTCAGATTGAAATCACGTTTTTTTTTTTTCAATGTTCCGATGAGCAAAAAGCTCATCAGTCCCTCTTGAGTTTACTGACAGCAATAAAGTGTGATTTGGATCTCTCAGTGAGCTGAAGGACAGGCAACACTCATCAGTTAATCACCCCTCCACCTGGACAAAAAGTCAGGGGGGGGGGGGGGGGGAACGGTAAAACAGGTTTACAAGCAAACTAAAATCGACCTGCTAAATCTGTCGCCTGCTGCAACAATGGCAATAAAACTGGATTTTACCGCACAGTTTCAAGGTTGCACTGCAGTCGGACCAGGGATACACTCAGCACTGAAAAGCAACAATAACCGTGGAACACCTGCACTTCTACAAGTCACACCGTCATTGTAATGTGATTACATTTTTGCCCAGAATTCACACGGCTCTGCCTTTTTATTGCACTCATCGATCGCTCCTGATTGTCAAAAACGGTGCTTTGAACAGCCCGGACTGAAACAAGTTGCTGCATCAAAATAAAAAAAATGTAGAAAAAAAGGATCGTAATACTTTTTAAGTTCCACCAGGGAGTAATAAAAAGCACCAATTTAAGAAAACAGTTCCAAACGGCAAGAAGCATGGTCAAAAGGTTGCCAAAATGTAATCTACCTTTGGGCATTGCTACATTAATTCCAGTTTCATATTTGCCTCCCCTGTACTCAGCCCTTCCCCCCAGCTCCCTGCCCTCCTCCTCTGTCTTCCACTGAGCAGGAGGCCGGGGCCACTGCGAGGCCTGGGAATACCCCAGAGCCTGCACGCCAGCGCCACATAATTCTACCCTGCCTCATTATTTAGCATGTCACCACTATTTTACATGTTAAAGCCCCCGTGTTGCCATCTAATTTATTATAAGAATATAGAATGGGCTCACCTGGAATGGGGTCACTTGCTTTCATGCAACAGAGAAAATAAATTCCTCCAAAGTCAGTCAAGTCAAGGTGAAAAGCTGTGTCATTCTGAGGCGTTCTTTGGAACAAGAGGACTGCATCTGAGAGCAGCAAGACTTTCCTTCAGTTTCCCCACAACACGGGACCACTTTAATCTTTACTTTCATTCAGGGGAAACTCAGGTTCCTCATTGAAAAACAAAAAGGAAAAGGAAAACGTAGCAGAGTCCTGCCAAGAGTTGAATTGGCTTTGATGAGATTGGGCTGTAATTATTTCTCAGCAGTAACAATAAGGACAACAACAACTGAAGACTTAATCCGCCAGTGAGAGGGCCTGATTCTGCTTCCTGGTGACAGTGATTAGGCCTAATCTGGGGCTTTTGGTGTGTTCATTGGAGAAATGCGAATTTAAATGGCTGTTTGTTTTGTTTTGAGAGAGTTTTTCCTCACTCGCTATGTACAGTTAGAGAGCAGTGTAGTGAAAATGCAATCCATCGTATAGTGACACTGACACTGAGCAAGAGAGGCTGCAACACAATTATTCTCCTTATCAAGCACTTTGATGACCGTCTCCCACTGATTAAAGGTTCCCTTTGTGAAATGTATGAACAAATGATGAGAGAACGGGGGAAATACTTTGTATGCTTGTTTTGTCCAACAAGCAGTACAAAATCCTGAAATGTACTGTCATCATGACACATTTGAAATGAAAAATCCTTCTTAGAAAATTAATAAAGTAAACCCCAAATTCTTGAGAGTTTCAAAACTGGTCAAACACAACAAATGAGTGAGCATCTAAAGATGTTTCATGACAAGATGCACTTGACATGACTCATTGTGTTGAAGATTTATATGTTTTTCAGAGAAATAAGTAACTTTACTGCAATATGATGTTCACAAAATGTCCAGAAATTGTCTTTTCAAAGTCTAGACAGTATGTTTCAACGTAACTAAAACAATGTTTTATGAGCAAGCAATCATATACAGTATAATTGCAAAATAACCATTAAGTTATCTTTAAAGTGAATCCAGGAAGAAATTCCTCTGACTGAAAGTTTTGGAAGATGGTTAGTTATAATGGAAATATGCAACATTGTGATTAAGTCATGTCTTAAGCCATCTTTTTTTTTTTTTAACAATTTAGCAAAGACTCATTCCAGTTTAAAAAAAAAATTAAAAATCTGTTGCGTTCTTGAAGTGAGTATCAAAATGTTATGAAAACCTTTTTCTAAGTGCATGTTTATAAAAACTCAGTGTTTGGTGTTTTCTTGTAGATAAAAAGTTTTTCATTAATGTGTAGATGCCTGGTTTCCCATCTCTGCTCTCACGTTAAGGCCCAGAAACCAAATAATGGCGCTAACTGGATCATTTTTAGTCTGTCGTGCTTTTTCCCTATTCTTGCCACCTAGTGGACAGAATGGGTATTTCAGCATTTTGTTAGCACAATTCATACAAAGTTTATTCATATTTATTTTTAGAAATCAGGACAAAAAACATGAGTTTTAAAGAAATATCTAGAGTAGTATATAGGGGCTAAGTTTAAGTAAAAAAAATACATATATATTACTAAGCTGTGAATTAATGTTGTTTGGTTTGTTAATGAAAGTATTAAAATGCATATTTTGTTTAAAAACATAAATAAATACAACTGCCAAATCATTATATTACTCTTATTTGAAAATCTAAATACTGTATGTTGAACTGAAAACAGTATGATCATTATCAGTATGATCAGTATGAAGGATTTTTCATTTCAAATGTGTCATGATGACAGTACATTTATGGGATTGCTTGTTAATGTATTTTTTAAAAAATGAACAAATAAAATAAAAAATAAAAAATCATTATTAATGAGCCACAAATACCGGTTGATGGTTATTTTCTATTTTCTGTACCAACAACTGTAATGTAGAAAAAAAAATATGCAAACCTGATGACTTTTCATAAAAACTCATAAATTTTGTTTCCGACTAATTGAAGCTGTTGTTTTAAATATTTCATATTATTTTGTGTTATCTAGAACATTTGTTCTGTAGACGGTTCTTAAACTGATCATCACAACTCATAAAAAGCTTGAATCTAGTTTTTCTACCAGACATGTCAGATCAGACACTGTCAGCTCTGTCTGATTACTCACAAAAGAAAAATCCTCCACATTTGAAAATATAAAAATACAACCAAAGTTTTAGTCATTCTAGATGCCAAGAAAAAGGCTCTGAAAATGCCTTATCAATATAGCAACAACACATACTATTTTTATACTGTATATTTTTTCAACAAATTTGTAAAGTTTTTAGTGTTTTTTATTTTTTTTAAGTTAAATCATTGTGGAAACCACTGTCACATAAACTATAGTCATTTCTTCATTTGTTTTTTTATTAGTTTTTAAAAGCCATCTGAAACCCACTTTTCACTTAAAATAAAATATTCCAGAATCCCGAAACAGATTGTTTGGGGGAAAACTTTTATTAAGGAAACAATTTATAAAATAATTTCCCAGTTAAAATGTATTAAATCTTATAATTTAGAATATTTCACAACTGATCAGTGCTCAGTTAAAAATAAAGCCCAGCATGTTTTCCATCAGTTTATTAAAAACACCTGAACTGCACATTATGACCTGTGTTTTGACCAAATGACTTTCTCTTGATAACAGATGTGTTTTAGCTTGTATTCAGATGTGAGCTGCAGGACATCAGCCGAGGAAGCGCAGTGTGCTAACACTGTGCTGTGTCCTTCAGCTTTAGCTGCAGATGACAGAAGAGATCATCACATCATCAGTTCAACAGAATTAAAATGATTTAAAAATAATACTGTAAATTCGGCGGGTAGGTCATATTGTTGCAAATATGGTGGGTATTCCTCCTCATGCTCAAATGTTGACATGCTTCCTGAGTATTTTAGGAGTTAAGATAATCTTTAGTTAAAAAAGAAACACACAGAAACGGTTTCAGATAAATAGTCAATAACAATAATACTCAGCTGTGAAGGGGAAAGGTGCCAGCTGAAAATAAACCAACAGAAAACCTCTTTGATTGAACTGAAATCAACTTCATTTAACACAAGAGAAGTTGAGGTGCTCCACATTTACTGCAGAGATAATTTTCCTTCAGTACCACCCCCCCCCATGCACCAAGTGAGAGGATGGAGTGTAAGTGTGAGCAGGGGAGCAGGAGAGAGGCCAGATGTCAGGGCGCTGCAGGAAGAGGATTGCTAAGCGGTGTGAACATTTTTCAGAAATGGTGTTTTGTGCCTCAAACATCTTGCTTACAGCAGCAGGGTCTGATCCAAGCATTATGTGCAAATACATCAGTAGCCTTGGACCCCACCCTCTCTTCACGGGCGTGCACACACACACACACACACACCATGCGCACACACACACACACACACATTTCCTCGTAAGTGAAGCTCGGCGCCCTCCTCCCTCCCTCCCGCTTGCCTTCTTCTTCTTTTTCTTCTTCCACAGAAGTAAATTATCAAAACTGTGTTTGAAAGTGAATGAAGGGTGACTACCTCCCCCCCCACTCCCTTTCTCTCGCTCCCTGTCCCCCTTCCTGCTTTGACATCTCAGTTTTTTTTTTCCTCCTTACTTGCCACCATTTCTGGGCTAGGTGATAACTGCCGGTAATAGGATTAACATTGATTTCTTTTTGCAAGAACAGAGATGTGCCAGTTCCAGCTATTTATTGAACTGCCAGCTTTGAACTATGAAAACTGACTGCAGGAAAAGACCTAATGCAGCATTTTAAAGAAAAGAAAAGCCTCTGTGCAGTTCTTTCTCTCCTTTTTTGTCATTTCTTCCTTCTCTGTCTTCTTCTTTTTGTTGTTGTGGGATAAAAGAGCAAATCGGGTGCCTCTGTTCTAAGCTCTGGTAATGACTTTATTTATTTACTTTGTTGTTGCCTTTTTATATAAAAAAAAATCCCTTCTTCAGTCAGAATGGTTATGATTTGATCTATAAATCTTCACAGGGTTTGACTTGCCTTCTACTTTGAAATAAAGATCCATTTGTCCCTTTTTTTTTAATTCCACCCACCAGAGCACCGTTTCATGCATGGAAGTATTTCTGTTCCTGTTTCCACGTGAAAAACAAGGAATTTAAGAAACATAAGTAAATGTCTGTCCTCACATATTTATTGATGAATGATAAGTTATATGTGGAAAATAAACTTTTTACTTTAGTTTTGTTATAAGCTCTTAAATTATAGTTTAAGGGAATTGTCTTTTCATTAGCTTTAAAAGGGCTCATTGATTATTGATCCACGTCTATTGATGACGCTACTTAAACACCCGAAGCCTCACAAGTTACTGCATTGTGAAGATTAACGGTTGTTCCAGCTGTCAGTAAACATCTTGTGGCTGGAGAGAAATCACTGGCTGCTTATTTTACATTTTGGGTGGATGTGCTAAATGTAATTAAGCTGCTCAAACCTTCAGGTTCATGCGCTGGTTGATTTCAAGTGGACACTAATTAGTAAAATTGATATTTTCAAGAGAATATGATTTTAAATTGCTATAAAATAATCCAAAAGATTTGTTTTTCTCCAATAGATGTTTAAATCCTTAAGGTGTTGTACAACCTTATAAAGAAGCAGCTTTTCTTTGATCCTTCTACATTTTTATCTAGATGTTTTTGTTGCATGTTATATGTTAATATTTCCAAATCATTATTGTTGTCTATGACGCAGTGCAAAATTATTATTTTATTATTAAACATTTATTCAACCGGGTAGAACTCATTGAGATTAAAGATCTCTTTTTCAGGCGAAACCTGGCCAAGAACGACAGCAGACAACGTCCAAGCACAGATATCACAATATTGTCATGAACTGTCAAAAACATACCATATTCTCAGGCGTATAAGTCACAGTTTTTTGGCATGGATTTGTCAGTCCTGTGACTTATGTATTTTTTTTCCATATTCATAACACAATTTTTGACTGATGTTTTAAATTTTGAAGAACTGCAACAGCGAGTCTTCCCGTGCACGCTCACATCGCTAAGCTGGTGCAGGTGGAGGAACGCTGGAGAGCTAGTGGCTCCGGCCACGATGGATGGATGGATGGATGGATGGATGGATGGATGGATGGATGGATGGATGGATGGATGGATGGATGGATGGATGGTACTGCACCACCCAGGTTTTTCCTCTTCATGATGCTTTTTCTTGACTGATGCGACTTGTACTCCGAAGCAACTTATACTCCAGAAAATATGGTACAAATTTAGTGTTTTATCGACTTTATTTCACAGCTCAGAGGTTTCAAAAACTGGATTCTGTGAAATTCTTGTTCTCTTCAGTCTCGTTCCATTATTCATTGTAACGCCTGGCAAACATTGTCATAATAAATGTATAGAGCACGATTTAAAATGGCTGTTCTTACCCAAAGAACTACACACAGAACAGTAAACAGGTCAGTCAGAGTCAGAGGTTTTATTGTCAATTCACCTACAAGTACATATTGAAATGAAACTGTGCTCCCATCACGGTTCGACAAAGAGCATAACGTGCAAAACAAAATGGCACAGTGCAGATGCACAACAGAACAATAAATACAAATAAATAAATGCAAAAAAGACATTTAATCTAAACATTCTGATCTGAACAAGTAATTAAGAGACAACTCTAGAGACACGTGTTGATTAGTACATGTGTAAGTGGTACATGAGGTAGAAACATGTTTGATATCAAAGATAATACCAAACACAAGAATCAAAAATAAAGGCAAGTAAAAATATTAAAAGTCAACTAAACGGTGAAATACGTTTTAAAATGAGAGTTCAAGACAGCAGAGGAGCCAGTTCATCCAGGGCCTTAAAGGTCCTGAATGGACCTAAGGTGCTACAATGACAAATATTATCGACAGAAAATGAAAGTATTTCAATGAATTGTTAGTGTAAAGTCATCGTCTTAGTAAATGTCAGTTTAGTTTTAGTGTAAGTTAATGAGGGACACTGGGTGAGGTGTTGTGTTTGTCTGCAGGTCTGCATTTGACAGCAGCGACACACGTCTCCTCCTGCTCAGCTGAAACACCAAACAACTACCACTGTCACTACAAACACCCCCCATCCACAGCAGACGCCTGTCAGCCAGCTAATGTCCCCTGACAAAACATGCTGCAAATTAGAATGGCCACAAAGTGTGTGTGTGTGACAGAGAGGGCGAGGGAAAGAACTCATCTGTGTCACAGCCGATCCCCTCGAGCAATCAAGGAAGAAGGGAAAAAAATGGTCATTAGCAACTGGTGGTGCTTCTCCAGCAAATCGCCGTTTGAGTGGAGATTTATGCAGTCTGCTGGCTGGAAGTGATTTATTTATTTTAGCACAGGCTGTGAGATCATTAACCTCCACAGTGTCTCTGGGGAGCAGCATCTGCGGCCCCCCACACAGCCCACACAAAAGGCCCCACGCGTTCCCCGGACTCAAGGCTAAAGAGGAGGAAAAGGAGGTGGAGGAGGAGGCTCTGCGGGGCTGGACGGAGACCTGGTCTCTGGTGCACAAAGCTGATCTCTGTGAAATGATCAGACTCACGACTATTTCCAGATATTACAGACAAATGTCTCTTTTATCGCCTAAAAGCAACTCAAGCTGCTTGTTAATCATTTGAAGTAGGAAAAAAAAAACTATCAGTGTGTTGAGATGCTCCTCCACAGATTATATAATTATAAAAATATATGTGAATACTGTTAGTACACGTCAAATGACATGGCTGGATATGTATACTGATTTTTGTTGATTTTTTTTCCCACTGTTTACACAGTTAAATCAAAAATGCTCAAACACACAATGCTCCACTGGGTGGTGATAACGTCCACATCAACGATGGTAAAATACAGAGAACGATTCTGAACATGGCTAATGATTCTTCAAAAACTAAAGTAACTTTTTTCACAAATCCTGTCAATTACTCCATTTTTAAAAGCAACATATTTTTTATAATCTTAATCTGAGCACTTGCAACATACACATTATCATAGTGTCACCAGGCCTTGCAGACGAAAGTTTATTTCGGCTGCTCCGTTTCGCCACAGTGAGCAAACTTACATGATTGATGTGGCAATTACTTCATGCTGGATGCCTTTCCTGATGCAACCTGGGCTCGAACCCACAACCTCAGGATTAAAAGACTGTGGAACCAACCACCAAGCTAACCCCCAGCAGAAATAACTAATTACAATTACATATAACGCATTGTAGTTGGAGCCGCATTAAAGTTGAAAGAAGAGCAAGTTAGCTGACACACAGGAGAATAAAAATAACACTAGAAAGTTCCTGAAGAAACTTTGATGGAGACTGCCTATTTATATTAGTAAATTATTATTAAATATCATTATTAATTAATAAATATTAATACTAATGATTATAAATATAATTATGAATATCAATAATTATTAATATTACGATATATAATTATTAACATTAATAATTAATGTTTATTATTATTAATATTATTATTATTATCGCTAATTTTTAATATTAATATTAGGCGGTAATAGGTAATAATAGGTGCCTTCCTTGCTTGTTGAACCAAAATGGCTCCATACGTTACTCAGTTTCTGTGAAGAGT
>JARVGS010000979.1:41817577-41834736 GCA_031762315.1 Hypsolebias antenori | reverse complement strand
GGCTGAGGGCAGAACAGAGAGTTGCCCGCCTGCTAGCTTAGCGCTGCATTGCTGCTGGCTTTAATCGATGGGATGGAGTAGAACGGTACGTTAGTAGCATTTTTTGCTAGCGCGTTTGTATTGTGCACCATGATGACGTCAATGCCGACAGTTGTCGACCGGGGAGTAGTAGGGAAACAGGACAGAGTTACGTCTGTGTTGCTCTCCCGCTAGCTTAGTGCTACATTGCTACTGGATTTTATCGATGGGGCGGAGTGGAACAGTATGTCAGTAGCATTTTTGCTAGCGTGTTTGCATTGCGCACTGTGATACGTCAATGCCAACAGTTGTCAACTGGGGAGTAGTAGGGAAACAGGACAGAGTTACATCTGTGTTGCCCTCCCGCTAGCTTAGCGCTACATCTCTGCTGATTTTTTTCCCAGACAGATTGGAGCATAGTGGAGCGGTGTGTCAGTAGCATTTTTGCTAGCGTGTTTGTATTGCACACCGTGCTACATCAATACCGACAGTTGTCAACAGGGGGTGTTAGGTGGGACGTTCGGTTATGTTGATGGGGCAGGGCATGCGGCTTATGCAATGGTACGGGAAACACTGTCCTTAAACTACTCAAAGTTGTTGTTTGTGTTTCAAGAAAATGCCCAGTTACTTAAAAAACTGTAATTTTTATTACATTTTTCACTTAAGGAGGTTGCCATTATATTACCTGTTCAATACTGAGGTGATAACAACCACATGTTGCAGTGCCGACTAAAACACAAGGAATCAAGGCTATAAAAGATCTAAAGTTTGACATTAAAGTTCTATTTTTGCAACAGTCCATATGCACAAAATATGGGTTGAAATTATCAATCCTGATCCACTTGTGATGTCTAGTGTATTAGCTCTGGAGCTAACGCAAACGATTAAAGACTAAAGCTGAGGAATGCGGCACACAAATCTTCGCCATCCTCTGCATCCACGTTGCGGCACCTGACTGCTGTCATGGGTGTGCACTCCCAGGGATTAATGTGTGGTTGTGTGCTAAGCGTTGCTGTGTATTTTTCTGTGGTCCAAGTGGAACAAAGTTTTGCTCCAGCACTCTGCCATCCAAAATAGGACAAGTGGCAGATAATTAATTGATGTGTAAAGTAACAACAAAGTGTCTTTTAATCTTCATTATTAAATATTGTGTAATGCAACATTCTAATACACATGAGAATATGTTTTGATGCCGATGCTTGTTGTAAACAGTTTCGGATATCATGTGGAGCTCTTTGCAGCATCAGCTCTCTCATCAGATTGGCATTTGCAAGCAGCAGCACAAACACCAGCGCTTTTGGCCAACCCTCATCTGTTCAGTCGTCTTCATTTTGAGTTCAAAACTGATTTGTTTCTACATTCTCATCTCTCAATGCACTTTGTTTCAAATTAAAGAGCTCCATGTCAGACAATGTCAAAAAAATCAGCATTCACGCTGGATGGAGTTCAAATCGGAGAAACCAGTCCGTCATCGACCAAGAAACAACATGACAGTATCTATTTGACATTATTATTTTTTAAATTAATAAATAATAAATAGCCTACGTTAATTAAATAGACTCGTTCTTATTGCTGATGTAAATGTCTGTTTAATAAGATCTATTGTTCCAACTAGTCAGAGGTTCAATTAAAGGTCAAACAGGTATTGGCACATTGTTGTAAAATGAAAATAATCACAATTTACAGATTAATAGTAAATAATAATAATAATGATTAGTAAATTAATTAAAAAGAAAACCTTCCAAATAAATCCCAAAGTATCCCAGAGTAAATAAGTTTTCACATTCCTAGAAGCAGGTTTAAATAATTTTTAATAAACAACAAATATTTAAAATGTGAAGCTGGAAAATAAGTGAGGCTAATGGAGAAACATTCAATTTTTTTATATAAAAATAAAATGATTAAAAATGGGATTTTAGTAGTTTGAATAAAATTCAAATATAACTTTATTATCTAAATATTAGTGGCATGTATTCATTTCAAAAGCATACAACTTATCATTAGTGTTTAATTATTTAACATTTATAAAACTTGTATTTTGTGACATAAACTTACTGGCGAAAAAAAAAAAAAAAATAAGCTTAATGCATATTTTTAAGCAGACCTAAATGTGGAGTGTATTGTTTTAAAACAGGCAGCGACAACTATAAAAATGTTTTACATGTGAAAAACTTTTACTCCCTTGTTTGTCTTCATTTTATAGTCAGGAGTCACAAAATTATTTTACAACTTTTGGTTTTAAACAATAAAGACTTTGTTGTTTCTAATAAAATCTGAGACGTGGGAAACTGTTGAGGTTCTGAAACATTTTAGACAGAAAATATTTCTGTAATTTTGGTCAAATAAACCATCTTCCTCCTGTAACAAGCAGCTGATGGAAGAAAGTTCTGTTGGTCCTTAAACTTATCTACATGACAGAGTATTAAGGCCATGCTAAGATTTTTTTCTTTAAGGCATAAAATTACAAGAATAAAGTTGTACGGCAATAAAGTCATAATTTTACCAGAATAAAGTTGTATGATTATGAGAATAAAATCATAATATTAGGAGAATAAGATCATATGATTATGACAAAGGGCCACGCTAAGAAAAAAATTACATTACAAAAAAAGTACATTATGTGTAAAAAGTCATAAAATTACAATAATAAAGCAATAGTATTACTAGAATAAAGTCGTACAACAATAAAGTCATAATATTAAGAGAATAAAGTCACAATATTACGAGAATAAAGTTGTAGTATTATGAGAATAATGTTGAAATAATACGACAATACAGACAGTATTACGAGAGTAAAGTCATAATATTACCAGAATAAAGTCATAATATTATCAGAACTCAGACACAAAAAAGCAGTCTTACAACTGCAGTAAAATGATGAATGACGAGCATCTTGTTAAGTAATACTTTGGTATTGGTTTTACAAATAAAGAAATAATATGTTAGCACATCAGCAGCAGATTATTATCAGTATCAGGACTTTCAAACAATTATGCAAACAACAATGTCTGTTTTGAAAACAGAACCACATTGCTTCTTTTGTGGAAGAGGAGCTTTCTGGCAGTGATCAACTGCAAGGCTATAGGTGGTTACATCTGCGTGCCATTGAAACATCTGTCAATATTACAACTTTATTCTCATATTATTTCGACTTTATTCTCATATTATTATGACTTTATTCTTGTAATATTATGACAATTCTCGTACAACTTTATTCTAATAATATTAAGACTTTGTTCTCATAATATTAAGACTTTATTCTCGTATAACTTTATTCTAGTAATATTATGACTTTAATCTAATAATATTATGGCTATATTCTCATAATATTACAACTTTACTGTATTCTCATAATACTATGAATTTATTCTCATAATATAACTTTATTCTTGTAATTATATGACTTTTTCCTCATACTACTTTATTCTCGTAATATGAGGACATTGTTCTTGTACTATTACAACTTTATTCTCATAATGTTGCAACTTTATTCTTATTCAACTTCATTGTCGGAAATTACAACGTTATTTTCATATGACTTTATTCTTGTAATATTACAACTGTATTCTTGTAATACTATGACTGTATTCTCGTACAACTTAATTCTTGTAGTACTATGACTTAATTCTTGTAATGTTATGACTTCATTCTCGTATGACTTTATTCTCGTAAATTGCGTTATTTTCGTACAGCTTTATTCTTGTAATATTACGAATGTATTCTTGTAATACTATTACTTTATTCTTGTACAACTTTATTCTTGTAATACTATGACTTCATTCTCATACGACTTTATTCTCGTAATTTATGACTTTATTCTTGTAATACTATGACTTTACTCTCGTAAGATTTTATTCTCATATTATTATGACTTTATACTCATAATATTATGACATAATTCTCGTACAAATTTATTTTAAAAATGTTACAACTTTATTCTCGTATGACTTTATTCTTGTAATATTACAACGTTATTCATGTAATATTATGCCTTTATGCTTGTTTTGCTTTATTCTCATAATACTATGAATTCACTCTTGTAATACTACGGCATTATTCTTGTAATACTATGATTTATTCTCATACAACTTTATTCTCGTAAATTACGATTTTATTCTGGTATGAATTTTATCTAGTAAATTACGACTTTATTCTTGTAATACTGACTTTATTCTCGTACAGCTTTATTCTCATAATATTACAACTTTATTCTCATACAAGTTTATTCTCACAATTTTATGACTTTATTCTCGTAATACTATGACTTCATTCTTGTATGACTTTATTCTCGTAATAGTATGACTTTATTCATAAACTTTATTCTCGTAATATCACAACTTCATTCTCATAATACTATGACTTTATTCTCGTACGACTTTATTCACAATATAGTACGACTGTATTCTTGTACGACTTTATTCTCGTACAAAGTAAATCACAACTTTATTCTCATGATACTATGACTTCCTTCTTGTAATACTATGACTTTATGCTCGTATGACTTTATTCACAATGTAGGACGACTGTATTCTTGTACGTCTTTATTTTCGTACAAAGTAAATCACAACTTTATTCTCATAATACTATGACTTCATTCTTGTAATACTATGACTTTATTCTTGTACGACTTTATTCTCGTAATAGTACAACTTTATTCTTGTACGACTTTATTCTTGTAATATCACAACTTTATTCTCATAATACTATGACTTTATTCTTGTACAACTTTATTCTCAAAATAGTATGACTGTATTCTTGTACCACTTTATTCTTGTAATATCACAACTTTATTCTCATAATACTATGACTTAGTTCTTGTAATACTATGACTTTATTCTCATACGACTTTATTCTCATAATAGTGCAAATTTATTCTTGTACAACTTTATTCTCGTAATACTATGACTTTATTCTC
Source organism: Hypsolebias antenori (assembly GCA_031762315.1). NCBI lineage: Eukaryota > Metazoa > Chordata > Actinopteri > Cyprinodontiformes > Rivulidae > Hypsolebias > Hypsolebias antenori. Next base: position 41,829,803 of record JARVGS010000979.1, on the reverse strand, counting down.
GTACGACTTTATTCTCAAAATAGTACGACTGTATTCTTGTATGACTTTATTCTTGTAATATCACAACTTTATTCTCATAATGCTATGACTTCGTTCTTGTAATACTATGACTTTATTCTCGTACGACTTTATTCTTGTATGACTTTATTCTCGTAATATCACAACTTTATTCTTGTAATACTGTGACTTTATTCTCATACAACTTTATTCTCTTAATATTACAACTTTATTCTCGTAGGATTTTATTCTCGTAATACTATGACTTTATTCTTGCATTACTTTTTTTCTCGTAATAATATGACTTCATTCTCGTAATACTGACTTTTGTCTCATAATGCAATTTTATTTCTTAATGCGGCCCTAATACTCAGTCGTACTAAAGCTCTGTCGTAATCATACATCTACATGACGAACACTCTGTTTTTTGAGTGCCCAGTCTGATTTGGTGCTGATAATTGTGGGTAATGTAGTTCATTTCTTCTTGTCTCCTGAAGCTTTGTGGAGGTCAGAACAAGAACCGGACTAATTAAAGGACAGGGTTGTTGTTGGTACCTGGAGGTCATCACCTGTGAAGTTATGTGGTGGAGCTCCCTCTCCTCTCCAGGAATCTGTTCCAACAACAAGAGAAAACTGGATCAGTTTTGGTTCTGTAAAGTTTTGAGGTCCAAACGGGTGAGGCAAGAACGTCTGGCAAAGAGGGTTTCAGTATTTGTGGATTTCTCTTAGTGATGGTTTCCTTTCACTATTGTGATCTATTTTTCTGTCATACGTTTTTCTTTAGGCCTAACTGGGCAAACGTGTTTTTCTGCTTTCTTCTGCTAATTTAAGCTTCTTCTACATTTTCAGATAACTTTATAGCATTTTATTAATTTCAGCTGTTTTCAGATAACTTCAAGTATTTTGTGATCATTTCTGCTACTTACTGCCTTATTAACTTATTTATGCTAATTTCAGCTTGTTATACTCCTTTCAGCTTATTTCTACTAGTTTGAGCTATTTCAGCTACTATTGCGCTGTTGTTATGCTAATTTTAGCTTTTTCAACTAATTCCACGTTTTTGTTTTTTTTTTAAAACTCATTTTTACTCTTTCTGCTTTCTTCTGGTAGCTTAAGCTTCTTTCTGCTTTTTCAGCTACTTTTCAGCAATTTTTTTTTTCTAATTTCTAATTTTTTTAGCTAAGTTACTTTTTTGTGTGCCAATTTCTGCTTATTTAAACATAATTTAGCAAATATGTTTTTTTCTGCTTTTTGTCAAATAGGATTGTTCTTCCATTTCAGTATTTTTTTTTAGCTAATTTCAGCCGTTTCTCAGCAAGTTCTTCTGCAATTAGCATTCACACTGCATTTTCACAGGAAATGCAATTTTCTCTAGATGCTGTTTGATCTGAACAATCCTTCAAGTTCATAGATTTTTTTTCCTTTATTAAAAAGTCCAAGGATTTGGCATAACTCTTTTTCTCTGAGTGGTAACAGCTCTAACCACTTTACCACCATGCAGCCCTATAAAAATATGGCTTGGTTTATTTAAAACTTTTTAAAAGTCACTTATATCAAAACACATTTTTATATATGTTTCACAAATCTGACTGTTAAGAGATTGCCTTTATAATTGATTCTTTTATTTTTATTGATAGTAAATTTTTTTTACATAATAGTACAAATATGTTTTAGATATGTTAATGATTTAAATCATTTGATAGATTTTAATTTGTCAGTTATTATGGTATTATAAGTTACATTTATGATCACACTTTCTTACTTTTACCTTAATTACAACCAAATTTATTTTACAGTATATTGTTTATTAAATCTACTTGTAATTTATAAAACACTTAAATTTATTTTTTATATTTTTTTATATTTTTTTATTTTATTTTTAAACATATTATTTAATACTATTGCCTTTAACATGTTTTTATTCATACTGTATTTTTCAATTATTTTAAATATGTATAAAAAAATTCTGTCTGCATATTTTAGGTTCATTTTTGTTTTGTTTGAAAATGTTATTTTTACTTTTAATTAATTTGTTAACTGGGTAAATCTAACATATTTATTTATGTTTTATGTCTTTTTTTATTTTTTTATCATCTTGTTGTCAAAAGTATTGGAAAGATATATATTTTAAAGAATATTAATATAGCCTTTTTATATATAATTTTGTGTAACAGAAATACTCTGATTATTGGAGGTTTTACATTAGAAGCTGTTTCAAGCTCTGATTAGTTCTAAGTGGTTAAAAAAAAGATTTTAAAAAGTTTGTTAGCTCAATCATCCAGGTAGATAAATACAAAAAAGGTTAAATCTTGTCATCTGGACAGTTCTAAGCTGTTTTTTTAAATTAATAAAACAAGTTTATTTTTCTTCAAAATGGTCAAACAGGATGAAATATGAAATCAAATTACTACAGTAACTGTGAAAACGTTCCAGGTGTCACAGCGCAGCAGGTTTCTCTCCGCTGCACTGAAATGAAACACTCACACTTGAGTCTGGCGCATGAAGTCTGCGAAGTGCTGATCTCTGGAACACAACTCGATGATTCTCAGACGCTCCTGGATCTCCTGCAGAAAGGTCAGAGGTCAGCGCACAGAGATAACGTTTATGTAAGAGCCCAGCAGGCGGCGGCGGTAAAAATAAACGTCGGCGTAGTACAGACATCCTGCTGAGGATGAAATCGTCTGAGCCAAAGAGATGTCACAACAACCAGTCAGCTCGGCCCCGAGAGGCGAACGGCTCGATTAAACCGAGAAACCGAAGCCAACGCTCTGAGGAAGAGGAGGAGAGAGTCTCTTGATGAAGAGGAACTCTCTAGAAAGCTGTGACAAACAAAACACTCAGACTGACTTTAGGCTTTTCATGCAACCAGCAGAGCATTTACCAACCAGGAGCGCTGATCGAAACACACAAACTACAACAGATAAGTTTTATACATTCAACTTCTGAACCGGCCTCATGACCTCTATGACCTTTAAAACTGAAGGAATATTTCAGTAACTGTAGGATGTTGTGGAAAATGTAAATAAAAACAAAATGCAATGATTTTCAAATCTCAAAAACCCGTATTTTGATTACAGTAGCCCCTCGCTACTTTGCAGTTTGACTTTTGCGGTTTTTCAAAGTAAGATTGAACAACAGGGAAAAATATGTACACGGCACATGATTGTCAGCTTTAATATAGTCACGTGACTGGGATAGTACAGGATACTGTACGGTAAAAAGTTAATGGAAAAAATAAAATACTGCAGACAGACGCCGTCATTTTGTAGTTTTCTCTCAATAAGACTACACTGCATTGCTGCTCATAAGGACTAAATTTCCCAGAAGCCAACAGTGCCCCACCCAGAAGCTCCGGTGCCTTCTCCTGACATACGTAGAGGGAAAGTTTTTGATCTGATTGGAAAATGTTTGGTCCTTTACAGTAACTTCGGTGCCCAGCGAATTCAGAGGGCTTCACAGAACTGGAGCAGAAGTGGACCACCAGGTCCATCGGCGAACTAGAGAGCTTCTGGTCAGCTTATGAGGACTTCTGAGCAGGGACGTGTAGGTCCGGCATTCTGTCTGGAGCCCACCAGGACTTTTTTCATTCAGATGTGGACACAATTTGGTCCCATGCTGGTGCTAGCTATCTGAAGGTTTGCAACCCCCCACCCCCCCACCCCAAAATGTGCTTCGGTGCTCAAGGGCTGCACAGAACTGGATCTTCAGACACATCGGCAAACCCGAGAGCTGGTATCTGGCCGACAAGGACTTCCAAGCAGAAAAGCAGCTGTAGGTCTGGTGTTCTCTCTGGAGCCCACCGCCACTACCGCGAGCCAGAGAAACAATCCGAACCAGCAGGGTCGGTCCACTGAAATGGAACAAAGTTGGAGCATAACCGAGCCGCTGCTGTTCTGCCAGCTGTTGAGTAAAATTTAGAAGCTATATATATAAGTATGTTGTTAAATTTGTAGGTTTAAAAGCTTAGAACATGGCAAGAGTGTGGGAAGGGTTTCTAAAACCTTGTCCTAAACACTGACAAAACCAAAGGGATGCTTTTTTCAAACAGGAAGTCAGTCCCAGCAGTTCTTCCTCTGATTGTATCCTCAAATGGTATCACTACTGAGTTTGTTGATTCCTACAAATATTTGGATATTTTGGTCGATTCACATCTCTCCTTTAAGCTTCACATGGAAAACCTAGTAAGATAAAGTTAAACTGGGTTTCTTTTTCAGAAATAGATCCTGTCTAATTGTGAATGCTAGGAAACACCTTGTAACTGCGACTTTCCTTCCAGTTCCTTCCATTGACTATGGTGACATTATTTACATGAGCACTCCTACAAGCTGTCCATCACGGTGCGTTAAGATTCATAACTGGCTGTAACTACCATACCCATCATTGCACCATGTATTCACTGGTTAACTGGTCATCATTAACCTCACGCAGACTCTTCCACTGGTACATTTTCATCTTTAAATCCCTTCTTGGTCTGCTGCCTTCATACATCTCCTCCTACATGTCTTTGCTTGAGTGCATCTACATCGTGCGCTATCAGGACATTTTTACATGCAGTGTCCCCTCAGTGAGCACTGAACTAGGCAAAAGGGCCTTCTCCTATGCTACTGTTTCCTGGAATATCTTGCAAAAATATCTGCAGCTCTCGACATTGTGGTTTTAAACATCTGTTAAGTTCCTGACAAAAACCAATGCAGACATGTTCCTGTTTTTAGTTTTCTACACCGACTTATGATGTAGCTATTTTTATTTTTATTCATTTATTTTTGCTACTTTTCCTTTTGACTGTCCTTTTGGTTGCTATTTTGTTTTGATTTGTAAAAAAAAAAAAAAAAGACGTACGCCTCTTTTGTCTGTTGATGTAATTGTTACTCACTTTTGTCATCACTCTTTGTCAAGAAATCAGATCTCTTGTATATGAGGCTCAACGGGATTAACCTGTCTAAATAAAAGGTTGAATGAATGAATGAAAATACATTTTGCTTTCAAATAACCAATTTCTACTCACAACTTTTAATTTGTGCTTTAGTACTTTTAATTAGCTTTTTGCTACTTTTTTAGTTTTTGAAGTTCAGCTTCATTTACCTTTACCATCTTGAATTACAGCTAAATGTAGCAACTACAGGCAGCAAGGTGGCACAACTGGTAGAGCTGGTGCCTCTCAGCGAGCAGGTCCCTGGTTCAAATCCCAGTCCAGAGGCCTTTCTGGGTGGAGGTTGCATGTTCTCTCCGTGCATGCGTGGGTTTTCTCCGGGTACTCCGGTTTCCTCCCACAGACCAAAAACATGCATGTTAGGCTAACTGGTAATTCTAAATTGTCCTTAGGTGAGAGTGAGAGAGTGAATGGTTGTTTGTCTACATGTCCCAGTGATGGACTTGTGACCCATCCAGGGTGTACCCCACCCCCGCACAGCAATTGCTGGACATGGGCACCGGCGACCCTCATGACCCAAAATGGAAGTAACGGGTAAAAGATAATGGATGGATGGATGGATGGATGAATCAGCAACAGTCAACACTTGAAAAATATTATGAGGTGTTTTTTATTTTTAAAGTTCCTTCATACGTGTGAAGTGAGGTTTGTGACAGGTGAGGCACTAACTCATCTGGAATTGGATGCTCATCTATATGAACCCAAAATAGAAGCTTATATTTCAATTTAACCTTTTTAAGGCATCTAATTATACTTTAATAAACTCCAAACTCCTTGCTTTTTAAATAAATAAATAAATAAAACATGTATTATCTCTCACCTTTATTTTAAGATGAATGAATTTGAAAAATGTATGAGTTTAGAAAGATCCTTAGTTTTGAGATATGATCTTCCACCCCCGCCCCTCTGCGTAACAGAAGAGCGCACAAGGATGTTTCATTGTCCCTATGGGGCAGCACTGCCCCCTATAAGTGCAGAAAGGTACTTTCTGCCTCACACCATGTAATTTCAGTGCACATTACCGATTAGAACGAAAAACTATGTCTTACACATATTCATTCAATATATTAGACAGACTGTGGAGCATCAAGATATGTAGCCCATGAGTAATCAAACATGTACAGTATACTGGTAATATAAAGAGAGACAGCAATGGACATGCTCAAACCACCTACTTCATATATTATATATGACACAGCTCCCCCAGAGGTGAACCAGAGCACTACAATGCTTCACCCGGTATGTTTCATCCATGTTTGAACAGGCAACATGTTCATTATGTGATTTTGACTACTGAAGTGTTGAATTAATTCAGAAAAAGTTTTATAGAACAGTCAAGTGGTCAAATGTATTTTCTCTTATCATTGTTAGTATTTGACTTGTTTTGATGACAGGTGCAGCACTCCTCACCTACCTCCCCAGGCCACGCGTCACATGTGTGGAGTAGGCGGGACTTAAAACTTGTACATGGAACTGAAAATTGGGAAACGATTCCCCCTCTGGCTTTAACATTTGGAGCCTAGTATGGAGTCCAGTTTTAAAATATACGTTCTACAAACATGAAGGACCAGTGGAAGTGGTGACGGAGAGGTTGGAGAAAGTGGGCCTGTGATCAGAAGGTTGCTGGTTCAACTTCCTGGGCCGACAACATAAAAAAAATAATAATAATTTGGGCAGGAAAGGTGAAACACCCACAACTGCCTCCACCCTCATTTGCTCCACTCTGGACCCTTGAGCAAGACCCTTAACCCCCACCATCTGCTCCCCTGTTACCCTAGATAGCAGCTCTCTGCTCCACACAGAGGGCTGTGGTAGCTCGGTGGTTTGTGGTTGTGTCAGGAAGAACATCGGCTGCAAAAACAATCACCAAGTCTTCATGTGAGTTAGTTTGCTGTGGCGACCCCTGAAGAAGGGAGCAGCAGAAAAAAGACAAAAACAACAACAAATAAATAAGTACAAAGTATATAAAATTATAAAAACAAAATCAAATGTGAAGGACCAACAATAATAATAAGAAACTGTATTTTTTACCCACTTCTATCTTTTTGAGTCATGATGGTGGTGGTGGGGGAGGCACTGGGGGTCACAGCCATAACTGCAATAGGCAGGGGACACTCTGGACATGTCTCCAGTCTATCACAGGGGCACATAGAGACAAACAAGACAAACAACCATTCACTCACACCTAGAGACACTTCAGTTACCAATCAGTCTAACATGCATGTTTTTAGTCTGTGGGAGGAAACTGGAGTACCTGGAGAAAACACACACAGCATGCAGAGAACATGCAAACTCCACCCAGAAAGATCCCCGGAAAGGGATTTGAACTGGTGACCATCTTGCTGAGTAGCGGCAGCTCTACCAATTGAGCCACTGTGCTGCCCTATTATTATTATTATACTGTATTATTATTATTATTATTATTATTATTATTATTATTATTACTATTATTATTGTTGTTAATATTATTATGTAGTGGTAGTAGTGGTGTTAAGATAATGTTCAGCTGCCAAATGGAACAAATAATCCACAACTGCACCAAAAATATTTCATTGTCCCAGGAAGAAAGTGACATCACTGTGAACCCTCTTCCCTGGGAAGAACCAGTGAACTGTGTGAAGGTAAAAGTGTAAACTGAACTGCATCTTCTACTTATTGTTTTGGCTAAAGTTCCTTCAGTGGATTCTCTTGTAGATTTGTGTAGCTTTACTAAACAGATGAAGACAAATGAAACGCTAACGCGCCTTGCAGCCATTAGCAATTAGTCGTCTTTCCAATTGTTTAATCTTGGAAAACAATCAAATAGAGTACTACTTAAAAAACAAAATTCACTCATTTTGTAATATTATCATTGATTATTTTACTTGCACAAAACATGCAGGAATTTCTTCTTCAGTTGTTATCAGGACAACATCTGCAACAGATGTTTTCATTTCCTGCAAATACATATCAGGCCAATTCATTAAATAAAAATAGAGAAATGTATTTTACATTTAGAAGAAGAAGAAGAAGAAAGTGCTATGTGTTGTCATCAGTGTATGTATCCATACAGTGATTAAATTAGTTCTCTGCACCTGAGATCCACCCAGGGGGAGCAGCGGGCAGCTATGGAGGCAGCAGTTAGGGATTAGGTGTTTTTGCTCAAGGACACCATGGCATGTGGGCATGGCAGGGAGTTGAATCTGTGACTTTCTGGTTCCACGTCAGCTGCCCTACCACTGCACCACAGCCGCCCCAAAGTAAAAAAAATACAAATAGATAAAACAAAGTAAAAAGACTGCATATGTTTTCATTCTTTAGTTTTATGTTGCAGCACATGGCCTCCTAACATTTAAAACATTACACAATTGTTGGCCTCCAGGTGACATCACAGTCCCTAATGGCATGTAGCACGATGTTCACGTCCATAATTAGAAAACTGAGGTCCGGTGCGACACCGCCAATTCCAAGTGGCATTAGAAATTAGAGGAGTGAAGCAGATGACAGAATCAATCTGAATTTAATCTCATTTAAAATCAAACAGCAGGCGGTGTCCATGCCATTTTAAGTAATCGTAATTGAACTGTAACAACAATGTGGAAGCTTCGACAAAGATCGGCATTAACCTACAGGACCTGGGACAAAGATGGACACATTCAATAAATAGTTCTTACTCATGCCCACTCTAACCCTTTAACTTCATTAGCTTTATGAGTTTGAACGTTCAAAACAATGTTTTCTTTAGAATACATGGAGTTGGCTCTGCAGGAGGGAGGTTTGTCAGAGCCCTGGAAATGATGATATTGCTGCAACCTTATCAAGAAAACACTTGAGAGCACAACAAATCAAGATATTTATTGGAGGTTATAAACTCCAAGATTCAATTGAAGATGAAGAGGATACATTTATGAGAAATGTTAACTGTGGCATAATTTCTTTCTCAGATGGAAGGACTTTTTAAATTTAGAATATAAACATGGAATTCTTTTTATCCTTAATAAGTCAGTTATTTTTCAATAATTATTCCTCTGATTTATTATCACAATTAGATTAATAATTGATAATGGGATTGGGAAAGTATTATGATTTTAAAGTAGAAAGTCTTATTTTCACCTGAGGAGTAATAAAACCCCACGTAGCAAACTCAGAACAAACATTTAAACAAATAAACAAACATTGCTTTTCCTTTTATAATTTTCCATTATAATAATATGGTATTTATTCCGCTGGTTATTCTGTAAGCAGCTCCACAAACCCAGGAATAATGGAAACAAAAATGAATGATTCAAATTCAAATACAGTTTTCTAATCTATTAAATAAAGTTGGAAAATTTGCAGAATAAGTTAGGGAAAAAGTGGGGGGGGGGGGGGGGTAATTTGGCATGGGAACAATACTGTATGCTGAGAGTAGAGGGGGATCAGGGCTAAACAAATAAACCTTGACAAGGGCAGCAGTGGAGAATCATCCAGGGGAGCGGCGCAGACTGCGGTCGGGTGCAGGCTGCCCTGTTCGAGAGGGGGGCTTGCCAAGTACCGACCCTGAACTGCGGCACTCTGTTGCTGCCTGGCTGCACTAAGCAGTGGCTGCCAGAACGCACTGATTTATCAGGGGGGCAACGCCAGCCGCCACCTCGCCCTCCCTCGTGCCCTCCCTTTATAAAAAAACCCTCCCTGACGGCTCTGATAGTGCAATCAGTGCTACGGCAGAGCCAAGGCAATTTCTCCTTCACTCTTTGATAACCCCATGCCTTATTGAAAGCCAATAGCAATGGCACCAACAACAGCTCTATTGGAAAGAGTTGCTGCATTTTGAAGGGGAGGGGGAAAGGTTATGCCTTGACAAAATGAAGAGGGAGCAGGGGGAGGTCTGTCTCACTTTATGTAAAAGACTCATTGTCCTTCAACAGGTGGCGTGATTCCTTAGTGACTGCTGTCCCTTAGTTAGCTCGTCGTGTTTCCTTTTTTTTTGGCCATTGGAATTCTGACACAATGGTTGGAGTTCAACTTTGACTTTTTGTTCATGTTAAGCTTTGACAGAAAGGCTGCAGCTGTGATGGCAGCTTTGTGAGGCATTTCTAAGCATTTAGCAGCACTTTGAGCCTGATGCTAGTATCATCATGCTAACATTGCATAAAATGTGGCATCTGTGTGCATGTTTTGAATATGACTAATGTTCTTCACCTGGCGTAGCCATTTCTAATTAACATCAAGGTTGAACTGATGTTGAAGAAAATATTGTATTGAATTATGTTATTAATGTTTCACTTTATGAAGACAATCAGAATCAACTTATTCCATTCATCATGGACTCTTTCATTAGTCCCCCCCCCCCCCCCCTCATACTGGATGACAAAAACATCTGCCTAAACATGGACGGTTTTTGCTAAGTCTCCAAGTGTTTACTAGGCTTTTTGAACTCATTATTTGTGGTACAGCGTGACCAGTCATCACTAGTTTTGAGCACGAGTAAAACTACCCATGGTGGTAGCACTGCGCTGACCTTCTAATGTGTACCTACATGGCTCTAAAGAGTTGTGCCGGCAAGCAGGAGAATGCCTCAGAGATGTCGGTAAAACCTGTATTTGGAAAGCAGTGGCGATTTGAGCCTCTTTTGGGGGTTGCTCAAGCACCCCCAAATTTTAACTCAGCACCCCTGAAAAATAAATTAAAAATAAAAGTTTTTAGTTATTCATTCATTCATTCAGTTCTGAGTTTGGGTTTCAGGTTCATTTTATTGCATTTATGATTCGATGCAACAAAATAAACAAATTTAAAAGGTAACAGATCATTTCAATACTTGGTTTATTTACACAATGACTTTAATTGCTGGATGTCCGGCCCCTGAGCTGCTGGCTCTCAGTAACTGTGGCCCCTGAGCAGTTCAGTTGAATAGTCCTACTTTTGAGGGTGGAATGCAGTTTATTGCATTTCCAAAACCTAAACGGGTTCTGGAAAAATGTAAATAATGGATAAAGCCCCGCGGCCGACCTCATGAACAGCTGAATACAACAGTTATAAACAGGAAGTACCACATGTTCATCTGTACGAAGTTAGCTGCAAGTAAATCCTCCATTTTCTGTATTACATCATATGCTATATGGGGAAATTAAAGGTTACTGCTTAAAGCTAGTTGTGCTTTTTTTTGTGTGTGTGTTCTGTATGTAGATATATGTTGTAAGGTTGCATAAGTTTAGTCTTTATTTGTTAACCCTAAATTGATTTTGTACAAAGCGTTTATTACTGCAGGTTGTGTAATGTCAAGAAGAGCGCTACATCTATAGTATCTTATCTAGCGTGTCTGTATTGCATGTTGCTAGCTTAGCGCTACTTCTTGTTGAGCCGAGTTTTCTAAAATAGTTGTTAAATCAAATGCTTACTGATGGAGGTAACCATAGATGCTTAACAACCCATTAAAATACACCAGAATGCAGGAAATTGCATAATTATTATTATTAGTATTATTTTTTCAAAATTGTCTGGGGGAGGATCCCCAGACCCCACCATCAGTCTGTGCCCCTGACATTATTCAGTGCGTCGGACTCCAATGGCCACCACGTTGTGCAAGCCGAGAGCCATTGTCAGCACTGGGGACTGAGCACCCCTAAAGGTCAGATTCTAAAATCACCCCTGTTGGCAAGTACGACAGCATACAGTATTGGTAAAGCAGTAGTAATATAAGCAGCAAAATCCTTTTTTCAAATTGTCCAAAAATCCCGAAAACTTAAAAACTGACATAGAAAGGCAGTTTAGGCATCTGTCGCATTTTATTTTCAGGAAAAACTTTAAACTTACAAAGTACTTGTAGTTTACAGTTTGATTAGTTACTGCCTCATTTACAGCCATACCACCCTGACCTTGTCTGATCTTGTCTGATCTCAGAAGTTAAGAAGGGTCAGGCCTGGTTAGTACTTGGATGGGAGACCACCTGGGAATACCAAGTGCCATGGGCTTGATTGGGGCCACTTTGGTGTAGAGGTAGGGCAGCCGTCTTGGGATGGTAAAGTTGCAGTTCACGTCCCTGCCATGCCCAAATGTCATGGTGTACTTGAGCAAGACAACTAATCTCTAACTGCTCTCTGGGTGCTTACATAGCTGCCAATAGGTTAAACACAGTGAACTCATTTTGTCATTGTATGGGAAGATTTATTTATTTATTCATTTTATACAATAATTAAATACAACAATTACATGTATGTAATTGGAAAAGAAAAAAATACATACAGGTAGTCCTCGACTTACAGCTCCCCCGACTTACAGCATTTCGGACTTACGGCCCGCCTCCCCAGTGACGTCATCACACCTCCCATTGACTTTCAATAG
>JARVGS010000979.1:41574947-41587914 GCA_031762315.1 Hypsolebias antenori | reverse complement strand
CACGGGGGGGGGGGGCCGGATACGTGAAACGCCGGTTACCGGGAACTCCGGATAGCGGGGTCACCTGTATATATATATATATATATATATATATATATATATATATTTACAAGCACATAAATGTTTAGCAACCCATTAAATTACACCAGAATGCAGGAAATCACATCCACTTTAATCAAAATTTTGTGGAGGACGACCCCCACCCCCATCGCCTAGTTGCGTTCCGGCATCAATCGTTTTACAGATTCAGCCCTGTTACTTGGTATGACTACTGATGTTATGATTCTGTTCAGTTTTACGTAGTTTTCTGTAATCATTTGAAGAAGTGGCAATACTGTACATTGATTATGTTCATTATGTGAATAGTTAAAATTATTAAAGTGGTTTTTGATACTGTTAATTTTCTCAAAACTTTGTTTTGGAAGTTGAAATTAAAAATTTTGTTAATTGTGTCTTAATGAAAATACCCCATGTTTAAAAGTATAAAAATTGCATTAACACTATTAAAGAACATGTCTCAAGTATTTTATGTTGCACAAATATTTCCATTTCATTAAAGAGACAAATTGAAGAAAATGATTTAATAAATGAGTGTTATGAGGGGTTCCCTGAACCCAAATTTATTTGAAAACCCCTGATTTAGATGCACAAATTATTCAATGATATAAAGGATAATCTACTACATTTGATCATTTTACAAAAAAAAAAAAAAAAAGTAGTCTGTTCAGGTGCAGGTCTTATCTGGTTTGTGAAGTGGCCACAAACTGGAGGTTAACTCCTTCATTTACATGATTATTTCCAAAAGACATAAAAATAAAGGGAAAGCTTGTTGCCATATAAATATATATTAGGAATTTTATTCTATTATTGTAAAATGTTAAGGCATACATACACGTTTCCTTTACAAATGTTCACAGCAACAACACATTAGTTCAACCAGCTGAAGCAAGGCACTTTAATGGAGCCTTTTGTATTCACCATGAGTTATAACTTAAACATAGATTACATCTTTGGCACCAGAAAACAAACAAAAACAACACAGATATATAAGAGAACAAAGAAACCAACAAAATATATTAACATCTCTCACTTCAAATTGCCACTCATGTAAACATCAATTCAAAAGTAGTGGAGGACTGCAACTCAAACTGAGACACGGCATTGACCGGCAAATGCAGTGACACAAGAAAGATGAGGAGCAAGCTTAAACTAAATGTGAGGTTTTAAATGCACTTGGAAAAACACCCCTGCTGATGAATGTTGTCCACACAAAAAACAAAACAAGATATCGCTTTAAAGTGATTAATTACTTGGGTATGACAAAGTATTTTATCACTAGAGAAGAGTGTATTGAGGCACAATTCAGTTAAATATAATGCACAATCCTTGAAACAGTAGTCTACATTCAGCAGTGTTCAGTAATCCTACATTAAGTGAGAGAAAAAATAGAAAATTCCAATCTCAGCTTACAGTCAGCTGATATGTGAAATATTTGAGCAATGGAGGAAACACTGACGAATATAACACAGTGATGGAGACAATTATTAGAGTAGCACATGCAGGCCAGTTATAGTTGACCATCTTTACACTTATGGTAGAACCAGCTACCACAGCGCAAGAGGAAATAACCAGCCCAAGAAAAGGAATCGTGTGGAGAATGTGTGCCATTTTAACAAGGCCGAGGGGTCAGACTTTAGATAGCCTTTTTCTTTAACAGGAGCATTCCCTCAGCGAGGAATGTGAGAAGATTAGCTCCAGCGTGTCATCGAAGGAGAGCAAAATGTCAGGCGGACACCATTTGAGGCCCTGAGATCTGGAAAACTGGACCCCAGTGAAACGTTGTCAATCTTCGCCCGTTTTTTAAGGAGGGAACTGAGCAGGCGGTCTGCAAGCTCTGCATTCAAACAACGTCTCCAAATCCTTCCTGAGCTGCAAGCAGGGCCCCCGAATGCATTTAAAACAAGGAGCAACTGTTAATTTAGACTGGAGCTGTCTTGTGAAACTCAATAGTCCTTTAAGACAAAGAACATGTTTATCCTGTGTATAGTTCTGAAATAGGCTCATTACTTTTAAAAATATAGCTTAAGGGATGCAGCAGTGAAGATAAACCAAACAGGACACACTATAATATGCATGTAGTCTAAAAACATGACAAAAGGAGCAGCATTTATAAATATAAATACAGTTCTAGTCACAAACAACATGCACTCTCAGCAGTCCACCTCCTGTCACATTACAAAACACTGTCCAGGTACCTAAGGGATCCCCACGCCCTGTCCCGTGCAACAGTTAAAGGAAAGCTCAGCTCTCCTCAGCAACACACTGGCCTCACAACGAGTGAGTCCTCAAACGCTTTCATGGATTCTGGCCGTTGACCTTCAGTCGTATGAGCTGCAGCCGTGTCTTAAATGAGGATCTCCACCGCTTCTGTGTCCGAGCACAGCATCTTCAGCTTTGGCCTCTCCACGTGGTCTAAAGTCCCAATAAAAGGAGCAAATCAAATATAAAATGTCAGCATGTGAAGGTAAATGTTGAGCAAACAGCTCGTTTTAGTTGATCATTTTAGTTCCAACACTTTAGTATCAACAGTGGTTATACTTCTTAAAAGTTTTGTCAGCAGCACTGTCGTCAAATGATTATACGTGTTTTTTTTTTATAAAGCATAACCCACCAGTGATGGCTCCTGGAACCCCCCCAGTAGCCTTCATCTTGTCAGTTTCTGCTACGACCTCCTGCTCCTCAGGGGCCTCTTCACATTGGGTGCTACTGTCTCGTTTGGGGCCCTTAGCCACGACAAAGGACGGGGGTTTCAGCCCAGCTGCACCTGTCTGGTCATTCGAGATGCTTTCGCCTACAAATGTGGACAAAGTGAGGACACCATTTAAATGCACGCTTTCTTCCATAATTACACTCCCACAAACATTTGCCCTACCCCGTTCTTCTCATGACTATTCTGGATGGGGCTATTCTGGAGTGAGCGGTGATATGCATTCCAGTATAAAAACATGCAGCCTATTTGAGTAACACGAAAGCACCATCTCCAGCTCCCGATAGGATTTATTTAGAATGCACACATTTTGTCTGGCGACACGACCAGTTGTTGCACACTCAAATATGGCATTCAAGTTGTCAGATATGAATAGTAAAGATACTAAAACCCTTACTGTCTGCGCTGCAGGTCATGGTGGGGAAGGTGGGGACGGATCTGGCTGGACGAAGCCCCTGTCTCTCTGGCCTGCCTTGCTGCCATTTGGAGCGCTGCTGCAGGACTTTGATCACAGCGTCCTTCTCCAGGAGCTGAGCGTGAAGTACACGGATCCTGAAAGCACGAAACACATCAGGATTAAACGTTTCTGAACGAAACGCACACACTGACGGAGGCGGCCAGCCTTGAAACAAGGAGTACCTGCTCTCCATCTCCTGCTGTCTGTGACTGGATAAAGGCTGGTCTTCATTGAAGCTGCCGTTTGGTGAATGTCTGGGTGAATGATTGATGATGGTTGTATCTCTGAGAGGGCAAGTTGCTGTTAGCATACTGATCCCTTTGCATCAGTGGTTTAACAATAAACAGATCTCGTGCGTCACTGTACCTCTGTGCGGCAGCAGTGGCAGCAGCATCCATTGCAAACTGTCTCATGGTGCTCTCCTCCAGGTACTTCTGCTCCCATTTGGTGATGTCTGCTTCCAGGGCAAGAACGCGCTCTTCTTTTTCCTTCAACTGCTGCTGGGACGCAGACAAACTCACTTCTGAAGCTGTGAGGTCAGCCTTCTGGTTCTGGAAGTCACGAGTAGAGACATCACAGTGTTTAAAAAACAAGTTTGGCTAATTTACCGTATTTTCCGGCGTACAAGTCGCTTTTGGCATATAATTCACATTTATTACTGGCTTCCCAGACAGTTTTCACACCTGATGGGAACAGAGGGGTCTCATCTGTGAATTAGACTATCAAAGACCTTAAGAAACCCCACTACTGTTAAGGTGTCAGGTGTGATTTGTCAATCTACATATGCATGTGTATCTTATCTCAGCCTTTTAACTTGAACCCCACACTCGCTGCTCTTTGAATTGAAAAAGCTCCTCAGATGAAGAGCGAAACATCTTCTGTTACAAATGAAGTCCAGTTGTTTTTGTATTGAACCTTTTTGAAAAAGATATGAAAACACACAACTTCACTGCTACTCTACATCTGCCAGAATAAACAAAACCACGCAGCAACAACCCTGCCAGCTCTCTGAACGTGGCTGCGCTGACTGACATGATTAAACTCACGTTTTGATTCATTTGAATTTTTGAGTTTTTGGTGAGAAAAAACTTTTCTATAAAGAGGAAAAAAAATTAAACCTTTTTTTTTTTTTTGGAATTGCGTAAACTTGAAACAAAAAGCTTTTGACAAACAATAAAAAAAAGTTTCTATTATTTTGTACCCTAGAAACGTAATCTGTAAACTTTATGTGCTAAAATGATTAATTGAGAAGAAATTGTAGACTATTTTAAAGAAAACTAAAAGGAGCTACAACTGATTTGTGAAAAGCTGTTTCTTTCTTTGTTTGTACAGTATAGTAGAATATATTTTCACCTAGTGGCACGGCATGAGCATTTCAGCATTTTTGTAAGAATCTTTGAACACAGAAAAATATAATTGTTTAAAAAGTTTTAGTAATGTTGGCGAGGCCAAGGCCCTACTTTAATTATATGTACATGAACATCAGAGTCATAGATTAGAAAGTTCATGGAAGGACTGCCACGTTGCGGCCATTTTAAATTTTGATTTGACAGTAATATGTTTTGTGCATTGCTCTCGGCTATCATCACATCAAATTTCAGCTTAATATCTCTAAAAATTACTGATTTAAAGTATTTTTCCTTTTGAGCTCATGCGGCCATCTTGGATTTTTTTTTTTTGTTTTTTTTGCAATCAGTCTATTAAGGACTGTCCTCAGCTACCATTCCACCAACTTTCAGCTGAATACCTTCAGAAGCAGCTGAGTTATAGCCATTTGAAATTAGTCTAAGAAGGTTAAGTCAGGTTCTCTGGACGGATTCTTCTCAGAGGACTTGAATTAATCTTGTTAGATTTTTCTACCTGGATTATTGAGCATCAGGACATTTGAAATTACCTCGGTGGCAGTCTTGCATTTTTAGCTTTAAATTCAGAATGTGTTGTGGACACCATCAAGTACCACCTCAGACTTCAGCTCAATATCTTGAAAATAGCTTAGTTATTGTGTTTTTTTCCCTTTTAGCTAAAGCGGCCTCTTCACTCGTGGTCATGTGACCTCACTGTGGCCGTTAGAGGCTGATCAGAGCTTTGTCAGTGTTTTATCAGTTAGAAAAATGGCATCTTTGTTAGCAAACTGCATCGCCATGGTAACTAGAAATGCCAGAAAACGTAATAGCACACATCACAGTGCCGAGCCGGTCGTTTTGATATAAATTTGTGGGAGTGCACTTTGCGGTTCAGGCCACATTAAAGTTAACAGAAGAGCAAGTCCCTTCTCCAACAAGTACGTTAATGACTTTTTCCCAACCTGCTGTGCCCGGAGGCTCTTCAGCTCCTGCTCCAGCCGAGTACGCAGCCGCAGCTCCAGCACCTCCCTTTTCTCACACGCTGCCTGCAGCTGGGAGAGCGCGCTCTGCAGCCGCTCCACTTTCTTCACATACGCTCTCTTCCTGTGCAGCTCCTCTTCCAGCAGCCGGTTGCGGGTCTGCTCGGAGGCCAGAGCCTGCTCCAGCAGCTCCCTCATCCGCCGGCATTCCTCCCCGGACACACGCAGATGCTGAATCTGCCTCTCCAGATGTTCACGCTCCCGCTGCTGCTCGTCATCTAAGGCACAGAAACACAACGACATGTTCATGGAGGAGAGGTGTAGGCTTTAATGTGACCAAACAAGACACTTTATTATCCACAGGAGACTTTTTGAAACTTTAGGCTTCATGGGAGCAAAAACAAGAACGTTTAAGTTTGAAATCGACAATAAAAATAAAACTTTTGAAGTGAGCTGTTCCACCTTAACAAGGAGGCTGAACACAGGAGCATACCTGTGGAGGGAATGCAGACTTCCTCTTATCTGCTTATGCACACAAGTGTAGCTTTGTCCTGGCAAACGCTCTGGAATGCGTCTCAGGACGTAACGTAAACAAGCAGCTCAAAAATATTCCTGGCGTGGTTGTTGCGTCCAAAAAAAACATAAATGCATAAACGGCACCTTTCATGGCTGCAGCGTGGGCTAGCCTCTTCTGTGCCAACATACATGTTTATGAAAAACACTTCAAATCTAAAAAAGTATTAAATCAGTACCAGTAGGTGGTTAAAAATTTTTTAGGTTTGATGCAAAACAAAAGCAGAGGAATGCACCACCAGCTGCCTCTCGTGCCAGTGTTTTAGACTAAGATCATCATGTGCTGAGAAATGTTGAAGCTGTTTGATCAAACGAACATGATCTCATGTGAGATCGTGCTCAGAGTATTTGTTGTGAATGACCCTCATCTACAACCATGCTGAAGTTTTGCTCAGCACCTGTAAAACTGGCTGAAATATGGCAATTTCTATGTTTTCTAGGGTTGATTGGCTGTGGTGGCCATCTTGAATTGAGTTAGCTCCAAACATAGTACAACGAGTTATTATTTTCTAAAAGTTTCATTAAAATCTGCCTAGTGGTTCATGATATATTTTTGCTAACAGACAGGGTTGATTTTAAATGAAGCTGCAATTTGGGGACCAGCATCGGCTACCAACACACAAAATTCCAGGTTAGCATCTGTAAAACTGACTCTATTTTTCAAACTGTTTTAGACAAAAAGTCAATGCCGTAATTTCCGGACTATAAACCACTACTTTTTTCACACACTGAACACTGTAGCTTATACAATGCTGCAACTATTTTATGATTATTATTATTTTTTTATTTTGACGGGCTAACGAGCTTCCTGCCACCAAAAAACATTTAGCCTCTGTCACGGTCAGCAGCCCCCGCTGACCCCCCTCCCATTGGCCCTGTCTCACACTTACTCCCTTCAGTTATGTTTTTGCCCCTTCTGTCCACAGTCCTGTCTTTAGTTTTCATTATTCAGCCCAGTAATGCCTATCACCCATCCTCCAGCTCAAGCCTGCTCCCTTCACTCCATGCCACACCTCCCTTTTCTCACAGCAATCAGCCATGATTCCACTCACCTGTTCAGCTCATCTAGTTACCTGCTCTGCACCCTTTAAAAGCTCCATTCTCACTTTCCACTAGGGCTGAATTATTAAACCTCTCATGGTCCCTGATAGTAAAGCCTTTAATCTTAGTATCTTGTGCCTTGCCTTGCCTTGAACCTACGCCTGTTTTTTGACTCCTCGCCTTGCCTGCCCCTTTGGATTTGACTGCATATCAGACCACGGTATACAACTCTTGCTCTCCTTTTGACTACGCTTTTGGATCACAACTCGGCCCTGTTCTCGCTTCTCTGCTTCCACGTGCTTGACCCTCGCTACGACCATTGGACCACGTCTCTGGATTCCACCTGCCACATACAGACTGAGAAGGTTGTCTTTTAAGATTGGGCTCCCACCTGGACCCTGACCCTTCTCTCCAGCTACCAGCAGTAAATATTCAAAAGTGTTCTTAATTTTGCACTCCTGTCTCTGGCTTATTCAGAATCCAAGAATCTGGCTCATGACAAATCTGCCCAATTAATATACTGTTACAGTATAATTATTGTTTGGACATGAACACACATCAGTACAAGCCAAGGTAATTTAACAATATGTGGCAAAATGTAACAATCCAACAAAAAAATCTTCCCAGAGTTCACAGCAAAATCAGAATGAAAACCGCCCAATTGGCAGTAAACTGCATAATCTGGCCGCACTGGGATTGACGCGTGTGAGTGAAAGGGGGTTGGCATGACAGCAATAACAAAAAACATATATTTAGCAATGAGTCACGTTATCGCTTGGATTTGAAGCAGTACATTTTTCATCCAATAAAAACAAAGATGTTAACAAATAAACTGGATAATATTCTAGCAATTTAGTGATATTTCCACAGTTGTGGTCTTGACTGATCTGGAAATAAAATCCCAAGTCCTCAATGTCCGAGATTGAGACAAGACCAAATGCGATCGAGTCCAAGACAAGACCAAGACCATCAAAAAGTGTTCTTGAGAACGGTCTTAAGACCACGACCGGTCTCAAGTACTACCATACAGTACCATACAATTTTTTTATAAAGCATTTTAAACAGTGACAGGGCCAACCAAAGTGTTGTACAAACAGAAACAAACAGGCAAAGCACACAGCAACATATAACGTAAAATCAAAATATAGAAACAAAGTAATAGCAGAATAATAGCACAATGATGCATACAGGTTCAACACAAATCATACAGTGTTGAAAGCCAGGGAATAGTAGTGGATTTTTAAGTGGGATTTACAAACTGTGAGGGAGCGGGGCCTGCCTGACAAGCAGAGGTAACTCGTTCCAAAGTCGTGGGCCTGCAACAGAGAAGGACCTGTCACCTCTGCGCTTAAGATGGGTTCCAGCCACTGGTCTGCTGACCTCAGAGGACGCAGTGGGAGATATGGCTGCAGCAGATCAGTGAGATAGGAGGGGGCAGAGTGGTTCAGTGATTTATAGACATACATGAGTATTCTGAACTGGATTTGTAGGTGACAACACACTCTATACCACTACTATGTTAGCTTTGCATAATGCTTCAAACACAATGAAGGAAACAAATATTCAGAAGTGGAAGTGGAGGCAGTCAAGCATGCACCTCATCAGCTGCTGAACTCACCGATCACCTTTACTGTTCTTCTAGCAACAAGTCCTCTACCCTCAGAGAGGAGTGACCTGCAAGTTCAACACAACCCCATTGTGGCTGTATGTGACTTTCATGTAGCTCAACTATGCATGAAATTCTGAAATCCACTGACACTTCTGACACCCCTCACATGAAAACATGAAGCTGAAACTAAATCTAACATAAATCATAAAGTAACTTACTTCAACGGTCAACTAAGGCATAAGCAAGTTCATTAGTGGTTCCATTTCTTAGATTTGCACCTATATCCAGACTCTGCGAGTTGTTAACATGTGTGATTGGGGAATATTTCAGTGAAAAAAGCTTGTGATCTCACCTTTCTTGAGAGCTTTGAGCACTTTGAGAAATAACAGGAAAATCACATCACTTGAATGTGGTATTCAAGTCTGAGTCATATCAGTCAAAGCATGTCAGACTTCCCTATCTAATCTACCCATCCTTATATATAGTCTTTTATGGTTGCCTCATATGCTTGACATTTAATTAATGTTTCAGTCATGTGTGCAGGAGAGTGCTGATAGCAAGCCAATAACACTGGATCTTTGAAATCAACCATCATCAAATGAGCTTCAATTTTCTTTTCTTTCTTTTTTTTTTTTTTTTTGCTTCCTTTTAACTGGAGAGTTCTGGCTCATGATGCCTTTCTCATGCCCCCTGTCTTATTAGCACATCATCCAGTGGCACTGTTCTTAGCATAAGAATAAACTAATGTGATCCTCCTGACCTTGTTTCCAAATGATGATAAGGGAACAGAAGATGACCACATTCTCACAGAGATTCTTGCTTACTTGGCTAGATCAGCACATTTACGTCTATGAACTGCTTACGTTGACCCAAGATTCCTCTACCTTTCCCACCCCTCTGCATATTGATGAAGAAGAGATGAAAGGGAGCCAGCCAGAATTAACACTCCAAACTCCAAACTCAAGCACATATAGGAAGCAAATATCTTTGAAATAGCAGATTTTACCGGTCCAGCTGGCCAGAACTTGAGTTAGCCTGGTCTAGTCAGAGTACAGACTTCAGTGTTCCCACGCAAGTCTGATTCAGTCATTAGTCACTGGCACTGATGGGTGTGTTTTCAGATCATTTGAACAAGGAAAATGTCCCATGTTTTTAATCAATACATTATGTAAGGCAAAAGCATTAGTCATAACAGCTAAAGACTGAAATGCCACGATCCACTAATCAACTTCAGCATGACAAAAGTGTGTTGTGTTTGAGAAAGAACCACTCTGTGCTACATGTACTCAAATTATAAGATATACAGAACCATTTTAGAATGAAGCCAAATTAAATCAGAGGAAGAGTTCTTATGAAACTGCCACACAAAGATTACTCTAACTAAACAACAGCAGAAGTCCATAACTTAGCCCAACAGCTAATTTGTACTAACAAAGAACAGTTTTTTTTTTCACATTTCCTTTTCTGTATATTGATTTAAATAGGCACAACGAGTCTTTAAATACATGTCAGAAAGTGTTTTAATGCTTCACTTCATGTGAACCCCTATTTCAAAAGAGAGGGAGCTGAATTTGCAGTGACCAATGAGACATTTTACACAAAATGTATTTAAACCTATTCACTCAAGACAACGCCCCCACCATGACCGCCAGTCATTGCACATCCTGTGGTATCTTTGAGTAGGACACCTTATCCCCAGTTACTCCCCGGGCGTTTTCCATAGTTGCCAATTGCTCCACTCTGTGGTCAATGGGTTAAATGCAGAGAGCCAATTTTGTCATTGTATGGGAACTTACAATGATGATGATACATACACATCATTAATATTATTATCATTATTACAGGAGGGTATTTCAATGACCTTGTCACAATCACCGTCATAGCTTAGGCATTAAGTTTTCTATAACTAAGCCATGCTGCTCCACAAGGGCCCCGCATTGTTTATTTGCTGCCACCATGGGCCACCTTGTCTACCAATGTAGACCATGATGAAAAACTACTAAAGTTTTGAGTACAGATGTCTTGTGCATTATTCATAATGCTCTCTGACCTTTTTGACCATAATGGGGTGTCTACTGCATTGTTAATACATTCATCAAGACACTGCAAAGATGATCCATGTTCTGGATGATATTTTTACCTTGTCTTGGGGTGGGCATACAGTGTTATGAAGGACATTTCTCAGCCTCAATAATAAATTGACCAACCTGCTATAGAACATTATATAATATAACATAGTTAGTAATTAAACCTGATATGTACTAAGTACCAGGTCTAAACCAAGTATATTACAGGCAAAATACCTACCTGGTATGTACAGATCTGGTAACTACCTTTCACATATCAGTATACAGTAGACCCTCACTTATTGCAGAGGTTATGTTCCAGACACCCCAGCGATAGGTGAATGTCTGCAAAGTAGGGCCATTAATATTTAGTATTTCTAAATATTTTAAAGCTTTATAAACCCTTCCCACACTCTTTAGAAGCTGCAAAATGTTTGGGTGGCATTTTAGTACTTAAAATAAATTCTGTTCAACTGTATACATTATTAGGAAAGTACATGGCACCAACCAAGTTGTGCACTGCTACCCTGAGCATTATTCCAAGTGTAGTCTAGTGAACTTGAAGGCCAGGCTAAGATTTTTTTTGTTGTGGTTGGATGGTGTTAGAAATCAAATTGACCAAGATGATAAATGTATTTCATTTACCTGTAAGGAAATTAGTTGTTTCAAGCTAAGAACTTGGTGATAGAAAATGTTGTAATTACATAGTTGTATGGTACAAATTCTATCCACGTCTAAGATGAAAGTGTACAATTTATTTGATCATTTATATTAAACTAAAATAACTTTATTGACACTTATTTTTTTTCTTTTCCTTTAGATTTTAATTAAAGTGCAAGAAAAACACAACTGCATGCACACTTGTGTGGCCCTTTGCTCTAAAATTCGTCATACAAATAATGCTTTTATCCTTGTTGTCATTCATCTACAAACACATCCCAAATTATATTTTCTCTCCTTTTTATCTATATCAGGTCTGTTTGACAGCGGATAGAAAACCCATAACAACCACCCCCCACCCCCGCCAATCGTGATGCTATTGCAAGGGACTATGG
Organism: Hypsolebias antenori; assembly: GCA_031762315.1. NCBI lineage: Eukaryota > Metazoa > Chordata > Actinopteri > Cyprinodontiformes > Rivulidae > Hypsolebias > Hypsolebias antenori. The sequence continues at coordinate 41,576,023 of JARVGS010000979.1, read as the reverse complement.
CAGCTGCCTGCAGCCTTTGATATCATCTTGCCCCAGATCTGCATTGTAATGAGAACTCAGGTCAATCAATAATTCACAGCAGTTTCACTTATAAAAAAACCAAAAGAGGAAAGTAAAAACAGAACAGGACTTTGATCTGTGCCATAAGAGGCACCCATACGGATGAGAAGTTCTCTCTCTGTTGTAATTGTCAACACTGAGGGAAGCAGAAGAACAAAATGTACGTGTGTCTGATCAGAAGACAGTATTTTACTGACTTACATTCATGGGTAACAAGTAGTGTGTGTACAGACTTTGCACTCGGTGCTGAGAGAGTTGGTATTTGGAGAAACATGATGAGGGTTTGGGTTTTTGTGCCTCAAACCACTGCATTCACTTCTTCTCCTGGAGTTTATTTATTTTTCACAGCACAGTAATCCCCATAAATGAACATAGTGACAAAAGTTATGGCTTTATTTGTTTCAAACAACAGAATCAGAACTCAGAAGAAATACCAAATGCACATTGTGGCTCTTGTCAACATTAAAGAGTCATTTATTTAGGGGCGGCTGTGGCTGAGTGGTTAGAGCAGCCGTCCTCCAATGCAAGAGTTGGGGGTTTGATTCCACCAGCAATCACATGCCGAAGTGTCCCTGGGCAAGACACTGAACCTCTCATTGACTCTGATGTGCGTCCCATCGGTGTATGAATGTGATGAAACACTGATTAGTCTCTTTAGAATGATTTGTTCAAATAGCTTTGTAGAGATCTAGTAGAGTGCTGTGTGGATGGGTAAATGAGGACACAGATTGTAGTGTAAAGTGCTTTAAGTATCTTGATCGGATAGAAAGGCGCTAATAAGTACAGTCCATGTACAGTTCATTAATGAAAAAAAAAAAAAAACAAAACAAGGTTTTCAGCTCTCTGAAGTTCAGGCTGAAAATTGAAAATTCATCATGGATTTTCATTATTGTACAGTAGTTGTCGAGGTTTCTTACACAAATAAAACCAAGATGTACAAATAAAAGCCTGGCACACATACACACTGCACAGACAGTTTTACACACACACACACACACACACACACACACACTTAT
>JARVGS010000979.1:41486859-41506385 GCA_031762315.1 Hypsolebias antenori | reverse complement strand
GTATTGTATTAGTTAGAAAATTAGAAAGAGTTATTCATTTTGTTCTGTTACTGGAAGATTATTATTTTTTGAAAAAAGGGGCAGATATAAGATTTTTTTCTTCTTTCTGGGACCTGTCATTTTTTGTATTTTGTATGTTATTGTTTATGGGATTGTTTTGTATTGTATTTTTTTAAATGAACAAATTTCATATAAAAACAAATAAATAAATAAATAAATAAATATATAGTATATATGATGACATACAAAAGTGGCTCAAAACATCAAAGTTCATGTTCAATAATCCAGGTAAAAATCCATCAACGTACAATCAGGTCATCTGGATGTTTTATTTATTTATTTATTTGGTTTGTTTTGCTGAGATGTTGAGCACGAACTTTGGTGTTTTGAACCGCTTCGGCATGACCGTGTTAGAGGAGTCGACGGGGGAGAGGGTGGGCCCCGGCGACCATCTTAGCACCAGCAAACTGGTTGTTTCCACCCTGGAGTATATGCTGCTGGTGGAAATCAGTTTCTTTGGTGTCTTCTCAGATTCAAGAAGTCCTTTGGATGAAGGATGAAACATCTCAGCAAAAAAAAATAACATAAAAATAATAATAAAATGTCCAGATGAGCTGACTGAACATTGTTGGACTTTCACCTGGATTATGGAGTACAGTATTGATATTTTGGGGTGTAGCTGGATCTTGAGAACAGTTTTGTTCCACATGTGATGCGACAAAGTCTCCTTGAGTCTTGATATTTGAACACGTGTCCGAAAGTGCACGTGGCACCAGGACATCTGTCTGCAGATCACTGATGGATTTTGTAGGAGTGTCATCTGATCTGTGGCTGTAGGTTTTGGACACTCAGGTGAAGAGGGGAGCTGAGCTGTCACCTGATCACACCTGGTGCGGAGTTGGATCACATGGTGGGGGAAGATGCTCAGTAGACCCAGTAGACCTAAGCATGAAGGTTTGCTGGGAACAAGCAGAGGCGAGGGACATCTCTTGACCATCTCCAAGAAGGTTTTTGGCAAATCATCAGGCAGCTGAGGTGGGGGCTGCAGGGTTGAAGCACATTACCAACACTGTTTAATGGAGGTGGGGTGTTGCTGACCTCAACCAGTGATTTCATCAGAATGAACCCATCGAGGACCTTCTCTGCGTTTGAGGACTTTGAGCTGTGTCCATCCATCACCAGGGCTGACGTCACTGAGTTACACAGCTCGACAGCAGCAGGTGAAGGAGATCTGCCTCGAGTTTGTCAAAGCTCTGAACGTTGCTGTCTTGGCTGATACACCAGAGTCTGCACAGAACCACGTAATGACGGTGGTGCAGTGGTTTATTAAACAGTTTTTGATTCAATAGCAGAAACCACTTCAGTCTTGGCTGTTAGCTCATCAGTCCTGAAAAAAATTAAATCATGTTTCCAAACTGAGCCCATTCAAAGAGCCATCTACAACAGGTAAGATATTGACTAACTTTTTCTTAGAAGTAGTTCAAAGTGGCCAACACGTATTTTCATGTTTAAACTCACAAGTATCATTGGGCTTTACTTCCAGTTTATTGTGACCTTCAGGAGGATCAATGTCACTAAATGGATCTTTGTTGTGGATAATTAACAAATGGTTTTCAGCCTGAGGCCCTTATTGCCAATCCATACCTGATCAAAACAGTCTTTATATATTTATTTATATCCAGTCATTTATGAAACATGACCCTGCATGTAGAGGCTTGTTTAATCCTCCACACGACTGCTTTGGTCCTGATTACGTGCAAAATACACTTTCAGGTCATGGCGTGTGTCTTTATCAACACTTGATGTTTTTAGGTTTTTATTTCGAGCAACAGCTCTGAAGCGTACAACTCTAAAACAAATCGATGACGTCATCAGCAAAGTAAAACAAATAAATTGAACCAAAGTGCAAAGAAAACAGCAGATCTGCTCATAAATGACATAAAACCTTTTTGTTTTTCTTCCAATAAAAACTTATAAATTCCTCATGCATTATTTTGGTAATAACATCTTTATTAATCATTTGAAGAGACATGCTAGAGCTCTGTACAGAGTGAATGAAGGGTCTGCTGTAAACACACACACACACACACACACAGTCGCATCACTTGGTCCACTTCAATGGAAGGTCATCAGGTGGATTCTTTCACACTTTGAGCGTTGATGACGTGAATAAACATTTTATTTTGTTCTTACAGGAGTGTGATCAGAGCAGGGCGTTGTGGTTCGGACCTGATGGAGCAGCATTGATGTTTTCAGGTCGTTTCCATCTTCTCAGAGAACTGAGCTTCACCTGTCGGCCCTGTGAGGATCCCCTCACCTGTTCTCCATCTTCTTCAGGTGGGAAAGTGTTCCACAGAAGAGCTCGTCACACGTGTCATCGTTTCCTACAACTTCTAAGACACATCACTCACTGCAGGGTTTCTGGAGATGAAACTTTTTTTTTTTTTTTTTACTTACATGTTCGCTCTAAATCTAGAACACAGAGTGCAGCAAAGACGTCTCAAAGCAGAGTTCCTAACATCACCATCAAAACGGCACGAGTCCTGACTCGGACGTGGGAACAAAGAGCAACATTCCAGAGGCCGCCGTCAGTAGTCGGACAAACCAAATCAAATGAAAACGTACAAACTGGAAACCAGTTCTGCGACAGTTTCTACAACAATCGGCCTCGTCTTTGATGTCAGCAACTGTACAAGAAGAATGAAGCTTCTCTCAACTCCATCAGAACCTGAAGGCCGACATACATGTGCAAATTGGTCTTTAGTCAAAATGAAAGTACTTTACAAGGGTAAAGGGACAGTTCAGACATTTTGAAGTGGGATTTTGTGCAGACGCTATGAACCGTTAATATCTAACCTGTTCTAGAAAGCCATGCAGATGTAAATAACTGTGTATTGAGGAACTGGTGGCAGTGTAAAGGTCAACGAACAACATCTGTAAGAACTTCTATTAATGTTTGACCACTGGAGTTATTTTAGGACTTTGGTCCTGGTTCAGACCAGCAGCTAGCTCGTCAGTCCTGTCACAATTAAACAAGTTCTCCAAACTGAGGTTGTCCAAAGAGCGACCTACAACAGTTCAGATATTAACTGGCTCCAGCTTGTGCACGTGACCTCTTTTTGAAACGTGTGGAACATCTCTTTAGGCATCAGTCAGAAGCTCGTCAGTCAGAGAAGCATGGTCCTGTTTCTCTGGGACACAAACGCAGGGTCCCGACTCTCTGCTCGCTGTATGTGCAGCTTATTAAACTCACATTTATCACACACAGAGCAGTACACTTGGACCGACTCCAAAATAAAATAAATTAAAAAGCTGTGAGGGCAACTCGGCGTCTCTACAGAAAGCACAAGTTCACACACAAAGAGATGCCCTGAAGAGTCAAGTCCAGTTTTAAAGACAAGCTGCGGCCCGTGCATCAGTCTCTGGTGTGAGATAACCATTTCTGTTTTCTAACAGGTGCACACAGGTAGACCACGCTGTACAACAGGCATGCATTACAGCTGTCAGCCCTGCAACATCTGGAACACAACTGGGAGGACGGCAGCTGAGCTACAGGCAGGAACGCTGTGATCTGCAGCAAATTGTATCTAACATGGTGAAGTATGACGTCTTCTTCATGTCCTTCAAAACAAAACAGCTGTTCAGAGGAGTTCTCTGAAGAAAAGAACAAATGACGCTCTGTGCACAAATAAACATGTAGAATCAGACGAGATGTGTTTCTGTTAGTGGTTCTCTCTAACAAGCTGTAGAAGGTTTTAGACTTTGGGAGCAGCTTTCACACATTGCTAACTCCAACCAATGAGTTGGGTGAGGGAACCAGGAAGTCAACAGCAGGTTAAACCAACAGTAAGCAACGTAACGAGCATGTGATGTGCACGTGAAGGGTGCCTGGGCAGGCGGCGGCCATTAACAGGAGCAGCCGCCCTCGGTGGTCTGGGGCTCCTGCGGCTTGTCCAGCTTGATGTCGATCACTGAGTCAACATTAAGGAAATCATGAGAGCATGTGGAGAAGGTCAGCTGAACAAGCATAAAATAACCCCCCCCCCCCCCCCCCACGTCTGAATGGAAGTTTGTACCTCACTTATTTTTCAAGTCAACATAAACGGATGACTGGAGGTTTGTCCCAGTTCCTCCTTTCATTCAGGGCACAATCACTGAACTGTTCTGTGCTGTAGTACTGCAACATGTCCACCAGATGGTGCTGTCTCCTATCACTGCAATGAGCTGCACACCATGAACACCAACTTCGTTCACTTTCAGCTGGCATGAAAGGTGGAGGGCGAAATGCATTCCTTCATGTGATGGTATGACTTTTATTTCAAATGATGTTTGTCTTAGTGATGATCAAAGTAAGCCATGACGGTGTGTGAAGCTGCTGCAGGTAAATGTGGCAGCCTCAGGTTTTTATTTCTGGGCCTACATATAGTTTGCAAACCAGCTTCAAGCACAGCCTCAATGTGGCTCTGACATGATGTTTACACTCTGCACTGTGGTTTCTGCACACTGTTCCAACAGCAGCGTGTTTTCTCCATGTTGTATGGGAGCGCGCCACCATGACAGGATGCCATTTTAAGCGTGGAGTTTAAATACTGCGCATACTTCAGAGCTCCCATCTGGAGAACCTGAGAGCTCGAGTCAGCCGCTAACATCTCCTAACCAAAGGAAACACGTCAGATCTGAATATTTCATTGCTCTGAGCCAGTCACAGGAGGGAACACAATCATAAACGTATTATGAAACCTCAGAGATTGTCAAGCTTGTTATATCTTTACAAGAGGCAGGAACCTTAAAGTTCCTGAGATTATGTTTTATAAATATGACTGCTTGTATTTAAAGTCAAACTTCATGCGTCTAAGCTGCATTAAACAAACAACACTATTCCAAATGACATCTTTGTGAAGCTTGAGATTTTTATTTCAGAGATGAGTTTCATTAAAATCAACTCTACTTACTTCCTGTTTGAAACCTGAAGCTTAGTCATCAAATTCTATCACAACACACGTTTCTAATACCAGCGTACATTCTTTAAATGAACTGGAAGACGTTTCCTCCCATAACAGAATAATACCAGCGGGACGCACGTGCCCCTAGTCGCTAAGGGATTTGAAAAATGAACGTTTGTAGTTCTCAAAATGAGATCTTCAGGTTTTTATGGACTGGAATTGAACGGGAATTCAAATAAACCTTCATGATTTGGTGCAATATTCAAGTTGTGAGGAGTTCCACTGTGGAGAACAGAGGTAGGTTCATTTTACTTGTCTGAGGCAGCGCACAGTGGAGGGAACACTTTTATCCACCACCAGGTGCAGTGAAGGACCCAGGGGGTGGCCAGTGGTGGCCTTGGCCACTATAGATTAATGTTTGGCCACCCCAATTGTTTGACAAACTATACTTTAAAGAAAAATAAAAACTAGAAAGTATATTTTTCTCAAATGAAATGACTCAGGTGGCTGGTTTACACACATATATGTGACGGTGGCCATCTTGGATTATGACGTGGCAACCCAGTTCGATGGTGACCTTTCTTACACCTAAACGCAGACACACACCAAAATGGAAGTTGGCATTTTTCAAGCTGCCCAGCTTACAAGGTCAGTACACATACTGTATATGGTGGTGGCCATGTTGGATTGTCACGTGACAACCCAGTTTCTGACAGGAACTTCTCTCAGCCTAAATGTAGCCACACACCAAAATGGAAGTCTGCACCTCCCTCATTCTTCAAGTTATGATGCTCTCAATGTGCTCGGACAGACGGACACAAACGCATGCAGTGCTTGTTCTTTTTTTTTTTAAATCTCTATATCTGTACCTCTGTGAGCGGGGGCTGGAAACACAAAACGGTGTGAGGCTTGGTTTCTTTAAGACACGTCATCCATGTCAGAGGAGATGGTTGTGTTAGCTACAGACACCAGTTGCTGACTTACAGCAAAACCTTTTAGCTGTATTAGCAGACAAGACTGATGAAATATACTTTATGGCATGTGTTTGACTCACGACAGAGGTGGGGGGGACTCTGGGTTTGGGGTTTGCAGTTTGTGATTAATTTACTCCTCGTTACTGTAGAACGTGGGTGTTTCTGGGCTGATGATTATAAGAAATGGTGCTAAGGATAGTTTAAAATATAGGTATAAAAGATTATTTGGGGAAAAAACATGTATGAACAAACTTTATTTCTTTAGTTTGAAGATGCTCAAAAAGCCATCCAAAACAGTTAGGATAATATTTCTATTTTCCACAGCCCTCTCTGAAATATTGAAGATATTCCTTTAAAGACAAAATAAAACATTACTCAGTGCTGAAGAGGTCTGAAATAAACCAGCAGGTTTCACAAAACATATCAATAAAATGTTCTTTAAGCACGTTCACAGCAGCACAATCGTTTGTTCTTTTCAGGCTGATCTGACTCTGTGATTTATTTTGTTTTCTGCATCTCCCATTAACACTGATGACCCAGTGCTTCATCTGGGTCGAGCTCCCTCGTTCTACTGCCCCCGGCCTGCAGACACACAGCGATTAGGCAGCAGACTGTTTTCAGAACGAGAGCGGAGCACGGAGGAATAAAGTCCTGCAGATCCATGTGTCTACGGTTTATGAGCACTTTATTACAGGAAACAAGAGACAAACGGTTAAAACTGGTTCACTGTTGAGATGCTTCTGCCTCCAGACGCCTCAGGTCATGAAGGTTCAGAAAACACTCACTGACATCTGCTTTTATTCTCTACCTTTGTTGGTGTGTAACTCATTCCACAACGTTTGTTCTACTTCAACAATTCATGTATCAAAACGTTCGGCTCATTCGGGACGTTCCTGCTGTGGCTTATGGAATTTGTACCTTTTGTAATATTTAGCTTTTGCAGCCATGTTTTTCCTCATTGAAAATTAATGGCGCTCTGTCCACGTCCTCAAAACTCTTTGTGCTGTTTCAAACCTTTTACTGCTCATTTCAGCTTTTGTTCTGGTTCAGATTTTTTTTCAGATTCCTTCAGCTCCTTTCTGCATTTCAGCTTTTATCCAGCAATTTTTAATGCTCTCTGCTCTTTTGTGCCTTTTCAGCTACATATTTCTGCTAATTTTAGTCTTTTTCTGCAATTTAGCTAATATATTCACCTTTTGAGCTTCTGCCTAACAATTTTAACTTTTAGGCTTTTTTAGCCTCTATCTGCTCATTGCAGCTCTTTTAAAGCTTTCTTACCTATGCTCATTTCAGTTTTTTTTTTTTTTTTTTTTTTTTTGCAAATTTCAATTTTTTTTGTAAAATATTCAGCTTCTTTCTGCCTATTACTCTGTTAATTTCAGCTCTATTCAGCTTTTCCTACACATTTTGGCTGTCTTTCTGCTTTTATTTTCCTGCTTTCAGCAAATGTCAGCTGTTCAAATTCAGCTCTCATTAACAGTTTGGCAATGAAAACCTTTTCCGCCTGGTTTCAGCTGCTTCATTCACCATTCACACTGCATCTTCACAGGAAATACAACCCCTCTAACAAAAAAAGTTCAAATCGTGTCATTTGGACCAGTTTCTTTAAGTGAGAAACGTTTCGTACCCCATCCAGAGGACTTCCTCAGTCTACGGCCTGCCAACCAGATATATCCCATAGGCATCCTTCACTGCTGTTTCAAGCCACCCTCCTGTTGGAATCTCAAAAATAGACTTTTAACACGTCCAGAACAATCAGTCATTGTGTACAACAATCAGACGCCCGACTAGTTTAATAAAGGAATCCAACACACGACTCTCAGTCTGGTGAACAGTGGCTCCGGTACTTTCAGTTTATTTTTAGTTTTTCTCTTAAAAAAGATCAGTACATGTCAGTACAGCAGCGAGAACAACAGGGGAGCTGCTGCTCTGTCACAGAGAGGAACTGTCATAACATCCATCAGCACACCTCCGCCTCACACAGCTCGCCCCCACATCCATCACGTCATATTACAACCATGATTTAACAAACAGGAGGGGAGGGAGAAGCACGCTGTAGCTCAGCTTTATGACCAGGAAATATGGCTGTAAATCTCAGTACATGTTGCTCAGTTTATCATCAGAGGAACAAATCTGACAAAAAAACTGAGACATGAACTTTGTGAGAGTTGGAAACATCAACGACTGACTTCAGCAGCTAAATGTTGCTGCGTCTCTCAGGACACCTGGAGACGGAGCGATGACAGCGCTGCATGAGCACGCTGAAACAAAAGCAATCTTCCAACTCGTCCACAGTTACCATAGAGATAGCACTCTGCTCTGTGGAGCTGAGGCGGATATGACGGACTGCTGCTCGCAGGAGAGAACCATCACCGTGCCAGATGATCGGCATTCACACATCCACACAGCGTCGCAGTGTTTGTATGAAACAGGACTTGACCCGTCTGCAGAGTGACATCACTGCTCTCTTTTGTCACGTCTTTGTATTTCATCTGGTGTCGTCTCATTGTGTGAGTGTTTATAAATCATTCTCTCTACTGAGATCCAGTTAACTGTTCGTTATTCGACACACAACTCGTTTCACAATTTGTGTCAGTTCAATAGTTCATGTATCAAAACCTTCAGCTCATTCAGGACAGTCCTGCTTAGACTTTTGCTTTTTGTAACATTTAGCTTTTTCAGCCATGGTTTTCTTACAGAAAATTAAAGGAGCTCTCTTCACATCCTTTAAACTCTTTGTGCAAATTTTAGCTTCTTTCAGCTCTTTTCTGCTTATTTCAGCTTTTTTTTTTTTTTTAATTTACAGCAGTTGTTTGTCACCTATCAGCTGCTTTTGCATATACTTTTCAGTTTTTTTTGTGTGTGCTAATTATAGTTTGTTTTTTTTTTCTTTCCAGTTTTTGTTTATTTATTTTTTGATAATTTCCACCTCTTATTTTTTAATTCATTTTTACTGTAGTTTATTGTTGTCTGTACTTTATGTTCTGTCTGGAACAGTCTCTCTTGTAAATGAGTCCTCGTGGCTCAATGAGACCAGCTTGTATAAAAAAAGGTTGAATGAATGAATTTTCTGCTTTTTTCAAAAAATGTTTACATGTGTAGAATAGTGAATGTTTGTAGTTTTCAAGATGAGTGTTTTTCTGGACTGGAATGAACAGGGAATGAAAAAAAACTAAAAGTTTTTGCTGCAAGACATTCAAGTGGGTACGAGCTGCACTGTGCATAAGAACAGAGGTGGAATTTTATTTTTGTTCGTCCGAGGCTACGCAGAGAGACGGATCCTGGCCAGCAGAGGGAGCAATTTTATATCCTCCACCAGGCACCATGGTGGAGCCAGGTGGTGGCCAATGGTGGCCTTGACCACCATAAATAATCTGATGGGATTTGGCCATCCCACCAGCCCTTTCTCACTCCTAGAATTATTGTTTGAATTGATTTGTTTTAAAGAAGGGACATATATGATAAGATTTTTTTCTTCTTCTGCTGCCTTTCCTTTTATGTTTTTGATGTTAAAATGTTTGTTTTGAAATTGCCTTTGTGTTTTAAAAATTGAAATGAATAAAAAAATTAAAAGAAAAGATGCAGCCACTCACCCAAATGGACGTCAGTATTTTGCTTTTTTCAAGTTATCCAGCTCACAATGTTTACATAGATGCTACATGGTGGCAGCCATCTTGGATTTTGACATGGCAAAGTAATTTTCAATAGGAAACTTTGCTATGCTTCGATGAAGCTACACACCAAAATGGAAAATTATACTTCACTTATTTTTCAAGTCATTGTGCTCACAACATAGACAGATGGATGGACAGAAGAAAATTCTTATTCCCCCTCGGCTTCACAATGAAGGACAATAAATGCATAATGCATGTTGTTGTTTTTTATGCTGTAATATTCAACGAGGAGCTGAAGACAATACATACATATATAGTCGCACAAGATAAAACCTACTGTTTCTGTGGTTTAAAAACTAAACAATGCTGCCACTTTTATTTTCTGGGACAGAAACAGCTGGTGCTAGTTAGTTTGGGTGCAGCGTCCAACAAACCTCCTCAGACGTTGCATCAGAATCCGGAGCGTTTGGTTAAAAAATAAGAAATGAACCTAACTCAGAAGTGATGTCTTGCTACAGTGGTTTAACTGAGCAAACCTGCCGCTGTCTGCAGATGCACCTTCAGGCTGAGCCAAGCTGAACCTGCCAGACACCAGAGCTGACAGCTAGCCAAACGGTTTACTGCAAACACATTCAATTAGGCAGGTAGCTGACAGCATGCACATTCCTCCTGTCTGCTCAGTTAGAGAGAGAGAAAGTAGGGACTGATCCAATACTGTGAATGTAAACATGTTTGGTTGTTCATTTGACATCAGTAAATTAGGTTTGTATAAAATCACAGAGTAAAGGATACTCCCTTCTTTGCTCGTCTCTTGCATGCTCTCCATCCCTGGCAGAGCAGCTGCCACGCGTCGAAACAGCTGGAAAAGATGCACAGAATGCAAACACCTTATTGACGTACACATAATTTATAAAAGCTTATCAGCTGCACATCAAGTGACAGATAGAGTTGTAGTTGAGCTGTTGCCTTAGTTTTAATTTAAACCAACTTATTGCGTACGGCAGAGAAAACACTAAATATGTGTGTAAAAATAAATGATGTGTAAAATCCCCACCCAGAGAAAGGACTGCCTCAATGTGCAGCACAAGAGCAGCAAGTGCAAGAAACTCCCGAACAGGATGTAACAACAGGAAGTTACTGGCAAACATCTCACACATGCATGGATTCTGGATTTTCTTGTTTGTGCAGAAATATGCAGCAATCTTAGATTTGCAGGCACAACGTCGGGGTGAGGAACGATGACACAGCCAAACAAACAATGGGAAGCTGCAGCCTTTGAGGGCAGGGCTGTGACCTTTGTTTCAGTTTCACGGCACGATGCTCAGCTCTGGGACTCTGTTAGTGTTGCAGTCCTGAAGGAAGCTGAAGAACAGCCTCCTCTGTCTGCTGAGGTGCCGTCCATCACTGCCAGACAGCAGACACCTCTCTGCTCCCTAACTCCACCAACACGAGCTGGTTCAAACAAGAATCTTCTGTTCAGAAACAGACTTGTTGTTGAATCAGACTATTGTTCTTTCGTATCTGGAACCATCAAATCGTTCTAAACATTAAGTAATATCTGCAGTACAACGCAGCAGGGATGTGCAAAAGAAGAAAAGAGGCTGGTGTATGCTACATGTGTTTTAAACTGCTCTGAATAGCCGTGTTCAAAGGCAGGATTAAACCGGCTGTGACAGAAAAATGAACCACTCTCCAGCTCTGACGCTGCCACAGACCAGACCAGGCATTGCTTGAAGCAGCTGGCAGGTTGAAACCGCTGGTTTCAGAGAGTTACAGAAACTGCTGAATGATGCAATGTCGGTCGCATCATCAGAAAGCTCTGAAGGGAAGTGGTTTTAGTTTTTATTTCCAGCCATCCAGGAAGCAAACTGGGTTACAAAGACATGAACCTGAAGGATGCCAGCTTTAATACTTAAATAAGAAACAGACAAGCTCACAGCATTTTAAACTGTTTTAGCTGAGAAGCCGTTACAGCTGCAGGAGAACTGTGTTTGGTTTAAGGAACCTTTATTTCACTTCACTTTAGATTTAAAATCTCTGTTGAATTAAAGTCAAATTTAACAAATTTAATGTTTTGGCCATCAAGAACAACTGCAACTAGAAGAAACCTAACACCTCTCAACATCCTGGGAATATTATCCATACAGTGAAGTAGGGATGCACAATATTGGATTTCTGGACGATATCCGATATGTTAAAACTTATTTGGCCAATATCTGATAACAGGTATCAATACCGATATTTTTTTCCTAGACCTATTTACAGAGACTACATAGTTTTCTCTGCTGTGGAATTAAAATACTACATTATTCTGCATGGTCTTTGTTAATTTGTCCTGCTACCAAATACAGATGCTAAAAAGGGACTGAAAATGATGCAACACTTCATCTTGAATTATGTTTAATGTCAAAACTCTAAAAACAACCTGTTCACAAGCAACAAGTGAAAACTGCATAATAGTGCATCAATAGATATACTTGACAGTTTCTTAAATTAAAAATTAACTTAAATCAGAAGCCTTTTGTATCAGTGAGTTATTTTTTAGTGGAATGGCCGATGTCTGATATTTAACTTTATCACTAATTTTGGCCGATACTGATACCATGCCGATAATATTGTGCATCTCTACAGTGAGGCATGGTGGTGGTTGCAGCATGCTGTGGAGCAGTTTTTCATAGAGTTGGTAGATGGCACTAAACAAAGGACGACTGAGGGAAACCTGTTTGAGTCTTCCAGAGGTGTGAGACATGGACGGAGGTTCATCTCTGAGCAGGTGTATGAACTTAATCACACTCCTGAAGTTAACAGAACAGTTAACCTCGGTTTGAACTTAAATAATCTAAAGTATTTTTTAAAGGTTTGTTGCTTAGAATTCATTTAAAATCCAGGTTGTAAAGCAACAAAAGGGGGATGAATACTTTTGCAAGCTGGACTGTTCTCACTGCTGACACAACACTGTGGGGATCACTGTGCAGGACTAATTAGATTAATTGACGTATGGACAGCCGGTTCAGTGCAAGTAAACAAAGATATCCACAGGGTGTGTTTAAACTGCCTTACAACCTTCAACAGTAATTAGGATCAGATGATCATCACCGGTTATATTAATGAGGTAAATAATTGTTCAACTGTTAGCCATGATGAGTGGATTTACTGTATCAACATTACAGCAACTGACACTCCTATATATTGTGTTTTATTGGCCTTATTAGACTGTGAGCTCACCTGCTTTACGTTATAACCAGTCTTGGCACTGGTCTCTATGAACATGACACTCAGTTCTTTAGCCCTCTGTTCCCCTTCCTCGATTGTAATTTGCCTGTAAATACAGAGTACATTTCATGAATACAAGGCAGGATCTGAACACAACTGGTATTCTCGTATTAACGTTCATCACAGCTCAATGGATGCTGTACAAAGACACCACTGTTGTTTTAGGATAGGGATGATGCAACAGGCCTACCTGACTGAGTATGATTAATTACCCTGTCCACTAAGAAATTAATGACAGCAAATTTACATGATGTTGTAATGAATTTGGCACCGATTGCTTGCCTCTTGCTGTGACACAAAGTGTATCAGGTATGCATTAACGCTGTTAGAAAGATTGCTGTAGCTCTACTGACACTGCAGGGCAGGCAGCCAGCAGACCTAAAAGCACAGGGGTCCTAAATCAACCTGCCACAGGGTCTACTGGGGAACCTCAATGTAACCACTCCAGTCTTTTTCTGAACATGAAAGGCATATTTCTTCCTCTTCTTTCAGCTGCTCCTTTAGGAGTCACCTCAGTAGAACATCTGTCTCCAACTCACCCTATCCCATATCCTTATTGCATCCTCCTCTGTCTCACAAACTCCTCTCCATCACTGTATCAGTGGAAATTCTCTGTAGTTTTCCTCATTTCGTCCTCCCTTGCAGCTTCATATTCAACATCATTTGTCCACTATCCCTCTGCTGCACATTTCCAGACCATCTCAACCATGTCTCTCTAACTTTGTTTCCACACTTCTCAATCTGTGTTGTTCCTCTTATTTACTCATGTCTAACCCTGTCCAGTTTGGTTACTCCAAATGAAAATCTCATCTTTATTTCTGCCACCCGTTTCCAAACATCATAGCAGGTTGCATCTTTTTGCAATCTGGTTTACTTTAGACGTTGGACCCCAAGTACTGAAACTCATCCACCCTCAGTACCTCTACTCCTTGCATCTTCACTGATCCACCTGTCTCCCTCTTCTTTGCAAACATGGATTCTGTCTCTTCTCTTTTCATTCCTCTTTTCTCCAGAGCATACCTCCACCTCGTCAGACTATCTTCCACCAGCTCATTACTCTTACCTCCAGATGTTGTCTGTAAACATCATCATAGACCACGGGGATTTCTGTCTAATATCATCTGCCAAACAGACTACCACACAAGAACACTCAGAGCTGATCCCTGATGTAAGCCCACTCAGGACAGCAGTCATTTCTATACACATCTTTGTCTCAGTGTCCTTGTGCAAGTCCTTTTAGACATCAATACTTTATCTGAAGTCTTGGAGGTGTTTTAAACATGAATTAACATAAAAAAAACATTGAGCTGAAAACAGTAACTATAGATTAAATGGAAGCTCTTCTTCTGTAACACCTAATTAACTTCACAGCACAGACCAGAGTAATTCCACCTGTATGAGACAGCAAAATAGGTCTGCACTAAAGCTGCATTAACATAACACCACGAGCAGAGTTTCATCTCTGCTTCTGTGGCTATGTTCAGATGCATGCATCTGATTCAGTCATCCACAGGCTGAACCTTATTTATTACCAAACAGGCAATTTGAAAGAAACTGCAGAGGAAAGTGCCGATGTAGAAACACTTGTGTATGCAAAAAATGATCATGGTACAAGCAAGTTCCCTTATCTCACTAATGATCACATCTGCTTAACACAACAAAAATAAAGAAACTGGGCCATTAACACTAAAAAAGGGCAAGTGTGACTTTAATCAAAGTGTTTTTATTTAATTTTTTGCATCGAGTTCATCTCAATGTCCTTTTATTAACTTAAGAGTCCAGGTGAACCTCAGTCCCTCTTGTTTATGGTCACAGAATAATGGGAAGCTTAAACTGTCTCACAACAGATGATGCAATTGAATATTGAATGATGCACATGTTTTATTAGGCAGTTCTCAAATATTCACATTTTATTTGACTTAGTTAATAGATCTATTTAACCTGTCAGCCCATCTTATCCCTATTTTTTAGTTTTTAAACTGATTTTTTTTTATGATTCATGTTTCACCTTGTTGTCTTCTTGAGGTCAACAGGATCACATGGTTACTCTGATTGAAATTAATTCAAATTCTTCTTGAATGAACTCCAACTTCTAAGAAGCCAACTTTACCTTAACTCACTTTACTGCTTTTATAATTTCAAGTGCTCCCTCCATTATTTTTTACCTGCTTCTTCCTTTTTTGGTTTGTGGGGGTCATTGGTGCCTATATCCAGCAGTCACTGTGTGAGAGGCGGGAGACACCTTGGACAGGTCTCCAGTCCATCACAGGGATACATAGAGACAAACGAGACAAACAACCATTCACCCTCTCACTCACACCTAGAGACAATTTAGAGTTATCAATCAGTCTAACATGCATGTTTTTGGTCTGTGGGTGGAAACTGGAGTACCTGGAGAAAACCCACGCATGCACAGAGAGAACATGCAAACTCCACCCAGAAAGGCCCCAGACAGGGATTTGAACCAGGGACCTGCTCACTGAGAGGCAGCAGCTCTACCAGTTGTGCCACCGTGCCGCCCGGGCAAAAAC
Organism: Hypsolebias antenori; assembly: GCA_031762315.1. Taxonomy (NCBI): domain Eukaryota; kingdom Metazoa; phylum Chordata; class Actinopteri; order Cyprinodontiformes; family Rivulidae; genus Hypsolebias; species Hypsolebias antenori. Next base: position 41,491,050 of record JARVGS010000979.1, on the reverse strand, counting down.
ATTATTATTCTTATATTTTAGCAACAGGTAAAAACAAAATTGATGTGACGTGATGACAAATCATCACCACTTATGTTTAAACTAGTTCTTTAAACAACTTACCTCTTTAGATAGCCTTCCGTTCTAAATTGGTCCCACATATTACTTATTTATTTTTGTTTTAAGTTTTAATTTATTGTTTCCTCCTCATCATCATTGATCCTTCCATCTATCTATGTTGAGCTTAGAAAACAGAAACAAGAACGTGAAAAAAAGAAGGAGCATGATCGGATTTCCATTCCTCATTGGATCCCTGGAGAGGCGTCTAAAACCGCAGAGCGTGCTGGCACCGGACAAAAAGGCTGGATTTAATAAATATGTGGACTAAGCTCTCCCATTCAGACCCACCATCTTCAGTTCCTTATTTAGGTCATTTAAATTGGACAGAATTGATACAGTGTTCAGCTCAAATCTACAGCTCCGGTTTTTCCTTCAGTCTTCACCCTTTTAAATAAAAAAAAAAGACGGAGATGAGAGGGAAGCCAGTGTGTGGGAGTGCAAGAGCGGCAGCAGGGGAAGGAGTAGCCAAAAAAAAAAAAAAAAAAAAGGAGAGTGAGACTGTAAATGTTTGTGTATTTTGGAAAAAAAAAAACGGTGACAGAGAAACCAGAGGCAAGAAATTAGAGAAGAGACATGGGCAGCAAAAACAAATTGAATGAAAGAACTCTAGAAAGGCATATGGAGACCATGTGAGTGTGTGTGTGTGTGTGTGTGTGTGGGGGGGGGGGGGGTACACCAGAAGACTGCAGCATTTTGACATTTTATTAGCGTCTCAATGAGGTCTGCACAAGACAATGCTCTCCTGCCTCCTCGTTTAGCCTGATCTTAATTGGCCATTAGATTGAAAAATAGCCGATACGTCTTTTCCTCGCCACTCGTCTCCACCTCCTCGTCTTTTCTCCGCTGCAGCTTCAGAGCTGATTAGACCTTTGATTTACTAATAAACACAAAGCAACAGATTAGCTGCTGAGCTCAGTCACCATCAAACATGCCAACTGTGTTAGCTGAGGCCTCATCGCCCAGTAAAACCATCAAATTTTACTGGAACTTTAATATAAAATACTTAGACCAAACACTAAATAAAAAATTAAAAACAAAAAAAAGTTATATACTTATTACCAATGTGTCGTATAGAGAACTTGTATTCTTTTTTTCTATTTAGGTGAATGGATAAAGATGTTTTACTTGTGTCTGTTTGTCTCTCGTTGTTAGAAAACTATCCCATAAAAATACTTGACAAAATGTATTAAAAAGTACTAAATACCATACCACTTTATTTATAGAGCACTTAAAACAGCAACAAGGTCAACCAAAGTGCTGTACAGCAGAAAACAAGCAAAGCACACTGCAATACATAAAATAAAATATAAATGTGAATAGCAGAAGATAGTAACTAAATGGCTAACAATAAATGTAATAAATGTGTGTATATCTTTAAATTATTTTGTAGCTGCTGGAGTCAGACTACTGTATTTCAAAATGGCTGCCACAGCTTAGTGAACTTAAAAAACAATACAATATAAGTGAGTCAGTTTTAGAAATATTGACCCAATATTTGGTGTGCTTGTTGTTAAGCATCATTTACAACACATACTCTAAGTACTAATAATTGTTGAACTCTATTTGTCTGCAAACTGTTTCACAAACTGCTGGTTCAGTTTTAATGGAGCTTTCAGAAGGTAATCATTAAAAGTTCAACTTTTGAGCCAGTTCAGTTATTATTCAAGTATAATTTATTGGGTAAAATCATTGCTTGTTAGAACTTTCTCATTACCAGAAGAGGATAACTCTGTCTGCCTGTTAGCAACATATTTCTTGAACTACTGGACTACATGTTCTCTTAAAAAGTAATCATCTAAAACTAAATAACATTTAGGGTCAGCCATTTTTATGTCAGTCCAAGATGGTAGTGATAGATGATCAATATTAGCAAACAAAAAATGTCTAAAACTAAATTATTTCATACTAACTTAAATATGACGCAATAGTGTTTTAGAGTTGTTTTTTTTATTTTTTTTATTTTTTTTTTTTACAACATATAGTCTGAGTGTGGCATCCTGTAATATTGCATAATAATGTGCATAACATTATTAAGGTTTGGTCAAAACAACCAAAACAAGATGATTTTAGTTTAAAACTACGGCAAAGCTTGTGGTCAAAATGCATTCTGTCAAGGAATGCTGGATGCTTTTGTCACAATGCTTATTATGATCATCAGTGTGCAAAATTAATGATAAAAGTTTGTTCCCTGAAGCCGATCCATCCTAATTCTGACCTGTTGATTTTTGTCAGCCTTCTCTTACGTTGTGTCAGATGACGACACCGCTGTCATTGTTTCTTATTTGTTACGATTTTTAAAAAAACCTCACACCGGGCTCTTATGATAAATAAGACATTACCCTCAATGTGAAAACTCAATCAGTGCTTCTGTTGGCTCAGAGTGGGAAAGGCAAGGATAATTACTCACTAAACAGGCAATCACTGAGGTGGCACCCACACAATCACACCAGTGTGTGTATTTTGGGGAGCTTCCATGGAGCTGCTGGCCAAGAGCTTCAGATAATGAAGCAATAAAGCTGGAGAAGGATGGTCCAAGTGGGAAAATGCCACAATTTAGGGTCTCAGGTAATATCTGGGAGTTGACGTTAAAATAAAATAAATAAATAAATAAATAATTAAAAATTCACAGGGAATCTCATGTTCAATGCAAAGCAGACATGTAAAGAAGAAAAAGTTGATAACAAAAACTACCAACATGTAAATCCAACCGCTAACATGTAGCTCAAATGTAGCTCAGAAGTCCAGGTCCTGATGCCATTTTTCATTGTTTTGGATTGAACTGTTTTCATGCTATGACTGAATTGTTTGTGTGCAAAAGTGTTGGTGAAAACCAAAAACCACGACCCCAACTAGTGACCCGGCATGGACAGGACACAAATGTTTTTAAAGATCTAAGTTAAGTCAGGTCCTCTGGACGGTTCTTTTTGTTGAAACGTCTTTCATCCAGAAGACTTCAGACTTCAGCCTTGATGGTGCCCTCTCTGAGGTCAGACTCCAAAAATTATCTGAGCACCATCAACATGGCTGACCCATTATGTGAAGGTTCATTCAACCTTTATTTAGGCAGGTTAATCCCACTGAGCCTCAAGGACTCATTTACAAGAGAGACCTTGAAGGTGCTTTTAAGACTGAGATTATTGTGGCTCCCCAGACTGATAAAGCTTTTTTTTAATGAAAGATGAAACATTTCAGCATAAAGAAACCATCCAGAGGACCTGACTTAACTTTGCTGGACTTTTCTACCTGGATTATTGAGCATGATTCAGGATGTTTTCAAAGATCATTTATGTATAAATAGGACCCTCGATAGTAGAGTCATTGTGATTTTTGTTTACCGGATTGCCAGAGAAATATTTTGTCCTAATTCACACCGCCATGCATGTGACAGTGTGATTTAGGCCATGTTAACACAAAAAAACCAGAAAGATGTTGATCTTTTTAAATACGTATTTTAAAGAATAAACAAAAATGACATACAAGTACATATACGTGGTTCCACTGTAGTTTCCATTCATCACCTTTTGTAGTGTTGCTTTAAAATGATTGTATTTTGACCCAAACTGTCCTACGTCCTGAGTAAAAATGTTGTAGGGAGAACTTTGTGCTGATCTGGTGAACATGTGCACAGAAAAGGAGTGGGGAAAAACACACATTCATGTTTATCTGGCAACCAGTTGTGTGCATTACACTTGCAGTGTCTGTGCAATCACATCCAAACTGCTAATTACACTAACTCTTTGGACAGAAGATTTATCTGGAATTCAAAAAAGGTTCAGTACAGATCTGGAATTGTCTGGAATTGCTTATACATGGTAATAAAGGGTGAGTAGCACAAAAACACTTCTCACTGTCACTGTTTATTGTAACTGTTGTTAGTGCAGCAAAACATTTGACTGCATTCGCCGGCAGCGTGCAGGATTTCACAGCTGCAATTTAACACCTCTGCAGGGGATTCCTCCAAAAAAAATCTTAGAAACCTTCAGTTTCACAGAAAATGGGGGCTTTTGTTTCATATACAAATAACTGAATTGTGGCTGAAAAGCTCTGGTTACACCAAAAAAAAAAAAAAAAAAAAAAAAAAAAAAGATTTTT
>JARVGS010000979.1:41235924-41246926 GCA_031762315.1 Hypsolebias antenori | reverse complement strand
GGCCGCACCGGGAGCCGCTCCCGGTAACCGGCGTTTTCGGTATCCGGCCGGGCCGTAGGAACGGAACTCGGCCGGATACCGAGGGAAACCTGTATATGGAAAACTGACTGAGCTGTCTCCATTTTTGTAATTGCTAAAGTCGATAAGCTGTGAGGGCCATCTTGAGTTGGGCTGAGTTCCCAAGTTGTTTAGTTGTAGATTACAGTTACATTTGAGCCCAACAAAATCAGATCCGACCCAGACCCAGCCGGTAGCCATCATTTCCAAACCCCACCCGACCCAACAGCAAGTACATTAATTACAGGTCCGAACCCAAAACCCCCTTTACATTTTTAATTAAGTTTTGACTGCTTATATAGTTATTAACGGTCAGCAGATGCGTGTGGCTGAATAAAAGGGGCAGAAGATCAGAACATGGGGTGTTTGTCCTTTCCTGGCTGCCAAAGCGCATCCTCTCTGACATGTCTGCTTTGGGATCTCACCTGGTTGGGTCATCTGCATGCGTCTGCTGAGTTCAGCGGCTGAATGAACGTCCATGGATGGATCGCTTCCTGGCAGTACAGTCCCATCTTAAGCTGAACTGAACTTTATTTGGCCGCTTTCAAGGCCAGTCAGCTCGCAGTGAAATGGCTGCATGCGGCTGCTGTAGTATGGCAAGCCATGTTGCCATATAATTGGATAGTATAGCAAGCCATGTTGCCATGTAATTGGATAGTATAGCAAGCCATGTTGCCATATAATTGGAAAGCATGGCAAGCCATGTTGCCATATAATTTGAAAGCATGGCAAGCCATGTTGCCATATAATTGAATAGTATGGCAAGCCATGTTTTCATATTGGATAATGTTGCAAGCCATGTTGCCATATAATTGGAAAGTATGGCAAGCCATGTTGCCCTATAAATGGAAAGTATGGCAAGCCATGTTGCCGTATAATTGGATTGTATGGCAAGCCATGTTGCCATATAATTGGATCACGGCCAAAAGCCCGACACGGACCCGGCCTGCCCATCCAGCACAATTTGGGGTGGGCCGGACCGGACTTCGGGCCCGGGCTAGAAATGACAGCTCTATTATAGATATATTACTGCTAAATCAAATTATTATTTTGCAATGTCAAGTGGTTCATAAGTTATTCTGCTAGCAGATGGACACATTCACATACAGACTTGTTATTTCCTGCCCATAGCTTTTCAGGAGTGGGCAGTAAATGTTTTTTTTTGTCTGCTCCCTTTAGGAGTCGCCACAGCGATCATCTACCTTCATCTCTCTCAGCATCCTCCTCTGTCACACCAACGCTCTGCATGTCCACCTTCACTACATCCATCAACCTTATCTACGCTTGTCTAACATTATTTGTCCAAAATATCCACAACTATCCCTCCTCTGCACATGTCCAAACCGTCTCAGCCTTGTCTTTTTAACTTTGTCTCCAAACTTCTCAACCTGAGTGGTCTCTTTGATCATGGACCCGTTTTTAATCCTGTCCATTTGAGTTGCTCCCAATGAAAACCTTAACACCTTTGTCTCTGCTCCAGCTCCAGTCCTCATGTTAGCACCACTGTCTCCCAAACCAAACGTCATGGCACGTGTCACCACCACCTTGTAAACCTTCTCGTTCACCTTTACAGCTCTCTTTCTGTCACAAATCACCCCGACATTCCCCCCTGCCTGCACTCTTTTCTTCACCTCTCTTCCTCGTTGCTTGGGATGGTTGACCTTGGGTAATTAGATTCATTCACCTTGAGAACCTCCATTCTTTGCAGCTTTACTGTTCAAGTTTGACACAACATTCAACAGTCGCCCCAATCATCAAGGTTCATGCACAATAATCCAGTTAAAAAGTCCACCAAAGCTCAGTCAGGTCATCTGGACAAGTTCAAAGTGGTTCAAAACATCGCCCCAATCATTTTTCTAATTATTCTGTTCCATCTATTGTGGACAGTGACTGGCAAGTGGCACTGGGATGTTGGCAGTGGGTTATTTAGTGTTTGTCTTCATTAAATTTTAATCTAGATGTCCTGTTAATAGACTGCACCGTCTTACACAAAAAACCCCTCCAAGAAAACTCCAAGAGCAACTACTGGTAGTTGGTTTGCTGATGTGATAAAGGAGCCACAGAATGTTTCTCAGAAATTCACTTGTCTCCTGTAATCTCCACGTCTCTTTCCTCTCGCCCTCCTCCAGGTGAAGCTGACATTGGAGACGGTGACTCCGGTGGACAGGGACTTCTCATCGGTCCAAAAGATGAAGACCTCCCCACCGGTCAGCCAGCTGGTGCGTCTGCTGTGGGGGGAGGACACAGCTGAGCTCCAAATGTCCATCAAACACATCCCTCATATTGTCATGTACCTGTCACTCAAACTGGACTCGGCATCGCTGCAGGAGGAGGTCAGTTTGTGTTCAGTCAGCGGAGAAATGTCTCGCACGGAGCCCAGGTTTTAAACTGATGCCATACCACAAGAAGAAAATGTTTTTCTATACTGAATTCTTACTTTTCTGCAATTTATTCAATACTTCAGACTGTTGGATAAAAGCAAATACCGTAAAACACATGAATAAGAATAGATTTATCTAAACTTTCTGCTACATTTTAATGCAGAAAGTGAGGACACAGTGTAGGAGATATGCCACTGGCTGGTAATAAGAGGAATTTACCGTAATTTCTGGACTAAAAGCCACTATAATTTTTTTTTTCACACTTTTTGAACACAGCAGCTTTTACAATGCTGTGGCTAATTTATGGATTTATTAAATTTTTTTTGATAAGCTATCAAGATTCATGCCGCCAAAAATTTAGCCTCGTCACACCCGGGCGCTCACATAGCTGCCCAATACACGTCTCTTGGGGTGGGGGTGTACTTGTGACTCAATGAGACTACCTGTATAAATAAAGGTAAAAAAAAATCTGACCAATGAATTACTGGACAGGTCACAGTGGACCAATGTAACGGGGATGGGAGGAGAGGATTGGAGCAGGGATTCCTGTCACAATATATACCGTATTTTCTGCCGTAGTCGTCACACCGGCCTATAAAGTCGCATCAGTCCAAATGTGTCCAAAAAGTGGAAAAAATCCATAAATATGTCACTTTACCGTATACGTCGCATCTATTATGTGCCACCGTTTGTTATGCGCCACCGTTGACAACCCGGAAATGTGGGCCGGTGTTGTGCCAAAATCGATAGGCTGCCTAATGGAACGTGCACAGGAGGACTTTAACAGGAATTTAACAAGATAAACACCTAAAAAACATTTTTTGTTTGCTCAGAATTATATTAAAGTTGTATCTCAGCCTAACGTTTGCTTAATAAAAGGACTTTAACGGTCAAATCAGCTGTATTCGCTGCCTCAATGCTCCAGGAGTGCACAGAGAAAAAAAGGAAGGAGGGACGCTGCTCGTTTTTTGAAATTTAACAAGAAAAGCACCTAAAACAACTATGTGTTTGCTCGAAATTATAGCAAAGATGTGTCTCTGTTGATCTTTTGCTTAATAAATGCACTTCAATGGTCAAATTAGCTGATTTTCGCCGGGGTGCTGCAGCTGGTTTGACTTGCTCCAAGCACCGAGCAGAACGAAGGTGTGGGAATGTGGCAAGCTAGTTGTGTCATTAATAGCTGGTGAAGGTTCTTAGTCATCCAGGACATGGTAAAGTAAAAAAAAAAGTTCAAGACAAAAAACAACAAAATATAAAGTACAGGTGGCCCCCGGTTTACGACCGACTCGGTTTCCGGATTTCTGCACTTACGTTCAACCCCCGCTGAAAACAATGGAGTTGGTTTACAGTCTAAATGCGCCATTACGTTTTGCGGTCTAAATGCATCATTACGTTTTTACGCACGCACTTGGCAGAGGCAATGGAAAATTCCCGCTGTTGCCGGAGGGGTCGCCATCGAAAGCATACAGTAAGGTGTACTGTAACTCTGAGAGACAAAGGCGGAGTGATACCGATTGTAAAGGTATTTAAGGGAACGGCGCGAGCTTAGCTGCGTGGTTGAGTTTGGCGATCAGGGAAGAGTAGAGCGATTTTTATTAGTGAGTTTTAAGAGCTAGCTAGCAAACACTTTTTGAAAATGGCACCAAAGCGAGCTGCTGAGTCCACTGTTGGGAGCGCTGCAGGTAAGAGACAGCGCAAAGCTATATCTATGGAGACGACGGTGGAAATCATTAAATTGGCCGATCAGGGAGTTCGTCAAAAAGATATAGCCGCGAAACTGCAGTTACCGCGTTCGACCGTTGGCACAATATTAGGGGACAAACAAAGGATTTTGGAGCATGTCCGTGGGTCTGTACTGATGAGGTCAACGGTAATCACAAAGCAGCGGAGCAGTGAAGTGATTCGGATGGAGCAACAGCTGATTTTGTGGATCGAAGATCAGCACCAACGACATGTCCCCCTAAGTTTGTCTGTCATTCAAGAGAAGGCCCGAAAGATTTATGTAGCACTGAAGGCAGAAAAAAGGGACGAGTCCGCCGGCGAGGGGCCTTCTACCTCAACACAAACTGCTCAGGTGGGGCTTGCATTCAGTTTTTTTAGTCAAAATTTGTTTAGAGTCCCAACTTTTTAGTAATTCGGTTTGTATCTTTAATATGTAATTCACTCAGGTGGAGGAGGGCACTGCAGCAGAGGATTTTGTAGCGTCGAAAGGGTGGTTCCAGCGCTTCAAAGACAGAGCCAACCTGTACAACATTAAAGTCCAAGGTGAGCATGTTTTTAATTTATTTTATTTTACTGTTTTTTATTTATTTATTTCATTTCTCTGTTTTTATTACAGTACAGTGTAACATCAGCTTTAAAACAGTGTTTTAACAGCTGTGTTACAGTGTAACATCAGCTTTAAAACAGTGTTTTAATAGCTGTAAACAGCTGTATCACAGTGCAACATCAGCTTTAAAACAGTGTTTTAACAGATGTATCACAGTGCAACATCAGCTTTAAAACAGTGTTTTAACAGCTGTATCACAGTGCAACATCAGCTTTAAAACAGTGTTTTAACAGCTGTGTTACAGTGTAACATCAGCTTTAAAACTGTGTTTTTTACATCTGTATCACAGTGCAACATCAGCTTTAAAACAGTGTTTTGACAGCTGTATCACAGTGTAACATCAGCTTTAAAACAGTGTTTTCACAGCTGTATTACAGTGTAACATCAGCTTTAAAACAGTGTTTTCACAGCTGTATTACAGTGTAACATCAGCTTATGTCGTGTGTGTGTGTGTATGTCAACAGGAGAGGCCGCCAGCGGTGATGTGCAGGCTGCGGAGGCGTTTCCTGAGAGGCTGTGCAGAACAGTACTGTTGTACATAGCGTTGTAAATAGTGTTTATAGTTTATAATGTGTTTATATGTGTTTATAGATGAATGTGTGGTGTAATGTGTTAGCTACCTGTTTGCAAATAAAGTTCTGTGTGTGTTTATGGAACAGTTTCTACGCGTGTTCAGTGTCATGTCGATAAATAGGTGTGCCACGCAGCGTTAGCATACATTTACATGTATTTTCGCGACTTACGGCCAAAATCCGGACTACCGATCGCCACGTGCGATCAGTTCCGACTTACGTTAAATTCGGGTTACCATCGGTGCGTAGGAACTGAACTCGATCGTAAGTCGAGGACTACCTATGCAATGATGACAACATATAGAACTTATACTTTTATAGATGACTTTTGTTGTGATTGGGTGAAAGTGAACTGTTTAAAATTGTTATCCTTGGTTTTCTTGAGTGCTTCAATTCACAGCTGAAGTCCCGGCTCATTCCAGTGGTTCTGTTCAGTTCTGTTGTTTTAGGACTCTTATTTGTGTTATTTTATTATCATCCAAACACGTGAAAAATGGTTTTAGTCAGTCAATTTTACAGATATTGAGCTAAGATTTGGTGTGTTTCTAGCTAAGTTATTCACAGCACAAACTACAAATCTTTGATTAAAACATTAGCATTAATGGTTGGAGTCAATCCTGTTTGTCTATTAGCAAATTATCTCATGAACAGATTTAAATTATGCAACCATTGGAAGGAAACCTACAAATGATGATGGCCACAAAACTTACCATAGAAACACATCAATGGCTGCAGTTCATTCAGTTTTACACATAATAGGCTAAAGTTTGACGTGGTAGTAGCTGAGAATCATTCACCACAAATACTTTGAGCGTGACATCTCACTGTGTTACACAAGACTGCGTGAATATTGTTTTCAAAGTTTGATCAAAGCAGCAACAGCACTGTGATTACTCAACATAAATTGGTCTTTATTCTAAAGTTGGGGCATAAAAGCGTTCCTTCAAGGAATGTCGAGCCTCTTCTTGTTTGTTTTACTATTTCAAATGGTTTTGTTTCTTTGCCAGTTTTATTATTATTTTTTTTGTATTATATTTAAAGAACTTAAGTGGAGTTTTTAATAAGTGCTTTGACTTTAATTCACAGCCGTTAATGAGAGAAGTTAATCTGTGAACCCATTGTTCAGAAGCTCTGAAAATGATCTGCATTCTGTTAAAGCAATCGGTCAGTTCTCAGATAAAACAGCTGGACAGTTCCAGAGGGAAGACCCCTGCCATGTTATCTGTGCGTAGGAAGAAAGGGGGGAGGACATTGAGGAGGAGGAAGAGGAGAGATCCCAGCAACACAAGAAAACTCCCTGATACAAACCATAACAGAGAAACAGCTCGGTTACCAGGAGGCAGAAATAGGACTGGAAGTTGGGAAAGACCCAGGTCTGCACAGAGATTTTAAAGTGACATTAGAGATCAGCGTAACCACAGGCTGGAAGGGTTTGGAAGTCCTTGAATTCACGGCCACATCTGAAAAATATACGTTCTGTGGATGTTTTTATGATTTAATTTTGTTTTACAGGAAACTGCTGTGAAAGGTAAAAGGGATCAGTAATGCTAATGAATGAAGACAGTGCCCACACAGCGCTTGGTTCTGCAGCTGTCCTGTGGCTGCAGCCCGAGGCCTTGGAAGGAACTCTTGGGAGAAATTATTGATATAAATTTACCTCTCGGTACTGAATGAAATATTACCTGTTCAAAGCAGTTCCTCCATTTGTGACTCACACACGTTGTTTCCAGGCATTTAATGGATTCAGGTGAGACATCTAAAATGAGTGGGGCAGTTATTTCATGTGTCTGTTGTACTTTTAGTGACTGCAGAGTTACATTTAGCGATATGCTGAGCAACACAGCTTATTTGAGAATGTAATGAACCTTCATGTTTGTTCATCAATTTCTGTAAAGTCATCTACAGTAAAGTATCAATTTAAAAAACTGTGAAAACATCCTGCAGTGTGCAGGCGGGTTGTAAGACACTACACTTGTAAACATTGTTTATCCCCTGCATGTGAAACATATGAGTCCGCTCTGATTAGAAAGACAACCTTTAACCTTGCCAGTTGTTGCCATGGTTCTTCAGCCTCCTCCTGTCCAGGATCTGAACAGGGGAGGAGCAGGCAGGACTCCAAGCGAGGAAACAGAGATTCAGAAAGCAAGCGTGGATGCATAACCACAACAGGTGGTGTTGATTTAAGGGCGTTCTGCCTTTCCAATCTCTGGAACCGAACCCAATACATGACAAAGGCAGATCAAAGGACGTTTCACTGTGGTGTGCTAAAACCCTTGTCAAACTATTCAGCTTCTTCCCATGAGCACTGTTCCTCTCCCTCCAGCGTGCATGTTTTCTCTCCACTTTAGCTTCTTATGAAAATGAATTACTCACAGATGCTGAGCACAACTGTCATTTCCTTGGACAGTTTTTTTTTTTTACGTGTGAATTCATCAGAACTGAGGTTAGCACTATTTGAATTGTTTGTCTCACAGATTCCCCTCTGTGCACTTTGAGAGTGCTCAGAGCGCAGGAAAGACAGATGTAAAGTGGGAGTCATGGTTCCACTGGTCAGTCATGATGTTCTGAGTAGATGAGATTACTCAGCAGAGCACGCGAGAGAACGGGAACATATACAAACTCTCACAGCAGTGTAGTGTTTGGCTTTGCATCAACACTCATCTCCCTAAGGCTCTTATCCTCCACAATTCACACTCTGTCAGTTTCAGCTGCCTGCAGCCAAGTGAATGCACACATTAAAGACATACACACAACAGAGCAGAAAATAGACTGAACTCTGTACTCACATAGAGCCCTGTGTGCCTGTCACCAAAGAAGGGGAAGGCAACAGAGATCTCTTGAAGTCCAGAGCCTCCGTCGTCCTGAGAGATGGTCTGGGAGTCCCCGCTGTCCTCACCGTAGGGGTAGAAGTCCTCCAAGGGCACAGCAGAGTCCACCCTGGGCAGCAGGGTGCAGAAGCAGGACAGAAGGGCTTGCAGCACCAGCAACACCATGGCCTCAGCCACCTAGGGATGGAGCTGACAGCGAGCACTGTGGAAAAGGAGGGAGGAGCTCACACACCTCAGGCAACAAGTGCAAAAGGAGCAGAGCAGGACAGGACTGTGCGTTCCTCCTCTCACGGCAGCTGGATACCTCCCCTGCTCCCCGGCTCTGCCTCCGTCTCTTGTTCTATTAGCAGAGAAGTGGGCTTCTTGTGTGAGACAGGGGAATACTGTAGATTCCTCACATTCTCCTTTCTGCTGGACTCTGCATAGGATCTCACAGGAATAAAACGAGGAAAGAAATCAAGGGGTGTGAGGGGGGAGAGCAGCGTGATTCAGCTGAAATGCTTTTATTTAACAGTGATTCGGTCTCTGATGGCCAGCTTAGAAATATCCTCAATAAAAGCTCTATGCTGCTTGCCAAAAGAGTTCTTTCAGTTTTGGCCCCACCTCCCCCACAGGGATTCACTACCTTGCATAATTAGCTCCATCCAGCCAATAGTTAGGAAGAGGCTGGTAACTGGATAAGCATGGGCGGGTCTATGTTAATCAAAGGGCTGCTTTAAACAAGCTCTGAAACAGTTTCCCCTCTTCAGTTGGACTCCTGCACAAGGCAGGCTGTGTGCGTGAAGATAGATGCATGTGAAACACAGCAGAGGAAGTATGTAGGAACTGAAAGGTGCTGCAAATTGGATATAAATAAAAACATCCTCATAAGACAACATCACATCTCTGTGTCAGCAATCTGTGAGCGTTTTAGTCTCCACTATAACCGATGCACGTCGGTAAAACAACGGCTGCATCCTTGGGTGAAACATGTACTAAACATGTATAATGCTTGAGGTAATTAAGAGTTTTCACGAGCTACAAACTACAACTTTTAGCAGGATAAAGAAATAACATATTAAGGCCAGTATATAGCAGCAGAGAAGCCTTCAAAAGTTCCAAAAAGCTTTGACACTAAAGGACAACGCTTTCTATCACAAAGTTGTTTTCATAAATTAATTACGTGACCAGCAGAAATGTCATCATTTATTTGTACTTCTAAACAAGTTTGATGATCTGCGGCTGTGTGAATTAATACATTTGATATGACAGAAAACAATCAGTATTTTGTGACACTAAACATGATTACGTCAAATACAACACATGAAATTCAAAGCGGGTCATTATTATATTTAAATCAGACTAAATTGGCAATCGGCTTGTAGTATTTGTAGTCAAGTAATTGTTTCATTCATTAAAAAAATGACCAGAACAGTATGATGACACATAATAAGTCTGATACATTCTGAATATGACATGAATTTACAGTCACAGCAGAGAAACCCTTCATCACATTTACTGCAGCACTGTCAGACGTAGCACGAGCTGTTCTAAAACAATTTGGCACAACCAGTTCACTTATAAACAAAACACTTATTGTTTGTTGAGTTCTTCTGCAGATTATTGTAATCCTGTGTGCACATGTACTGCTGTTTGGGTTCAAATGCTTGGGGAGAGTTTCTGTGTTTCCACGTGTGGCTGTAAACGTACAGTTGTTGCACAACTGTCAGCACAACACTGAAGGAAGAAGACCGAGGCACCGCACACTTCACCACCTACACACCAGGCTGCAGCATCTGATTTAAATACGCCTGCCGTCTTCTTGTCTCTTGATCAAGCTGCTCTTTGAGGGTCAGCACCTGTAGAAAACCGAGGAGTAAGGAATAAAAGATGCCAATAGCGTATTAGGATGAATACTGTTTCTTTAAAGCTGGAGTTTTACCTGTTCCTCCAGGCATTTGACCCTCTGGCGATGAGCCCTCTCCCGGGTCTCCAAGGCTTGTTCTGCTTGGAGCTGACTGTCCCTGAGACGGTTTGTTTCCACGTCCAGCTCCTGGTGATGATGGGCTGTAACCTCCAGGAGGTGCTGTGCATGAGAACGCTCCAGCTGGAAGATCTGAGCCTGAGGACAGTTCGTTTAAAACTACACGACTGAAAAGAACTATAGGAAACACAATAGCTGGGAAGTTCAGCAATAAAGACAGGACATTTAAAGGCTTCTCAGTACTCTTCTCAGAAAGTCTTCAAGTGCTCAAGGTGATAGTGACAGGACTAACACGAGTCAGCTTAGAGCCATTTGTCCCTAACTAATGGCTTATTTATTTGAGAAATGCAGAACAATGAACTGTAGTTGTAAGAAGTTTTCATCCACTCTTCAAGGGCTTATCTTTTCTAATAACTGTGGCCTTTTAACGTTATTATAATTTTTTTTTTAAACAGAGTTGAATTACTATAAAAGTTACAACCTCAATGATTTTTAAAAATTGGAACTGGGTGCACAAGTTTAAAATTGTTGTAGATTATTTCTAAACCACACAGGTTCAAATTAAACAAACATGTTTGGTTATACACAAAAAGTTGCTTGCTCTTATGTGTGAAGGTGCTGTTTATAAGACTGAGTTTGTTGTGGCTCCTCAGACTGATGAAGTTCTTTGGATGAAAGACAAAACATTTCAACAAAAAGAAACTGTCCAGAGGACCTGACAACTTTGTTGGGTTGCTTGTAGAGTTACATTCAGGCCCAAAAAAATCCAACTCAGCCCCAGCCTGTAGCCATAATTTCCAAACCCCACCCAACCTGACGACTTGACAGTACTTACAGGTCCGGGGGGGGGGGGGGGGGGGGGGGGGGGGGGG
>JARVGS010000979.1:41142611-41153881 GCA_031762315.1 Hypsolebias antenori | reverse complement strand
CACACACACACACACACACACACACACACACACACACACACACACACACACACACACACACACACACACACATTTAAGGCCTGAAGCTTCCTATAAAATAACAAAAGAAGTGTTTGAGACGGTAGTTGAGCTTAACTAAGTGGCAGCTTGTCTCTGCTCTGAGGAGGATGTATGGAAACATTTAGGCTCCCTTTAATGAACCTGCTTTGTCTTAATGCACTCCATGCACAATGCAGATCAAATTCAGCTCTCCGAGGACATTATTAGTAACCACAACATCAAAGGACAACCTAATATGCTGCTGCACGCTTTTGTGCTTCACGTCTGTGAGGTGGTCCGTGCCGTTTCCTCTCACACAGCACTTTGATGTGGAACAACATGAAATACGCTGTGACACTGCTCAGGAGGGGGAACAAGTTCCCAGAAGTTGTGCAATCCATAAATAGATAAACAACATCAGGGACTAGAAAATGGAAAAGGAGGGGTCCTGTGACCCTTCTTGTAACAGTTCAATGTCCCAAAAGCAACAACGAACCTCGTGCATGTTTAATTAGATCTATTGGCCAAAAAACATGTGGTTTTCATCAGCACCCCACTGACTGCCATGCAGCTACAGCTAGCCAGTGTTTGGCTGAGAGTGACTCTCCCTGAGCTGAAGACCACAAAGAGCCTGATCAGTCCAGATTAACAGCCAGGAGTTAGGAAACAGCTCCTCTGTGCTGTCTTACTGCCCAACGCACAGCAATGTTTGGTCCCGGTGGGCCGAGCCACAAGAGAGCTGAAGCTTTTCAGAACACCATGTGAACTTCAAACATCTTGTAGCTCTGCACTCTGGAATCAATCATCAAAACAACCTGCTTCCACAAGAAATACTTCTGTTCCTGGTGATAAATTGCAGAGTGGAATGTACACAATGGGCGTGCATTATACAGAACACTATGGTGTAAATACATTTCCTCTCACAAGGCAAAATGGTCTCAGGTTCCCTGCACAGAGGTGACTGCTTCCGAGGCTAATCACCCACAGAAACTGTGTTTGCCAACACTTACTGTTTTTTTGTTGTTTTTGTGCATTCGTCAATGCAAAATAAATGAGAAATAAATGAATTTCATTATTTCTACTTATAAAGGAAAACTATAATAAGTTTTGGATTAAGAACCTATTTCTAATAACAGTCCAGAACTCCACTTCACATAAGTCAACAATAACAAAATAAAGTGCAGCCGTGAGCCTGGAGTATTAGTCATTCCTGACCGTAAGAGGCAAGAAGTAATCAGAAAACAGGCGAAATGCTGCCAAAACATCTGCCAGCAGGGCCTCTTGGGCAGAACAGACAAAACCTTCCTTTATTTGTACAAAAATATTGACTTATCTGGACCAGTCACTTCCTACTGCTCATACAGATTAGGGCAATAAACTACATAAACAGAAGAAGAATGAGCCGAAGCAGCTCAGAGAAATTGCATTTCCTGTGAAAATGCAGTGTGAATGCTTATTGCAGAAGAACTTGCTGAAAAACAGCTGATATTAACTAAAATCATGCTGAAATGTAGCTGAAATGGAAGAACAAGACTAAGTTAGCATAAGAAAGCAGAAAGAACACATATTTGCTGGATTTGATTTAAATAAGCAGAAATTAAAACAAAAATTAGGAAATTAGCTTAAAAAAACACTGGTTAGCAAAAATAGCTGAAAAGTTGCTGAAAAGGAAGAAAGAAGCTTAGATCATCAGAAGGAAATGGAAAGAGCTGAAACGAGCTAAAAAAAATGTGGAAATTATCTGAAAAAGTTTAAATTAGTCACCAAAAAAAAACAGCTGAAAAGTAGCTAAAAAGGCAGAAAAAGCTGAAATTAGCAGAAGGAAGTGGAGAGAGCTAATTTTTTTTTAATGAATTAGGCTGAAAAAAGTTGAAAGGAGTGCAAAAAAAGTGAAATTAGCCAAAAAACATGAAACTTGCAGACATAAGCTGAAATGAGCAGAACAAGCTGAAATTAGTAGAAATATGTTAGAAGAAGCACAAAAATGTTCTAGCTAGCAGAAAGAATCTGAAAGGAGCACAGAACAACTTAAATTGGCTGAAAGTAGTTGAAAATGTATAAATTTGCAGAAGGAAGCTGAAAGAAGCTGAAGCAGAACAAAATGTGAAAGGAGCAGTAAAAGGTTGTAAATACATCTAAAGAAGTGAAGGGTGTAAAATGAGCTCAATTCATTTTATGAGGGAAAAAATGACAGAAAAGGTTAAATATTTCTAGCCCAATACCAAAAGTCATAGCACCCTTCTGCTGAATGAGCTGAATGTTCTGATACCTAAATTGCTGAAATAGCTTAAAAACTGCAGGAAGAGAGAATCACACTGAAAAACACACCGAGCAGGGACAGAAGTCGCAATAACTATAAACAGAAAAACAATAGTGTGAATGCTCCAAAGCCTTCACACAATAATGTCCAGCGTGATGAACCTGGAGCCGACTAACCTTACTCGGCTCTCCCGGCGCACACCGCCTGGCACTGCTGAGGTGCAGACTCACACAGCCAGATGTCTGAAGGAGTCCATCCCACGCTGGGGATGTGGCGCTGCCTTAAGGCCACTTGTTTAAAACCAGCATGTCCACCAGTAGCCAGGGGCCATCAGGCCATAAACAATAACCTCAGATTGGAGCCCTGTTAATAATTAAGAGAAGGATAGGGTGGCTGGTAATGTCACTAATGCATGGATAAACAAATGGTCGTGTTGTAGCGCGAAGGGAAGTATCAGCAGAAGACGTGTCAGAGCAGCTGGAAAACAGGACATTTTATCCCCGCGTGCTCACGTGGTGTTTTTCCACCTTGGCTTGTTAAGCAGAAAAGCTAAATCTCAAACCAGATACGCTCTACTTACCTCGGATCAACTTATTACCGAATATCTGCTAATCTTTCTATTATTGAAACATTTGGTGTTTAAGACAATCTAAAAAAACAAATTAATTAATTTGCCTGATTGGACGCGTATAACAAAAGCTACAACAAAACACAAATCTACAGCATTCCTTGGTACGCCACCTTTCATGCCAGAGTTTTATATCAAGTTTATTTCATGTTTAGAAATGACGGAGTTGTTGCTGCTTTGGTCAAACATCAATGCATTCGCTCTCAAATACAGTTTAGGATGACCCTCAGCTACTACTTTTTTATTCAACCTTTCAGGGGACTCATTTACAAGAGAGACCGTTACATACAACATACAGAATAGATGAGGAAAAAAGAACATGACGGCAGAGGGAGTTTTAAAAAAATCATGTCTCACACCACGTCCTGGCCGGGGCACAGTGTGAAAGATGGAAAAAAAAGACCTTGCAACATAAACACTCCATGGACACTCCAGAAAGTTCCAAAGTTCTGATGAGATGGTACAGTGTCTATCAGCGTCACAATTCTGATAAGGCCACAGATGTCCTGGGGAGGGGGGTGGCAAGCAGAGCTTCTTAGTTTACGTATCCTCCAGGAGCAATTTGAATTTGAGATAAGTTGGCCTATCCAAGTCTAGCGGGGAGGCCAAATTCAGATAAACAACAACTGTTTTGGGAAGGCAGTTTCTGATTTCATGCCTGCCTTCAGCTCTGCTGCTACAATCAGTGTTGAATCCAAACAGCCAGATTTGTGGACATTCCGCTGGTCCGTGCTTGTTAGCCTTCTCCAAGGTCGAATCCTTCATGCCGGCGAGTCCTAGGAGCTGCAAGTGGCCCACGATTCTCAGAAATTGCGTCCAGCTTAGGGTTCAACTCGCAGAGCACATTAGTCTGAGAGCTCAAAGCACGGAGTAATCCTTCATATAAGGCTGGCAGCTTTACTATTGCCACAGCTGCTGCCGACATCTTCCTTAATAGCCGATAACCCAGGTATCCGCTGATCAGGGCCAACCCAAGCCTCCATGGGGCCCTAAGCGAAATTTGTATGGGGCCCTCTATTTCTGTTAATAATGTAGATTACTGCAATAAACAGTCAGATGATCAGATCATTCACCCACCTAACATAAACTCATTGCAACTCTGACAGCCCTGTTTACATTATCTTATATGTATCATCTAGTGCAGGGGCGTCAAACTCATTTTCATTGTGGGCCACATCAAGATCATGAATGTCCTCAAAAGGCGAGACATGGCAGAATGGATTGATAAAACGACCTATTAACAAACTGGTAAAATATAACGTTCTCTGCATTCAGTGACTACTTCTAAAAATTAAATATTTTATGTTTGAGTAATTTGGCATTATAAACATAAAAACTGATTTGATTTGACTAATAAAGTAATACTGAAGCACACAACTGTTATCTTGACGTTCTGTCTCTGTGGAGTCACAGAAATGGTTATGGCGGGCCGGATTTGGCCCATGGGTCTTGAGTTTGACACATGTGATCTTGTGGTACTAAAAGTAACAAAATAATAATAAAAAAATTCACCAGTGTGCAATGTATTTTACAGCAAAGTGTTGTCTGGTTTATTATTTTTGGTTTTAAAGAACTGTACAGTAATGTTCAAAAGTAATTTTTAGTGCAAGATGAACAACAAACAACATATAAAATAACCTAGATGCATAAAAATAAATAAGATTGTGCAAAAACAGACTAAATAAATTAAAATAACAAATATCAAGGAAATCCTTAAGATAAGAGAAGAGAAGATTTACTGATCCTGCAGGAAATTGTTGTGCCGGAGTACTTTAAATAATGTAAATGAACAATACTTGAAACCACATAAAATGGTTAAAAAAAGAAATTTAAAGCTGAATAATTAGTTGTTAAAACTATGTAAATGTATGCAATAAATCACAAAAGCTGAACTTACAATATTAAATAGAATCATGTTGAAATCATTACCAAAAAAATTAATTCCACTTAGGGGGCCCCCTAGTGGCCTCGGGGCCCTAAGCAGCCGGCTGGTTCGCTTATGCCTTGGGCCGGCCCTGCTGCTGATTCCAAAAAGCAGAAACCCTGTTATCATAAATCCAATTATGTATGTGCCTATACGTCCTCACATGAGGGTTCTCCTGGACCCTGTCTTCTGGTGGAAAAAAATGTATCAATTGTGTTGAGAGACCAGATGACTACTACATGAAATTTGAACAAAAAAGCTCCAAAACTGACAAGAGTTTAAGTGATCTGTGTGTTTGCCATGGGAAGTCATCTTGAACTGGGTGGACTCCACAGTTTCATCAGTCGTACACACAGGTGTCATGACAGTGACTGGAAAAAAAACATTACGACCCAACAGATGGTCCAAGAGACAGACGTTTAACAGCAACGTTTTTAAAACAGATTGCTGCTCAGAGAAGCTTCATGACTTCCCTCACATTGATGAGCGGAAACAGCTAGTCATTGCTGATGTCTTGCCACCTTGGCATTGTGTAACACACACCTGAATGCCTCAGAGCAGCAAACCGTCAAAACTCCTGCCTTTACTGATTCGTTCACTTCCTAACAATCAGTGAAACCAGGTATGTTTGAAAGCCAGCACCTGCCTGACATCTTCAATGTTTCTACTGATGCAGTAAAAATTTGATTTAGCATTTTTTTTAACTTTATATTCATACTTAGACACAAGGTGTAATAATAGTGTGTTTCATAATTTTTAAACAAAATAAGCGACCTGATGAAAAGCAGATAACTTATTTTCCCTGTTATAAATAAGAACTCATTTCTATTTTACATGTCTGTATATTTGACTGAACTGAGTACAGCTACATGTGTATGTGATTTTTTTTTTTTTTAATTGCTGAACTGATCAGAAACTTTCCAGAAAACAGACCTTTCAGTTGTACCTGAATCTTACAGGGCATCTAACATGTTTGGGTGCCAGACAGCATACACATCTTGACAGCAATAGGCACATTTTATAAATACTAAGAGCCTTTGGGGCAGGGTAGAGGGCTACATTAAACAGAATCTGGACTAATATATATGGAGTGATGATGTCATGCCTAGTGTGCTACCGTCTTGCTCTGAAGATGAACACCTGAGAGTGGGCCTGCAAGTTGCTGCTCCTTTGTACAGTTCTCAGAATTTAAAATGGTTTGAAGACAAAGACTGTTCCAACAGAAGAAATCTTAATCACTGTAGATCTTTTCAGCAAGACACAAACTCAGCACTGTTTTAATGAAGGCCATCTCTGCTGCGAGATGATGAGACACACCAAACACACAAGCGATAGAATGAAAACATAAAACACTTACAGTCGTGCAGGGGATATTGCTGTTTGTCCTTGGAACAGCTGCCTACAGTAACTCTATTAGGGACAGCTTTTCTTGGCTGCACTGAGCTCTGGGGTTAGCGTTCACTGCTATGACCACCATCCAGAACCTAAATGTTGGTTGTTAGACCGTGGGTGGTCGAGGCTCCAGTGGTTAAAGTTAGCTAAGGTTTGTACTTGTGAGCTGCAGAGGGCACAGCCAGAACAAGCAGTCGCTCATTGTCGCCATGCTGATTATTTTCTAAATGTAATAAAAGCGAGAGGAGCAGTAAATGTCAGCAGGATGGGAGGAAGGAGAAGTGTGCCAGCAGCAGTCTGGAGATTATGTCTGGTCATCACTGATCACAGATGTAGATATTAGAGCCCAGCCAATACATTGGTAGGGCCTATAGTTTAGGCTGATATAGGCATTTGGGGACATATCGGTATCAGTGATAATTGTCCCATTATGCGCCAAACACTTCTAATTTTCACCCCGAAATGCTGGAACCAGCTGTAATTGTACAACGTATCCAGCAGAGGGCACATGAAGACTACTTTCAAGCCATGGCCGTTCACTTAAGTTTCACTTTCAGCACAGACGAAGCAGGGAGCAATGCTGCGCGGTCTATTTTGCTGAACAGAGCATGGTGAGTTTATTTTATCTGATCTGTAAAACAAATCTACAACAATTAATTATCTTCAATCCTCTAACACGCTTGTCATTAGCTACGTGTCTCTCAAGTTACCAAGCTAACGTTTAGATAACCTAGCATAGGCCATTGCCTTGTAAAATGTTAATGTTGTTAATTTATATTTTTGTAACACTTGATAACTTTATGGTGAATAGTGGAGGATAAAATATGTGAATGCACGTTAGGAAGAGCAGCGCACCACTTGTAAACCTAGAGTGGGACTACGTATAGAATGAATCTGATTAGTTTAGCTTCATGGCTGCTAACAGCTGAACTAAATAAACAAGCCCTGCTCCGCTCGCTGTTTTCTTTAATTCTTGAGGGTGGACAAAGCTAAAAAAAAGTTCAGCCATTATATCGGTTATCAGCATAAGCCTTTTCCTCCCAATATCGGCATTGGTGATAGCCACAATTTCCATATCGATCAGGCTCTAATATATATCTGCATTAACAGCGCAGACTCCCCAGAGTTATTATTTGCATGGCTAGAAGTCTTGTCAGATGAAGTTATGTCTAATTAAAATAAGAATAAAAAATAGCCTAATTTGTTTTAAAGAAGTTCAAGTCTTAAACCATTTCACACAGTTGAACATGTTCACCTGAGATGCTGAAAACAGTTTTTAGTTTAGATTTTTCTTCTTTCAGTTCTAATAAAGTGAAGACAGGATGTTTTTAAAGCACAATTTCCTTATTATAATAAAAGATCTAGCATTCCTCAAAGAAATGCATACCTCTCCTGCCAGAGTGTCAAACTAAGATCAGCATAAGCTAAGAAGAGATTACTTTGTATTTTAATCCAACATTATGCTCAATGTGAGACCTTGCAAAATGTGTTCATGTTGTAAATGACTCTCAATTACGACATCAACATTTAGCTCAATATCAACAATTTTAACTAGGGATGCACAATATTATCAGCATGGTATCGGTATCGGCCGATATTAGCGATCAAGTTAAATATCGGAAATCTTCCGTTCCATCAAAATAACTTATTGATGTAAAAGACGCTGTTTTTGTATGACAACCTGCAGCGCCAGCACAACGTGATGACGTCATGCGCGCCTACCTGATCTGATCACAGCAGGAGAGGAAGAAGTGAAAATGTTGTCGGTATGGACGTTTTTCAAAGTGTCAGATAATAATAGCAGGACTGCTATTTGCAGTGACTGCTCAGCGTCAGTGATGCAAGGAGGAGCGAAAACGAAGCCCTACAACACTTCAAACCTAATTAGTCATCTCAAGAACCACCATTCCTGTCAAGTATACCTATTAATGCACTACTACTTGTGTGCTTTTCACTTGTCGCTTGTGAACAGGTTGTTTAGATTCGTGAAAATGTATAAATTTGCACTGTTCGAGTGTTGTCATTGTGTTAGAGAGAGTAAATGTCATGAATAAATTTGACTTTAAACATAATCCAAGTTGAAGTGTTGCATCCTTTTCAGTCCCCTTTTGGGCATCTGTATTTGGTAGCAGACCAAACTGACAAAGACCATGCAGAATAATGTAGTATTTTAATTACACAGCAGAGAAAGATATGTAGTCTCTGTCTAGGAAAAAAAACATTGGTATCGGTTATCGGCCACATAAGATTTAGCATATTGGATTTCGGCCAAAAATCCAATACCATGCATCCTTAATTATAACAAACTAAAGGTAATCATGCCATATATATAAAAAAGATTGTGATTATTTAAATGGTATCAAGTTTCTAAAAATAACTGGGTTTTTTTTTTCGTAAAAGCATTGAATAGAAGTAAAAAGAGTATGAAGAGAAGGAACAACAGCATTACTGGTTTGATGGCAGCTCTTACAGAGGTGCAGCGTGTGGTTGACCTCTGTGTGAACACATCTCTAACCGTTCGGGTCACTGCTCGGAAATGACGTGCTCCGACTGCCACTTTAGACCACGTATAACCTAAGAACAAAGCAACACTTTGCAAACATGACCCACCAGCAGAAATGTAATTAAGGAACGTCTTCTGTCCTCCCCAGCAGCTCGTGTTTGGCTCAGCGGGTTTTTAAGTCTCGTCCTGCCCCAAATACTGAGGTTTGATTATTTTACCCTCTCAGTCAAAATGAGTTTTTCATTCACATCAATCTCAGGAAACATGATCCATCCTTCTGTCTGCTACCAATGCTACACTGTCCCTGGAGGTGACGATCATAACGCGTCTGTCGCTGGAAAAAAAATGAAAACGAGAGACATTAAAGTGTGCGTTTGAAGCTGATGACATCCTGCTCTCCTGGTCGTCAGAGGGATAGAGTTGCTGGTTCCAGGCATCAGAACGGTGAAAACGCTGAAACATAAACCTGAGGATCCCATGTCGAGCTCAGGCCCAGAGTCCTCCATCTGAGCCGCAGGAGAGAGGAAACCGATAGGCCATCGGCTCGCAGCGGCTTCACCTGCATCTGACGCCACAGCAGCCACTGCGCTAATTAGCTTCTATTGTTGATTGTTCCTGAAGGGGAGCTTGGCGGCCACGTCTCGCTGCTTCCCCATCGTCATCATTTGATGAGCGCTGCCCTGCCCTGCTGACTTATTCATGGCTTGTATTGACCAGCAGCTGTGGTTACTCTGAGTTCATCTGTGTTTAGCCTCCGTCAGAGGTGATTGAAGTGCGACGGGAGGCTGAGTGAACAGCTGTGAGGCTTTTAGGTTTGACATGAGTGTTGACAGACCTTCAGCTCAGTTTATTCTGTTTCCCATTTAAAACCAACCCAACAATACTTTGGTTTCATTTAGGCGCAATTCTCTGTTTCCGAAAAAACAAACGCAACATCTCATCTCATGTCAAGTTGTTGCCACTAAAATATTCATTGCATTAAGGAGCGTCGTGGTTTTCAAACAAAAGAGCTAATCTCCTCTGCGAGTCCTCGGTGGCAAGCTGAGAAGGAAAAATCTCTTCCAGAACGCATGCCATCATGGCCCGTAATGCCTTATTAAACACAACAGCCTCATCCTTCGCTCTCCTAGAGCTCTCAAACTGAGAGCAGCAGTGCAATCAGGCTGAGTGGAGGAGCGCCGCTCAGGAAAATGACAGGCTTGACCTGAATGAAATCCATGCAACTAATTAAGAAAATGATTCACCGAGGGCCCAGGAACTGCCAGATGTTTGCTGTTGACTCGCTCAAGCTTTGATTTTCATGTCAAGGCCAAAAATCTCAGCGAGAGAACACAAAGCAGGGACATGTGCAACATAAAAAAATGACTGCGGCTGAGCCGGAGAACTTACATCTTTCTCTTTGGTACGGACACATCGTGCACACTCAGAGTGTCCGTTGTACTCTGCTAGATCTGCTGCTGTGAACCCATCAATGTCCTGATCTGTGGGGTCTGCTCCATGAGCCAACAGGATCTTACAACACTGAAAGAGCAAAGTTTAAACCACCAGAAAACAGAATTAATTTGCGTAAAATTGTGTTTTATTAAAAAATATCGTGACAAAACAAAAGAAAGAGCTGAGTCCAACCTCCAGCTCCCCATTCTCTGCAGCATCATGAAGAGGGGTCTCTCCCCAGTAGTCCTTCATGACCTTTGACCCCATGTGAAGCAGCTTCTCTAAGATGCAAAAGTGCCCCCTGCTGGCCGCAAAGTGCAGAGGCGTTGCTCCTTCTCTGTCCTGGCAGGACAAGCCCACATCGGTGCACGTCACCTGTTTGGAGTTAAAGCACAACGATCAACACAAACAACATGTTTATTTACATGAAATAAACAAATCACTTCCTACTGACCAGCCACACCACCACAGCCTCATGGCCCATGTGAGAAGCCGCGTGCAGGCAGGTCATCCCATCGTGGGCTCTCAGGTGCACGTCTGCACCGTACTCTTTCACCAGGTACTGAGCAACATGCAGGTGCCCCTCCTGGCAGGCCAGATACAGGGGGGTAGCACCCGCACTTGTCTGGTGGTTCACACACCTGTGCTCAGGAGCACAGAAACAACAAGCTGTGTTACATGATCAGACGTGAGATGTCCACAGATGTTGGTGCAGAGAGATTTGCTTCATGTGACAGTAAAAATACATGAGCTGAAACAAGAAGTGATGATGTCATGATGTATTTCAAGGCCTAAAACTCATTGAATCTCAGTTGCCTTGCATGGTAGAGGTTTACACTAACATCACTTCTATACAACTTTTGGTATTTATGCAGTTTTAACTTTTAAAATTATTTAGTTTTATCTAATGTTTTTTCTCATTAAAAAGCAGCCACTGGGAGCACAAACCATCGTTTCTCTTATGCTGGTCCCAACCCTGGGTAAAGGGTGAGGGTTGTGTCAGGAAGGGCGTCCAACATAAAACCGTTTTGCCAAGAGAAAGCTGGCTGACATGATGCAGAGAAGGAAGGTAGATGTTTTATGTGTCCAA
>JARVGS010000979.1:40987940-41002285 GCA_031762315.1 Hypsolebias antenori | reverse complement strand
TTCAAGGCTCTCTGCTCCACCTCCTCCATGTAGAGGTTGGCAACAATGGGTGACACTGGAGATCCCATGGCACAGCCATGCTTCTGTCTGTAGAAACTGTCATTGAACTTGAAATAAGTGGTGGAGAGGCAGAGATCCAGCAGGGTGCAGACCTGTTCTTCACCCCAGACCAGATCATCATCCAATCATTTTAGAAAACTGCTTTAAGTAATACTGTATAAATACTAGAAAGCATGTTTTTCTCAAATTATCTTTTTTACGCTTATAGATGCCACCACACACAGAAATACAAGTCGGCACATCGCACATTAATATTTCATGTTATCAGCTCACAAGGTTTACATTAATGACGACAGCCATTTTGGATTTTGATCTGGCAACCCAATATCCAAAAGGAATCTTTTTTACATCTTGATGTTTCCACACACCAACATGGAAGCCATCTCACTAATTTTTGTAAGTTATGCTCACAACACGGATGAACGGCCAGTTGGACGGATGGAGAGTATTTCTAACATTTTGCGACGGGGGAACAAAAACTCTTGACTGGCATCATGTCACTTCCCTGTGAGCTCTGTGGTTTACTTCTCTCATAATATTTCAGGCCTACCTTTGTTCTGGAGTTCAGCCAGGAGGAGAGGTTTTCAGCTAAATGATGTGGTCCGGCTCCTCAGCACTAAAACGGCCCAGCTGAGCAGTCTGGGCAACCAGAAGGGCAGCCTGGCCCCGGGCTTCGATGCCGACTTGGTCATATGGGACCCAGAGAGGGAGTTTGAGGTTTGTCTAAGACATTAACAAACTATTTGTCGTTTCAAATCTTGTATTAGCTGTATTTTAACATTTTTAATTCATTTACAGATTGAAGAAGCAAGCATACGCCATAAAAACAAGGTAGATCCCATCCTGAAGAAACATCTGGAGTAGTGACATCAATTTATTACGCCCTGAGACGTTTGTGCAACTGACTGAATGTGTGTTTTCAGCTGACTCCTTACCTTGGCTTCAGGCTGCAGGGAGTGGTGCGAGCAACCATCTTGATGGGACGTTTGGTGTACAGAGATGGCTGTTTCTGCCCCGAGCCTCTGGGGAAACATCTGCTTATCTGCCAGAAGGACAAGTCCAGCCCTTAACAATAAAACACTTAAAATATGCCAAGTGTGGAACACTTAATACTGTGCATGGAACTGTGTGATTGCTGAGTCAGCAGTTTCCCCATTTAGAGTTTCTTCAGCGCATTATTTTTCTTTGTTTGTAGCCAGGTCTCTCTTGTAAATGAGTCCTCGAGGCTCAATGGGATTAACCTGCCTAAATAAAGGTTGAATGAAAATTATTTGAACTTAAACTGTCTCTGCTGATATTAAGCATTCAGATTTTAATGTTTAGCTCACTTAGGAATAGTTTTTCTTTTTTTGGCGGTAATTTTTATAATAATAAAAAAGAAATAACTATTTAAATGTATTTCCCAATGGAAGTACGTAAATGGCTTCAATTCTGTCAAAAACTTTGATCTCCTTGAAATCTGCTTCAGCACATGGGCTTTGTTTTGTCTTCTTATGCTGCCTTTAGCTTTTAGCTAATATTTTGCAACTTTTAGTTGAACTTTGGCTACTTCTACATTTTAGCTATCATTTTGCCACTTATTAGCTTTCAACTCTCATTTTGCTCCTTTTCTCTTTTAGATATATTTTTCCTATTTTAGTTTTTAGCTAATGTTTACTGTTTTGCTAGTTTTGCCTTTTAGTTACTGTTTTGCTATTTAATTTTAGCTTTCAGCTATTTTTAAGCTATATTTGGCATTTGTTGGGCTACTTAAAGCTTTTACTAATTTTTAATACTTTGTTCATGCTACCATGTAGCTCCTTTGAGCTTTAGACTACAAATGTGCTAAGTTTGGATCACCCTGCTAGCTTAAACATCTTTCTTGCAAAGTTAGTCCATGGCTTTGGTAAGTTTAGCTTTAAAATCTGTTTAAGCTTCTGTTCTACTAACTTTACCAAGTTTATGATCACTTTAGATCTGTTTTTCTCATTTTAGGTTGTGTTTTGCTCCTTTTTAGCTTGTGTTTTGCTCATTGTAGCGTGTATTTAGCTCATTTTAGCTCGTGTTTTGCTCATTGTAGCTTGTGTTTTGCTCATTTTAGCTTACGTTTTGCTTATTTTAGCTAGCTTTTTGCTAATTTTAGGTTGAGTTTTGTTCATTTTAGCTTGCATTTCGCTAATTTTAGGTTGCATTTTGCTCATTTTAGCTTTGTTTAGCTCATTTTAGCTTGTGTTTTTCTCATTTTCGCTTATGTTTTGCTCATTTTAGCTTGCTTTTTGCTAATTTTAGGTTGCGTTTTGCTCATTTTAGGTTGCGTTTTGCTCACTTTAGTTGCGTTTTGTTCATTTTAGTTTGCATTTTGCTAATTTTAGATTGCGTTTTGCTCATTTTAGCTTGTGTTTAGCTCATTTTAGCTTACGTTTTGCTCATTTTTGCTTGCATTTTGCTAATTTTAGGTTGTGTTTTGCTCATTTTAAGTTGCGTTTTGTTCATTTTAGTTTGCATTTTGCTCATTTTAGCTTGCATTTTGCTCATTTTAGCTTGCATTTTGCTCATTTTAGGTTGCGTTTGCTCATTTTAGTTTGCGTTTTGCTCATTTTAGCTTATGCTTTGCTCATTTTAGTTTGCGTTTTGCTCATTTTAGCTTGCGTTTTGCTCATTTTAGTTTGCAGTTTGCTCCTTTAAGCTTGTGTTTTGCTCCTTTTAGCTTGTGTTTTGTTCATTTTATGCTGTGTTTTGCTCATTTTAGTTTGCGGTTTGCTCATTTTAGGTTGCGTTTTGTTCATTTTAGGTTGTGTTTTGCTAATTTTAGCTTGCGTTTTGCTCATTTTAGTTTGTGTTTTGCTCCTTTTAGCTTGCATTTTGCTCATTTTAGCTTGTGTTTTGCTCATCTTAGCCTCTGCTCTGCTTGTTTTAGTTTTAGCTTCTTCATAATCACTCAGTGCTCATCTTTCATTCTGTATTTTTGCAGAGTTTTGTGTTTTACTTGTTTCTAAATACAAAGTACCTTTCAATCTAGTTTGAACCATTTATGTCACTCTTTATAACACTGTAAAGTCTTACTTTAGATGTAGATGTTAGAATATTTAAAAATGCATTCTTGTTTCATGAAGAGTTCATCAAACTAACAGTTAATGCTGATACCACAGAGAGTAACTCTTTAATAATTAACTTCTGGGGACGTGCTTGTGACGTCTTATCATATAAAAGGAAAAAGTCCAAGTAATGTGAGCTCACTGAGCACACAGAGCAGCCGGTGTTGACAGAAGACGAGCCAGATAAAAACCACTGGGACAACATCTGAGTGGTCGGACAGAGGGGTGTAATTTGTCACTGACCACCTCCATCCACATCTTGTTGTCAATTTTCTTTGCTCGTCACTCTGTAAAGAACATGTCCTTCATCTCCATACCACCACCAGAATGCCTCAAAAAACGCCTAGTTGTCCCACATCGTTACATGTTTGGACCGGGACCTTCCAATGTTCCTCCTCGCATCTTGGAGGCCGGAGCTCAGCCCGTCATCGGACACATGCACCCGGAGATATTTGAGGTGGGTCAGTGGGTTTGTGATGGGTTAAAAAAATTATGATAATTGAGACATGATGCTCAATGGGTCTTTTAAGGTTGTAAAGTTTAATCCCACTGAACAACGAGACATAAAATATTACATGTCAAGATGTAGTGAATAAAAACTTTGTTTGAATTCAAGAGCAGAGTATAAGAAACTCAGAGAGATTTAACAAGTTGATAGGAGATGTTAGAGTAAAAGGTTAAAGTCAGTTTAGAATACACCTGCAGTCCATTGATCGAGAGTCAAAAAGATTACTGGAAAGAGAAAATATTTCAAACAGCGGCTATTTTTCCAAGCAGGAGTACTGGTGCGTTCAACAAACTAAACTGAGCACTACTTAACACATATTTAATTAAATAAAACATCTTCAGAAATACAGTAATTATTTTTAATTAAATAAGGCTTAAGTGGCATTATGTCGCCATGATAAAATTATTTGAAACTGACACAAACCCCTGACAGCAACTGTCAAGCACAGTGGTGGATGTATGTTGATACAATATGGACCTGTTCTGATCAATTAAACCTTAGAAGTAAAAGACGATATACTTTTGTTAGAACTATAACCATTACATGACTGAGAAATGATCCTGATTCATGCTCAATAATCCAGGCAGATAAATCTAACAAGGTCAAGTCAGGTCCCCTGGATGAATTCTTCTAGTTGAAATGTTTCGTCTTTAATCCAAACGACTTCATCAGCCTTCAACTAAATGTATCCCATAATGTTTAATAACTTTACCTAAAGCATATATGTCAAACTCAAGGCCCGGGGGCCAAATGTGGCCCTCACTGACATCTGGCTCCCAATATGTTATTTTAAATATAAAATACTTTTATCTCTTGAATTATTTCAGTAATCTTTGATTACGATGTCAAAAGCACAACAGAGAACATCAAATGAGACCAATCTAACTATTGTTGAAGAAAATGTGACCAAGAAAAGATGTTGGGTATCTGATTTGAGTTAATGTATTTTCTGAAATTGGCCCTTAGTTTGAAAAAAGTTTTAATTTTGGCCCACTTTTGTAAGTGAGTTCAACACCCCTGATTAATGGAAGCATATATAAAGTAAAAAAAGTTTTGGGCCAAGCACTGAACCTTGAGGAACCTCATACACTCTGGTGTATGAAGAAGATTCATTACCATGTTATTCAGATCATAAGGCACACTTAAAACATTTTAATTTTCTCAAAAATTGACAGTGAGCTTTATGTAGGAAAACAGACCTAATAGTCCGAAAAATGAAGTATTTACATTTACAAACTGGAATCTATCAGATAATCATGAATTAAATAATTTATTCAGATTTGTGTAAAAATCAGTGAAGACTAAGAAACAAACATTCTCATTTAAAATGTTAAATCTTAAAAGAAAAAAATTGGCATTTTTAGAATAGGAAAAATAAAACTAGTTTCTAGTCCTGATAAAATAACAGTATTACACAGTTTGAAGCTAACTTTGAATCTTCTAAATGAATCAACAGATAATGAATGTCACATTTCATTAATCCAGTTCGTTTGACTTTACAGATAATGAATGACATCAAGAGTGGCCTCCAGTACTTGTTCCAGACCCAGAACAGGACAACGTTCGCTGTGAGTGGCACCGGCCACTCGGCCATGGAGTGTGCCATCTTCAACACGGTGGAGCCGGGGGACAGCGTGCTGGTGGCAGTCAATGGGATCTGGGGAGAACGAGCAGCTGACATGGCAGAGAGGATTGGTACGGCTTCCAAATCAAAAAATGACATTTAGATCAAAATGATCACAATTTTCTAAAAGCACAGCAGAGTAAAACTAGGCTATGCTAGAGTAAATTTTACTTTGAGAAACAGTGGATTTGTGGTCAAACCTTGAAAACAACGTAACAAAAACTCTCGTGTGATGCCATGCTCAGAATGTGCTGCAAATGACTCTCAGCTACTACCATTGCAAATTTTAGCACAGTGTAAAATTGACAAAGTTACAGCCATTTTTGAGTTGGTTAACAGTGATTAGCTGAGGCAGCCATCTTGAATTTGACTGGCTCTAAAAGTTGATCAGTTGTAGATGTGCATCCAGTGATTATTCCTCAAGAGATTCATTAAGCTCTGCCCTTTGGTTCATGAGATATTTTGCTAACAGACAAACAGGGTTGACAGATAGTGATCGCTGAGCCTTTAAGCGAAGATCTGGTGTAATAAGTAGCACTTAGGGTCCGTGTCGGGAAGGACTTTCATCTACTACCACACCTGGTTTAGCATAACATCTATAAAACGGATAGAATTAAATTTGTCTTTGAGTTTTCTCAAGTGTTTGAACCAGGTTTGTCCCGAAATAAATCACAGTCACACAGTGAGTTATTCTTGAGGGTTTCCCTAAAATTAGTCCAGTGGTTCATGAGAGATTATTGAGGTGAAAAATCAATTGAGTTGATCAAGAGTTGTTGTCAACCCTACAGGTGCTACAGTCCATACTGTTGTGGCGCCCCCTGGCGGCTACGTGACCAACACTGACATTGAGAAGGTATTCCTCAGTTCAGGCTCATGAGACGAATGGCAGCTGTAGCCGCAGCTCAGTGATCTCTGTGACCTCACCACAGGCTTTATCACGACACAGACCTGCGCTCTTCTTCCTTGCACACGGAGAATCTTCCACGGGGGTCTTACATCCTTTAGACGGCATCGGAGAGCTGTGCCACAAGTAAGACTCAACATACCGTACGGTTGTTTCCATCGCTGCTGGAGCACACAGTTGACTGCAGGTTGTTGTTTCTGATCGTATCTGCAGGTACAACTGCCTGTTCCTCGTTGACTCTGTGGCTTCAATAGGAGGGGCCCCACTCCACATGGACCAGCAAGGTCTCCAGTCAAGATGTTTCCAGTCTCTGTGGTGCATCTGATGAAAACACGTTTGGTTTGTGATATGTGGATGTTTTGACAAGTTTCTGTTGTTCTGCAGGGATCGACATCCTGTATACAGGTTCCCAGAAGGTTCTGAACGCCCCACCGGGTACAGCACCCATTTCGTTCAGCGAGAGAGCATGGTGAGACCTGAAGCTGTGCACATGGTGCCTGAAAGAGATATAAAGATGCATATTTAAGGCTGAATCTGTCCACAGCCAAAAAGTATTCAGCCGTACAACCAAACCCATGTCATTCTTCCTGGATTTGAGTTGGCTTGCAAACTACTGGGGATGTGATGACAAGCCATCAAGAGTGTGAGACATAAGTTGTTTTAACCTCCATTTTTAAACAAATATTGGCTCACTGAGGTTTGTCTTCTTATCTGTCGATAGATACCACCACACAGGTCCAGTGACTGCTTTCTACTCTCTGAGGGAGAGTCTGGCTGTCCTTGCAGAGGAGGTGAGATGTGCACTGGAGTCAGATGAGTTACTCTAACTGGAGCGTCAGCAGACCAGTGCAGTTAACCATTAAAGTCTGTAGAAATAATATTGTTAGACAAAATCACTATTAATAGACCCGAGGCCCTGTTCACACGACGCGTTTCTTAGTGAAACCAGAACTTTTCCGCTGCAGCTGGGCTGCTTGTGCGAATGACAACAGCCCTCGCTCTCTGAAACTGACTGACTAATCCAGGTCTCAGAGTGGGGGTCGTCTGAAACCCCAAAAACATGCACACTACAGGCGGCTGCAGTCAAAAGTTTTTCTGCACTAACTAAGAGCAGCTTTTTTCAGTATGCAGGAGCAAAGCCAACAACACCCTAGGTCCAAAGGAAGGTTTGTGCATTCACTGGTTTAGATGTAACTGTGATCATGCAGCCACTGAGTGTGATGTATGCAGCTATCAGGGTTGACAGAGAAACACAAATATATATATTTTACCCCCTCCTTTTCTGTGCACGTTCACCAAACCTCCACTTCCAACACCGTCCCTCAGTGTATTTGACAGTTTGGGTGAAAATACAAAAACTTTAACGTGGCTGAACAATAGTTCAGCATTTCTTATCTCTCAACCCTGCCTGGCGAGTAAACTACAGTGATCTGTGTAAACAAGCTCTTTTTTGTTTATTCACTCCAAATAACATTAAAGAAACGTTCCCACAGGTTGTTCTCGTGTAAACAGGATCTAAGTTTTAACTCATTAGAACTTTAAAGTTAATAAAGACACACCTGCTGGGATATAAATCCATCTGCAGTCAGCATGTTAACATAGAGTTAGATGTGCTTGCATGGGGTTTTGTTAATGATCTGAAAGTATAACAAGAAAACAGGGAACTGTTTTATAATATTTAATTTATTTTTAATGCTGCGGTCTTCAAGGGTCTGGAGAACTCATGGGAACGCCATCAAAAGGCGGCAGAATATTTCCACGCTGGCCTGGAGAGCATGGGTCTCAAGCTTTTTGTCAAAGAAAAAGTAAGATTCAAAAAGACCCCTTTCTTTGGAAAAATAAAACAATTAAAATGTAGCGAACGTATAATCCGTTTATGGTTTACATTTGCAGCATGCACGGCTGCCCACAGTCACCACGATTGTTGCTCCACATGGGTATGACTGGAAAGAGATCACCAGCTACATCATGAAAACGCACAACCTGGAGATTTCTGGAGGGCTGGGACCATCGGTTGGTTTGGTGAGAGAGACTGGTGAACAGTCTGTGAACAGATGCTGTGTGTGAACTAAGACGTTGGTGTGCGGTGTGTGCAGGTGCTGCGTGTGGGACTGATGGGGGTCAACAGCAGCAAGGCTAATGCTGACATGGTGCTGGCAGCCCTGAGAGACGCTCTGAAACACTGCCACAGGAGCAAAGTCTAACGTCGCTGCTGTCACAGGTGTTTGTGTCAGTTCTGCCATTTCAACTTTGTGGAGCAAATAAATCAGTGTGTGTGTTCATCATTCTGTTGTCATCCAGTTTTCTTCAGCATCTTTATTGTTCCACAATTTTTGTGCTATTTCAACAAATCATAAATCAAAATGTTCAGCTCTTTCAGGATGATCCTGCTGTGACTTTTGGTGTTGGTGCAACTTTAGCTTTTTGAACTATTTAGCCTTTTCTGACAAGTTTTCCTCATATAAAATTGAGCTCATTTTCCAACCTTCACATCTTTAGATCTGTTTACAACATTTTACTGCTCCTTTCATGTTTTGCTCTGATTTCAGCTTCTTTCAGCTCCATTCTGCAAATTAAAAAAAATAGCTACTTTCAGCTAATTTCAGCTGTTTTGAACTCCTTTAAGATCCTTTCTGCTAACTACAACATTTTTGTGCTGCTTTTAACTTCTTTCTGTTAATTTCAGCTTGCTGTGCTCCTCTCAGATTATTTCTGCAAGTTTCAGCGTATTCTGCTATTTAAGCTATTATTTAGCTGTTTTATGCCTATTTTAGCTTTTTCAGATAATCCCACATTTTTTCACTGATCTGTACTTTTTTCAGCCGAACTGAGTAAAATAGAGTGCTCTCCCTGGTCTTCTGGTAGTTTAAGTTTCTTTCTGCTTTTTTAGATACTTTTCAGCTTTTTTTTTTTTTTTATTTTTTTTTTTTTTTTGTTGTTTTTGTTGATTTAAATTTTTTTTTTTTTCTCAGATAATTTCCATTGTGCTGTGATCACTTCTTCTTCTTTCAGCCTAACTGGGCAAATGTGTTCTTTCTGCTTTCTTCTGCTAATTTAGGCTTGTTCTACCTTTATAGCTAACTTGTTTTCTTTTCTTTTTTTTAGCTCATTTCAGCAGTTTTCTGATAAATTCAAGTTTTTCATGATATTTTTGGCTACTTTGAGCCTAATGAACATCTTTGTGGTAATTTAAGCTTATTATGCTACTTTCAGCCTTTTTAGGCTTATTTCAGCTTTATCTGACATTTCAGCTATTATTTAGCAGTTTTTATGCTAATTTTAGCTTACTTTATAGCTCTTCGTGGCTCAGTGGTTAGCACTGTTGCCTCACAGCAAGAAGGTCCTGGGCTCAATCCCCGGTTGGACCCGGGGTCTTTCCGTGTGGAGTTTGCATGTTCTTCTCGTGCTTGCGTGGGTTTTCTCTGGTTTCCTCTCACAGATCAAAAACATG
Organism: Hypsolebias antenori; assembly: GCA_031762315.1. NCBI lineage: Eukaryota > Metazoa > Chordata > Actinopteri > Cyprinodontiformes > Rivulidae > Hypsolebias > Hypsolebias antenori. Next base: position 40,992,664 of record JARVGS010000979.1, on the reverse strand, counting down.
CAGGTTAGTCTGCCTTCAGGTCCAGACCTCCCCTGCAAAACAGATCTGTGATCTCAATGGGATTTGCCTGGTTAAATAAAGGTTAATAAATATTGATTAACTGTGAAGGTGACTGTTGTTTTAAGAGCAAAAAGTTAAACTTTTCTTTGAACACATGCTAACTGGAAATACAACGGGTCACATCAAATTAGTGCATAATGCAGTCATAAAATTGCCTTTTATTAAACTGTAAATGCAAAATAAAATCATTAACTTCTGTTATTTATCAAAGGTTGCTCTGTATGTGTGTGTGTGTACATTTATATTTATATATAAAAATATTATCATATATTTATATATAGTTCATCAATGTGAAAATAAAAACGATTAATCATACTCAGATAAATGTGAACGTCAGTGCTCTTTATTCAGAAAGCCCACACATCGTCACATCTACATTTCAGGGTCTGGTTGTTATAGACACAGATAGAAATTTAAATATGAATATTTCTATGTTATCGCCACAGTAATAGTGTTACACTCATTAGTATTGTAAACACTCAAAAACACGTCGTTTTAGTGCTATAACCTATAACATTTAATAATCACGTTAAAAGTTACAAATGTTGTCTTTGGTGCATGTTTGTTTTCTCCAAATTGACAGTCATCAACATAAAACACTTTGTAGAACAGTGCTGTATGAAGCTCACTCCATTTCCGTGCATTAGTTGACCTGCAAATCATACAAATCTGCCCCATCCAACATGGCGGCCGCTCTGACGTACAAATGGAGCAGGTCAGCCTGAGCCCGCTTAAGAGCTCAGAGGGGACACAGTTTTTTTTTTTTTTAAACTCTGGATCGAGGAAGGGCGGAAGCAACGACAGCGTTCTGGCAGTCTGTTCAAAACTTTATTTTGTCGGTGGTTGTCAATAGCTGGTTTGTGACTGGATCAGGATGTTAGGACAAGATGAGGATGAGGATATGAATTCAGATGACTGGATTCCAGCATCTAACAGAAAGGAGCACAAGATAAATAAAACACAACCTAGCAAGGGTAGTAAAAGGGACTGGGGAGAAATAAGTTCAGATGAGGGAGAGAGGGGTGCTAGCAAAAAGATTGGGAGGGAAGAGATCAAAGTGATATTGAAATTTAGAAAGGAGGATGAACATATTAGCATTAGTCCAATAGCAATATCCAGAGAACTGAAGAAAAAGATAGGTGATGTGGAAATGGCCAAGACTTTGAGGGATGGTAATCTACTGATAATATGCAAAACAGAAGAACAAAAAAAAAAAAATCAATGCAAATTGACAATGTGTGTAAAAAAAGTAGCGTTTGACAGAAGGATTCTTGGAGAAAATAGGATTACATGAGGGGTGATAACTGGGATTCCAATAGGTGAAGATTTGGAAAACATAAAATGAAGCATTAATGGTGGGGAAATAAATACAATAAAACGACTGACGAGAAATAACAATGATCAAAGAATAGAAAGCATGTCAGTGCTTCTAGAGTTTAAGGGATTGGAACTACCGGATAAGGTCAAGATTGACTATTTGAGTTTCCCGGTTAGGGCCTATATTCCCCCACCACTGCGTTGCTTCAAATGTCAAAGATACAGGCACATTGCTGCAGTTTGCAAAGCAAAACAGAGGTGCCCCAAATGTGGTGTGACCATAAGTTTGAAGAATGTGAAGATGATGTGCAGGAAAAGTGTTGCAACTGTGGCGGTCAACACAGAGTGACGTCTAGGGAATGTGAAGTCAGGAAAAGGGTGGTGGAAATTCAACAAATTAAAACAGTTACTAATGTAAGCTATGCTGAGGCAGTAAAGACGGTGCAAAGAAAGAAGATTTGAGAACTCCCCATAAAGGTGAAGATTCTCAGTCATCCAGGACATGATAAAATCAAAAAAACTTTTAATACAGAAACAACTGGACTTTATTTGTAACAGAAGACGTTTCGCTCTTCATCCGAGGAGCTATCAGTTATCAGAGATATCAGATTCCAACTTTCAAAAACGTATAATGCAGCTTTAGGACTGATTCCCAGATGATTTTCACACTTGATGGGAACAGAGGAGCCTGTGAGGTGTGATTTGTCAATCTACATTGACAAATGTGAGTATCTTATCTCAGCCTTTTTAACCTGAGCCCCACACTCTGCTCCTTGAATTGAGAAAGCTCCTCAGATGAAGAGTGAAACGTCTTCTGTTAAAAATAAAGTCCAGTTGTTTCTGTATTGAAAGTTGTTTTTTTTTTAATTTATCATGTCCTGGATGACTGAGAATCTTCACCAGCGTATGACTGAGAACGTGAACAGAATTAAATCTGTAACTTTGAACCTTCTTTCCATGATAAGTATTGTCTGACATGATGACCAGCTTTGGTTTGTTCACACACAGAATATGCTCTGCGGGTTATAAACTCTAATGTTTGTCTTTAGATTTCTTAGAAATAGTTGATTAAAATAGAACAGGCTTTGCCTTCCTGTTTCATTTCCACTGGAGTCATGAGTTTGACTCTAGATCCCTCTGCCCGACTCCGGGATGGGCCCAGAATTCAGGAAGTGTCTCCTGATGTCTCCATGGCAACCCGGAGGTCAGCCCCAAGAGGCCGGAGACCCCTCCTCAAACACAAAGAGCTCAACACAAACAACCAGGCACACACACACACACACACACAGAAGCAGTCACAAGGATACGAGCTGCTCCCAGCTAACTGAAGCATTTCCTGTTCAGTTTCCATGGAAACGGCAGATTCTTAGAATGCAAGCTGAAATCTGCTGTAAAATCCTGCAACACCCATAATCCAGATTCCTGTCTTTTACATGACAACGCTCCTTCCATGAAAATAACTGAGTTGAAGACAATTTAAAAGTTTGAATTGTTTAGGAATATTGTGACGGGTTCTTCGGTGCCACGTTGATGGAATATTATTCTACACGTCCTCTGTGCAAAAAGTTTCCCTTGGATTCTGTCTGTGAACCAAACACACCTTCATTTAATCTTTAACCTCCGAACGGGGTTTAATCTCTGAATAACAACATATCTAAAAAACTAAATTATTTTTAAAGTTAATGGAAATTGTCTCCTTTTTTTTCTCTCTCCTTGACTCTAACAAATCATTGTGATTTCATCATGCTACTTGTATTCTGTCCTAAATTAATGTAAAACAAAATCCCTTTGCGTTTCATAAAATACTGTAAACCACTCACACACAATCAAGATGACCTATTCATGAAGCTGGACCATGACAATACTCAATCTGAAACAAATTAAGTCTCTTCGGTATGTGAAAAGTTTTTTTTCTTCCTAAATACATTGGGATCACAGAGAAAACCACAGGAAACAACCACCAGATTGCCTCAACAAACTCAATTACAAAAACGGGAGCGTTTCCGTTATTCAGATGAATCTACAAAATCAGATTAAAATCAGGGCAGAGAATAATAATCGTAAATATTCCTTACATAGTCTAATATTCGGCTAAGAGCTATTTCACCAAGAAGAAGTGTTTAAAGTATTTTCATGCTTTTACTTCTTTCAGTCGACCTGAATGATGTATCACATTTAGGTAGAATTAGCTTAAAACCGTTTATTATTAGGGAATTTTAAATGTTATTTGTAGCCTGTCTGAGCGGTGTTTTATTTCAAGACCCACGCCGAGTTAACGTTTTAGTATTTAGCTTCAACTAATTCACTGTGGTTGTTTCATAGTGGACTTTAAGTCCAGAAAGTTTAAAAAGTCTCAAACTCGGATAAGTTTTCAGCGGAGTTTGGTGCGACTGAGAGGGGCTCGGCGGTAAAACGTTCAGAGGGGAACAGAACTGCTCTTTGAGTTTTAGATGAAACGAAACGTCACAGACGTCTTTGCTTCGTTTAGAAACAAAACAGATGAATGTTAAAGAGTTTAGGTGAACTCCTCACACAAAGTAAAACCAACGTTACCTGAGGGCTTTCCTTCTCTGAGCAGAAGTCCTCCGGTGTCCCGGGTCAGACTGTCAGGTCCAGAGGGTTTTGTTGAGGCAGAACTCTGGACCGAGTCCACCCACTTGGGTTCTGTCTGAGGTCAAGTTACATGAAGTTACACACCACAGGAACAGTTTATTGTTGTGATTAGACCAGACAACAACAAATCTTATTCAGAAAGAAAACACGCACATTTTAACATCTGCAGGGCACAAACTTTACCTGCAACTATTTCAACAAACAGCTGTTTAATTAGCAGGAAACACATGCTTTTATTTTGAAAGAACATGCACTACACCCGGAAATGCTTTGTATGAAAAATGTTTAACTTTGAGCAGAAGTCTCACCTTGAGGAGTCACGATGCACGCGCACGCACGTATAACACACAACAACGCTTTCAAACTTGTAATTATGTTCTGAAATAAACTTTAATAAAACAAACGTGTCCTATCAGAATGATTGTTCAGGAGATATTTTGCTAACAGACAAACAGGGTTGATTTTTTTTTCTCCATCTACATTTTATTTATCCAGGTAGTCTCACTGAATCACAAGAACTAATTTTAAAGAGAGACCTGTTAGGGAGCAGATGGTGGGTGTTAAGGGCCTTGCTCAGGGGCCCAAAGTGGGGCGAATGAGGGTGGAGGCAGGTGTGAGTGTTTCACCTTTTTCCACCCACATTTTGATGTTGTTGGTACCAGTGGTGGGATGTAACTAAGTACAAATACTTTGTTACTGTACTTAAGTACATTTTTCATGTATCTGTACTTTAC
>JARVGS010000979.1:40893323-40905660 GCA_031762315.1 Hypsolebias antenori | reverse complement strand
TCACACCTGATCATCATCCACTGATTGAAAACACCTGACTCTAATTTCACCTGCAAATTAACTGATAATCCTAGAGGTTCACATACTTTTACCATCACTAATATGTAATACTGGATCATTGTCCTCAATAAATAAATGACAGAGTATAATATTTTATCTCATTTGTTTAACTGGGTTCTCTTTATCTACTTTTAGGACTTGTGTGAAAATCTGATGTTTTAGGTCAAATTGATGTAGAAATATAGAAATTATAAAGAGTCCACAAACTTTCAAGCACCTCTGTGTAATGTGAATAAGAACAGAGGAATACAGTAGTTTTGTCTGAGGTAGCGCAGTGACAGATATTGGTGAGTGGAGGGCACAGTGCAGGTGCAGGTGACCAGTTGTGGGCTTGTCCACCACAGATCAGACACCTCAATCATTTAAGGAAACTTATAGTTTCTTAAAATGACCAGGAGGGCCAGTTCACATATTGAAGGCAGTGGCCATCTTGGATTTTGACGAGGCAGCCCAGTTCTTATCTGTGGTCTTTCTTACACCTAGACACAGCCACACAACAAAACGGAAGTTTATACATTGCTTATGTTTCAAGTTATCCAACTTGTAAGATTTACATGTGTACAAATATGGAGGTAGCCATCTTGAGTTTTGACATGGCAACACAATCTTCAAAAGGAATCTTTCTTATGCTTAGATGTAGCCACACACCAAAACAGAAGCTGGTAGCTCACTTATTTTCCACGTTATGCTCACAACATACATGGACAGACAGATAGAGGGTATTTCCAGTTCCCCATCTTTGCTCTGCAATGGGGGTGGGGGGCAGTTTAAAATGTTGCCTCAGTGATGTTAATGTGTAGCCGTCTGCTACATGAGCCTTTCAGACTGTCTACACACTCACGGGAGAGGAGGGGGTGGGGTGGTTTAGCCGTCTAAGCTGGCAGGGCTCAGACTTACCGGAGCGTCCAACACTATGAGCTGCAGCCAGGAGTGAAGCAGAAACATGCAACGTTAGGAGACCTCGTCCCCCTGCTCAACATGCTGCAGCTTGTTTCAACACGTGAACGTTGCTGCGTCTCATCAGCGGAGACGAACGATCCTCCGACAGTCAGAATCAGACCGTCACCTGCACACGTTCAACTTCACTGAAAACTACAAGAGTTCCAGCTTAGAAACTCACGATCATGCCGTGGAGTGGCAGCTGTCCGTGCACTTTGAACTGATTGGTTGCTGTCACGCCTTTGCTTGTGTAGAGCAGCATGTCTGAGAACTGAAAAGACCACGTTTAAAATAAGGACAAGCAGTAAAATGTTTGGTGATTTAAAGCAGCGGTAACGTGGCACCCACCAGGAAGAACATCCTCTGCTGCAGCCCCTTCTTGGTGAGCTTGTACAAACAGCCCTCTCGGATGAAATCCTACAATCAGAGAGCCAGCGGGTGATATCCTGCCGTCCTGCGCCCCCTACCCTCCGCTTGGTGTCGGCACACTCACCCGGCCTGGAGCCGTTAGGTTCTCGATCCCGATCAGGTCTCTCTGCAGCTCCGTGAGCTTCTGGAAGTTCTCCAGCCGGATGAGGCTGCTCTGAAGCTGCGTGGCTATCTCCGCCACTTCCTGTAGAGCCTCTGGCAGGTTTCAAATAAAATCAAACGTTACATCACTCACCTCCTGCATCAGGCAACAACAGAGAGGAGCAATTTGTTTCTGGTGGTGCATTAGAAGCAGTTTACACCTCACGTATGTTGAAAAGATTATAATTTGAAGCATGGCCACAAAGAGGCACTCCTCTGACTGAACCACGTCTCAGCGCTCTCAGACCAGCGCAGTCAAGTCAGCAGAAGAGCTGCACTTAAACATAATTAGTGCTTTTGCACTGAGACGTTTCCAACTTCCCCAGATGCGTGGGAACACTTTGTTTCTTTTTTACTTGTGTGAGATTTTCAGCTAAGATAAAAAATAAATGTCATTTATAAACAAATATAAATGCTTTGTTAATGCATATATAAACTTATTTCTTTTGTTTTTTTATTCTCACCCATGGTATATACAATGTGTCTACAGACTCAACATTCATTAAAAGCCAAATCCACCAAACAGTCATAGAAAAATTAAATAAAATAAAGTCCACCCTCTTAATTTGTGTTTATGTATGTTACTGTCATGGAAACAACATGTACATTTTTGTAAAAACTAAAATATCTAGGTCCATGGCAGTGCTGTATAGAGTAAGGGACTTATTGAATGACAACACTTTGTGTTTACTGTATAATACAATTATAGTCCCGCATTTTATTTATTGTGTTCATGTTTGGGGTACAGCTTGTAAAACTATAACAAGACCATGGAAACTCATTCCATGAAGCTCTCTGTGCACTGTTCTTGAGCTAATCTGAAGGCCACATGAAGTTTGGAGGTCTGTAGTGATTGACTCTGCTGAAAGACCCTGCTCCATCATCTTTATTTGAACTACCACTTCATGACTGAGTTGCTGTCATTCCCAAACACTTTCATTTTCTTACAATACAGCTGACTGTGGAATATTTAGGAGCGAGGACATTTCACAACTGGATTTGTTGCACAGGTGGCTCCTATCAGTTCCATGCTGGAATTCATAAATTTGATCATTTTAATCATCTGTATTCTTTTTAATTTACCAGACACTTCTAAATAAATTGTCACCCTGTACTGAAACCTGTTTCAGGATCTTACCACCAGCATTACCGCTACCAGCTGGTTATACGCATGACATCAATTTGAACATACCCACTAGAACATTACTGAAGGTATAATGGAAACATAACTGGACAGTGCCAAGCTGAGTCGAACTGTGCTTTACAATACTAAAGGTACTAAAAAAGAAAAGGGTCATGTGTTGTGGTGATAGCCCAGAGATGTCCCTAACACACTGATTGGCAGACATGACTCCCACAATCAATAATCTCATAATAACTTGCATATTGATATTAAGATTTGGTAAAAATGGTTGTATCCCCTTTCTCCTCTCACCATAAGATGATCTTAGTTTAAAACATTGGCATTAAATGGAATGTAGGCAAGTCTTTCAAGTAAATCATGACACGACAAACTCTGTACTGTGTCTTTGTGCCTATTTTTGAACCTGGTGAAAACGAGATCATTTTGATCTGTTCTGATGCATAAAACCCTGGAACTGAAAAAAGGCAGACTCTTTTTTTCCTGTGGCTGTTCTGCTTCAGTCCCTTCTAAAACTAGACACTATAAATAAATGAAGCAGGTCATTGTGAGAGGCTGATACTACAAACATGCTAAGGCATGGAAAGGCTCACCCTTGCAGTCGCTGTAGTCCCTGTGAGCAGGGGAGTAATGCTTGCAGAGTCTCTCCAGGATGAGCTTGTAGTGCATGAGGCGCTGGATGGGTTTCAGCAGGAACGTGTTGAGAGGCAGGTAGCACACCTTCTGCAGTTCAAACTCTTTGTAGACCGTCTCCAGCTTCTTCAGCCTCTTGGAGGCCTTTTCCAGCTCTGTTAGGACCTCATCGTGTTTCTGCAGGTAGTTGGTAAATTCCTGCAAGACAAACGTGTCAAACGTTGTTGGCTTTGCAGTGTCAAAAGACAAATGTTTGTTGCTCAACATGTGAACAGCAGCAGACACTTTAGGAGCTTCTACTGCAACTTTACCTTAAGAGTACACATGTTTTTCAGCATCACGTCACCGATCCTCTGGTAATCGCCTTTAATGTGTGCATTCGAGCGTCCCTCCCTATGAAAACAAACAGATTTGTCCCGTTCTCATCAGCAGGGAGTTTCATGGATCACAGGAGGAGAAATGCTGGGGAGACCCTACCAGAGAGCCAGCCTCTGGTCCAGCTCCTTCAGGAAGCCTCGGTGGAACTCGTAAATGGGGTCGATGTTGGAGAAGAGGAGGGTCATCAGACCCTCAGGCATGGCGTTTTCTTTGACCACAGCACTACGGAACCACTGAGGAAGACAAAGACAAATGACTCGTTCACAGGAAGCATCGGAGAACTGCTCGTTCAGTCCAGCAGCAGCAGATGAACAACTAAATACAATTTAAACTTCACGCAACTAAAATTTAAGACTCCTCCAAAGGCGCAACTCACTAGATGACTACTTTGAACAGAACCTACAGTACAGTTGTGTTTCGACACTCATGATGTGCATTTTAAAGTTCAGTTTGGGGCAGAGATGGGGTAGAGGCAGGGCAACCGACTCGAGACCCGAAAGTCCCAGGTTCGATCCCCAGTCATTGCACAACTCATGATGTCTCTGAACAGGACACCCCATCCCCAACTGCTCCCCAGGCGCCTTCAATAGCTGCCCACTGCTCCACCTGGTGGTGGATGGGTTAAATGCAGAGAGCCAATTTCGCCATGTATGTATGGGAACATACAATGACGACAACACACACATTTATTTTTATTTATGTATCGATGGCAACAGCAACACTTTTTAACATCCAACAACGTTCAGTCAGGCCATCTGGCCGGTTTCTTTTTTGTTGAGACGTTTCGTTCATCTGAAGGACTTCATCAGTCCGAGGAGCCAAGGGATGGGTCAACATAAAAGCACCAGCAAACTTGTTGGTCCATAATATGAGTGTGCTGCTGCGACTGAGTTTGTTTGTGGCTCCTCAGATTGACGAAGTCCTTTGGATGAAGGACGAAACGTCTCAACAAAAAAATAAACTGTCCAGATGACCTGACTGAACTTTGTTGGATTTTTTTTTTAACCTGGATTATTGAGCATGGACTTTGATATTTTTCAAACATGTGCAAAAAGTTCTGAAGCTTTGCTCTGCTTAAATAACAGTAAGGCGCTCATGCTCAGATTAGATGATTTTATATAAATTATTGGTTAGTTTATAGCTCTAGTTCTGAGACTAATGTTGCTTTTTAAGTTTAAAGTGATAAAAACTAACAAGTATGCACAGAAAGCGGATCAAACCACTAAATAAAGTGAAGTTCACAAATATGACCCAGTTTATGAGATCATTTGTTCAGCCGTTCGTGTGCACGATAACAGCCCTCGTTCTCTCTGAAACTGAAGGTTTCTGAATCCTGGTCTCGAGTGGAGACTTTGGGATGTGAGGTGTGAAATTGCACATGCACACTCCAGGCTGCTGCAGTCAAAAGTTTTCCAGCACTACCAACAGTTCCAATAAACAGTTCCAGTGGTTTTTGTGCTTCACGGACTTTTTCAGCATATAGGAGCAAACCAACTACAACCTAGGTACAAAGGGACATTCATCTATTCACCAGTTTACATGCAACTATGATCATGCAGACACTGCATGCACAAGTCATGCAGCTGAGCATGACATCAGGGTTGCCAGATAATCAAATAGTTTTTTTTACCCCCTCCTTTATAGTGTACACATTCACTTAAAACATCTTACAACACTCTCCTCAGCCAGCACGACAGTTTGGGTCAAAATACTATCATCATTTCTTATCTGGCAACCCTGTCTGAGATGGAAACTACAGCAATTTTTTTATGTTTATTCACCAGAATAATAATTGAAAAACAATGTTTCCAGCGAACATTCAAGTTTTAATTCAACGTGTTACCATAAAAAAATGAATCGACTTCTCTGTTGAGAAGATTCCGAGTCGTTTTGTAGCCAGCTAGCTAACATCTTCACAAACTGAATCTGTCGAGGTCTTCCATATTGGTTTTTCATCTTTAGCTGTTTTGTCAATTAATCAGTTGTAGATCTAATTGTTCTTGTAGACAATTTCCTACAGAGATGTTGCGCTCTCTTTAAAACGTACCACAGTGATGACCTCGAGGTCTTTCAGGTAGGTTCGCTCTGTGGTCAAAATCTCTTTGGCAACAAAGTAGGCCTTGTCAGTGGGATAACGCTGAGGGGACAAAGAAACGTTTATTAAAAGCAAACATCAAGAAGCAAAACTCAAATTCTTCTAACTCCACTAAACAAAAATGCTCCATGCTACAAAGTCCAGTCCTTTTTGTGTGCACTACAAATTGTGTTTGTGAGGCCGGGGGTGGCTGGAAGGGTTGGCATGCAAGCAGTGTACCTTCCTCCTGCCCTCCTCCTCCTCCTCTAGCCTGGCAGTGCTGCCCACCTCGCTCAGGATGGGGCTCTGCAGAGGAGACGGGGCCTGGCTGGGCAGGCTGAGCGTGGACATCTGGAAGGAGGGCGACAGGCAGAGGGAACCCTTGGAGGTGAGGGGTGAGAGCTGAGGAGCGTCCACTACTGAACCTGCAAACGACAGAAAGGGTTCATGAGAACACGATGGTGCGCTCAGCTCTCCAACACAAACATGAACTTTAACCTGCTTCTTTTATTTCACAAGCATCTTCTTTCTCCTTCAAAATAAAACTGCTGAACCTTTCCAGCAGGTGGACCACTTAATGACACGCTGCACACCCCACCACACTAATGACTCAACAGTTTGAACTAGAATTCCTCCACAAGAACAAGAAATGCTTCAACAGAAGAAGCTGAGAACCAGTTCTGCTGCTTCTGTCCTGCCACAAGTCGAGACAAAAGAAACCTAAAGCTGTTGTTTCTGAGTCATGGATCACTACAGCTGCTCTTCCACTTCTCAGAGAGAGAGAGAGAGAAAAGAGGAGTGGAAGAAAAAAAAAACTCGCTTCTCGACCCGGAAATAATTGCTAACACAAAAAGTCATGAGGAATGTGGCTCGTCTGGAGGGCAAATATGTGTGGAGCTGATCTGTGGCCCACGGGCAGCGAGGGGGGGCTCGTCTGCAGGAGGGGACGGGGGTTTGCTGTGGAATGACTTGGCACAAGGCCTGTCCTAACAGGAAGCGCACGTGCACATGCACGCACACACACACTTAACTGATTAGGCTGAGGAATCTGATGCACAAACTCAACGCAGCCCCCGTGTGTGCATCAAACCAAAGCTTGGCTTGAATTATCTTGTTTGGGGGGGGGGCAGGATTGTTTTTATCATCAGCGGTTGCACGACTAACCTCAAGATCAGATACAAGTGGAGAGACGTTTGAGGGATTCTTCCAGCAGATTTTCATTTTAAATCTTTTTAAACTGTCTCGTCTTTTCTCCACGAGCTGCTCCACGACCCGGATCATTTCACGACTACATAAAACCACAGGGACGTGTCTCTCCAAGTATGAGAAGTAAATCCAGTCACTACTGATTTGCGTCTGGACCTTAAAAAAGAAGTTTAAGTCCGACATCCATGGTTCCCAGATGTGATTCCTTTATTCTTGAGAATAAAACATACAAACATTAAGTACAGTTTTAGAATATATACACACGTTCAGGATAAAGTGATGAATACTTGGTGTCTAAGTGCAGTTGGATATTAAATCTGAAGTTCTAACGTGGAAATGCAGTAAGAAGAAAAGTTGCTAAGACAAACGCTTGGCACCGGCCCAGTCCAACATTTACAGATCTGAATTCAAACAAAGCTTCAAACCCACGGCAGAAACACAGAAAATCCATTTCTGGTGCGCTTTGGTTGCCTGTCATCCTGAAAAATGACAATGAGAACACATGAGCACCCGACCAGGATGTTCTGTTCAAGATGGCCACCCTCATTAGATTTCTCTGCAGCTATTTGGTGGAAAAAACCCAAGAAGGAGGAATGAGCACCTGCAGCAGCAGCACACTGCGTGAAGGGACAGTGCGTGCTGTGAAATGCTAAGATTGTACCCAGACATACATAAAAAAAATGATAAATCCAAAGCCTTGAAAACATATGAGGAACAAAACGTGTATGTTGACGTATCAGAGTCTGATTTTATACCTGCGCTTCAAATCATGCACGTAAAAAAGCAAAGCTAAAAAAAAAAAATTACAGCTAATGTGCAAAAGACCTGAAACATGGCAGAGCACTATTACAAGAACATTAAAGTTTTCTGCAAGTTTCAACTTTAAAGTACTATTAGCTTTTTTAGCATTTTACATGTGAAATTAATAAGCTGTAGTGTATCATGTTCTGTAACACATGCTTATCTAATAGCATAACAATGGAGCGATACATTCACTTAGTATGATGCGATTACCTGATGGCTCATTACTACAATGTTTACATTCGTTTTATATCCAAACATGACGCATGAATGTTAAAAAAGTTTAAAAATTCAGAAATTATGAGCCTAACATGCTGCAGGTGAAGGGTGTGAGGACTACTCCAGCCAGCAGGTGTCAGTGAGGCACAGAGGAGAAGATGATGCTTCTCCTGGTTCTACAGGAGACCCTGAAGCTGGGCACCTACTGGTCTCAGTTTTACCCTGAGACCACTGATGAGCATTCACATGTAAACTACAGAGCGCAAGAAGTGCTGCATGACAAAAACAATAAAGGAAACATAATTATATGTAATAATAAAAGCAGTTGTCCACCAGTCAGGTATTTTAGTTGAGATATTTTTAGGCAGCTCAACGCCTAAGTGGTTAGAAGGTCCTGGATCCTGGACTGGGGTCTTTCTGGGTGGAGTTTGCATGTTCTCTTCATGGGGTTCCTCCCACAGACCAAAAACGTGCACGCTAGACTGCTTCAGGCCCAGGCCTCTGAATAGGATTTATCTGGTTAAATTAAGGCTCATAACATGAGGATAAAGGTTTTGTTGTAAATAATAATCATAAAACATTCCTTACATGTTTCCTTTACTACATGCTGGTTTATATGAAACTATAATACCAAATGTTAATTATCATAAACGATGGACAGACAAGTCACTTTTAAAGTGTTTTAACTTTAACAATAACCATGTACAGTAAATACTGTAAGACACTGGCACATTGTTGGTTTTAAAAAAAAATGCTTAATAAACGTATACAATATATAAAAATGTCCATTTGATTTGTCTGAAATGCTCTATAAATATCCTGAAAGTAGGCTTTCCATTTGTGCACCACCCTGTGCAGTAGCTAAGAAAACAAACGGACAGATAAGGCACAGAAATAAACTGTAAATGCACAGCGCTGCCTGCCGAGGCTCCAACAGGCCTTCACAAACAAACACACCAGTGTCTCACATCACCTCTGTATTTTTATTTTAAATCCTAAAAACTTTTTTCCCTAACTGAGCGTCCTCAGTTTAAGGCTTTAAGTGCTGTGTGGATGTTGTGTTTCAATGTGTGGGTGTCCCTGAGGGGTCTGCCAGGGCCTGCAGGTTGTGACACTGCAGCAGAAAGCCCTCCAGTCCACTGCTTCCTGTCAGAGGGTTTCTATAAAACAGGTCCTGCCCTGGAGGAAGGATGCTGTCAGAGCCCCAGTCAGAGTCTGAATCCGAGCTACTGTTCCCAGAGCCCTCGGTGGCCGTGGGGGGGTAGCTCAGCTGCTCGAGCTGCTCCACCAGGTCGCTGAACTGCACGGCGGAGCTGCTCTCAGAGCGCACAGAGCACGCTGGGAAGTTGACCATCGAGCTGGCCTCTGATTGGATGTCCGACCCCGGCAGGCGGAGCGAGGACGCGTCGGGGCCTCCGTAGCCCACTGACATGGACTCCCCCGCAGAGCTGAGCCCCAGATTATCCAAGGAGCTGCACCCGGAGCGGTTATTAACCAGGGAGCTCGTCTCTGAATGACCGGCGACGCTGTAAGGGAAGGCGTTGGGGTTTCCATTCAGCTCCTCAATCCCAACACCAAACATGCCATTTCTGCCGTCAGCTCCCTCTACAAAACCAAACGGATCTATTTTATTGTCATGTCTAAATGAGTAGGCCTCTGCCCCACCACCATAAAAGGAAATCTCAGTGGGATCATCGTCAATGAACTCCTCTGAAACCTGCAGTGAGGTGGACATGGAGAACATGGGGTTTTGTTTTGTGCGCAGAAGCTCTGCCTCAAACGCCTCTGGAGTGAGCACCCGTTTTCTTTTGCTCCCACCCCCTCCCACTGAACAGCCAGTGCCCCTCCTCCCACCTTGCTCATTATCCTCATTGCCATTTGTAAAGGACTGGGACATGCCACCTTCTACACAAACAAACACGGGGCTGCAGTGTCCTGCGGCCTGATCGCTAGAAGCACCTTGAAACGAGAAGTGCGACGTGGAAGCGGCCTTAACAGGATCTTCCTTCGGAGGGCTGGGGGGTCTAGTGGCTTGCAGAGGGGGCTGCTGTTGCTGCTGAGGAGGTGCTGGAGACTGGCTCAGTGGGGACAAAGGTTGGGGCTGAGGTGGAAGTTCAGTTCGAGGAAGAATCTTTGACATGTGGACTGGCTGGAAGGACTCAGCGATGGAGGACGAGAAGCTCAGGTCCCGGGGACAGTCACTGAATATCAAGCTCTGAAGGAGGCGGGGGGCGGGGGGAGAGACACAATAACATTTAAAAAGAGGGGGAAAAGCATACATTCTTGTACAATTTAAGAAAATCTTTTGCTTTACATTAATAAAAAAGGACATTCATGTATTCACCTGTTTAGTCAGATCGGTTGTGAAGGAGCGAGCAGACATTCTGACTTTACTGTTCCTCCTGAACACAAACAAACCATGTTGGAACAATTAATGACTTTTACAGAAATCACATGATTTGTCACATTTCTAGTGTACACACACTGAACACACACCTCTGGTACGGCGTCCTCTTAGCTCCATTTTCTCTGACATATTCAACAAGCTGCTTCTGCGTCCGTCCACTGACAGAGAGAACGTTCAATTATGAACCCTTGTTGCAAATGATTTTCTCATTTAATGGTTAAAAACAAGAACTTAAAAAAACATAAGTGAAGACATATGTCACTGATTGTGCCTTGAGGTCATACCTGTATCTGAAGGAGGAGCCTCGGGTGAAAAGGATTGCTTTGGATTTGGGCTGAGGCTGATCAAACAAGCGGAAAAACGAGTGGTATTCAACACAGATCTTCCAAAAGTTTTTACACTCGTCTCGACTGGCCATCATGAATTCAAGGATGTCTTGATAGGGCCCCTGAAATAAAGATAAAGAAAACGCAGAGTC
Source organism: Hypsolebias antenori (assembly GCA_031762315.1). Classification (NCBI taxonomy): domain Eukaryota; kingdom Metazoa; phylum Chordata; class Actinopteri; order Cyprinodontiformes; family Rivulidae; genus Hypsolebias; species Hypsolebias antenori. Next base: position 40,894,754 of record JARVGS010000979.1, on the reverse strand, counting down.
ATACACAGGAACCAGGTGTTGTTTGCAGTCAAGTATGAGGAGAAAAAAAAACTAGACGTTCTGATGAAACTTACATGAACCTCTGTGTGGAGTTTGATCAGGAAGCGTTTCCTCTTGAAGCTCAGTTTGCGAATCTTGGACCAGTTAAAGGTATTTATTTTTGTGATGCCCTGTGGGAGAAATGATTAAAAAAATAATTATAGCTGTTAGCAACATTGTTAAATAGCCGTGTGTTATTCATGATATTGAAGCAGTGATTACCTGAAAAACCTGAAGCCCCATGTGAGCCACAGCCAGGTTGATTTTGGTGCCCTCCCGATCGGCTGCTGGGTGGAAGCGGACACCGTACATTTCCAGTTTACGGGCGATTTCCAAGATTTGGAAGTCGGATTCAGCAGGTGTCTGGCCTCTGAAAAACAGCATCAACAATCACCGATAGCCACTGGTGTTACGTGAAGGTAACAAGGACTATCCGTGTTAGACCCAATTATTAGTGTTTTCAGACTCAACTGTTCTAAGGACTCTGATGGTTACAAGGACTGTTTGTCTCATTATGCAGCAGCTTTATGGACCTACAAGATGTTTTCACTCTGTCAGGGAAACACTATTGCATAACTATCAGCAAGGCTACGTCGCTTTACAACATGACACAATGGAGATCCATATGGTTGGAACTGTGTGGTGCTGGTATTTAAGTCAGAAAGCATACATTCAGATAAAGAAGTTATAGGAGCCAAGACTCATAGGATGTATCTGTAAATATGACTAATTTATTTAGCCTTAGCTAGTTTGCCTAGCTGTGGTGGCCAGGAACCCACTCTAAAGTCAATCAGTTGTACATGTACATTCAGTGATTACTTTCTGAGAGATAAAGAGTTCAGATCCAGTGGTTGTTAAGATATTTGGCAGATCAAACTACTTTGATGACATCACACTCCACTTCCAAGTTCTTCTGCTTGCGTGTGACAGTCTGTCACAGAACATGGGTCTTCGGATAAACACCAACAAAACAGAAACTTTGAATGTGGGAGAAAGACCTGACTAACATCAACGGGCAAAAGTTGACCAGACTGGATCATTTTCAATATCTTGGAAGCTCGACAGTAGTGACAGCAAGTTAGATGAGTGACAGAGGACACCGATGGTCCTGTCGCAGAGGGGTTTGAATGGTGAACGCTTGTAGAATTAGAGATGAGCGTGTCTCTGGACAATATTTTGATGTGGAAACCTACTTTTCCATATGTACCTTTATTATACCTAGATGTAGCTACACACCATAACAGAAGACAGCACGTTGCTTATTTTTAACGATATACAGGTCCTTCTAAAAAAATTAGCATAATGTGATAAAGGGCATTATTTTCCATAATGTAATGATAAAAATGAAACTTTCATATATTTCAGATTCATTGCACACCAACTGAAATATTT
>JARVGS010000979.1:40708465-40720581 GCA_031762315.1 Hypsolebias antenori | reverse complement strand
CCGGACCGAGATTTGAACCGGGGACCTGCGCGCTGAGAGGCAGCAGCTCTACCAGTTGTGCCACCGTGCTGCCCCGTGCTATATACAGTAAGTATAGTTTTCTCAAATTATCTAATGGTGTGTACAATTTCCATATTTCAAGAAAAAAATGGGGGGGGTTTGGAGCATCTTGAACCACCTATTCCCACATGGCTGACACAGAAATAAGCAGTCAGCAACAGTTAAACAGGATTTGACTCATAAGACAGGACTGAGAGGAAAACACTGCAAAGTGCTACACTTTCCTGTCAATATCCATTAGGCAGGAAATCTTGCTCCACCAGCACAATTGTCAACTATAATGCTGTTCTAATCACCAACAATAAAGGCTGCATTATTATAAAAAAAATCTATACCTAATTTTTTTTTTTTTTTTTTTTTTTTTTTACCTGCCATTGAAAACAAAAGGGTGATGATGTTTTTGCTCAGGTAAGTGTGTGTGTGTTTGTTTGGGAGGAAAATACCTAATGAAACGAAAAAAAAAAAAAAAAGAATCTTTCAGAAATTAAAAAGAATGTGTACAACTGATAAACTCTTTGGATAAACTCATTTCAAGATGGTTTTCATGAATAAATTGATCTAAAATGTGGTTGTGTAGAAGCTGAGAGTCATTCACAACACACAGAGTGCTCATAAATCTAACAAAATCTCACAATTGTCACAAGTCCAACAGTTGTTTTTTTTATTTATTTTTTTACTTTGTCTAAAGCAGATAGAACTACACCCCCTTAGCCCAAATCTTGGTTTTGTTCATGTTCATGTTTTTTTTTTTTTTTTTTTCTTTGTTAACCACAGTTGTTCATTCATACAATTCTTTATATAATCATACCCACGTGAAACACTTTTAACTGTATTTTCCACTTTGGTGTAAATGTATTTCTGAAATAGTTGCAAGTGCATTAAAATATATATTGGTTAAACAAATGTATGAAAATAATGTTATTTGTGGTATATGTTGTTCTATTGTTTTGCACGTGTATTCAAAGTAGTTTGGTGCAGCACTTGGTGTAGTTAAGAGTTTTAGTCGTAAGGGGTAATTTTGTTTCAGTTAATATCGGGTCTTTCTAAGATATGGCCCAACTGCATCATGGTACTTCCTAGTTTACACTGGAACCAGACAGAATATCTGTGAGGTGTGATGGTGGGAACTGCCATGCTCCGCTGTGTAAAGCATGAAGCTCAGCTAGGCTGGGATCTCCAGTACTGTGAACCTTAGAAAACTTGTGAAATAGCCCACAGCTGTACTTTATTTATTTATTTTTATAGATGACGGCAGCTTTTCTTCATTTTAGTATGTTCACCACAAATAGGCTGTAAGAAGACATTTTACACAAGTCCTTTAGTTATTTGAGGAACATTAGAACAAAGAATGGTGCAAAATATTGCATTCTATTTTTTTTCTTGTTTTGGTCAGTGTTGAACAATAAATAAATGACTGTTAAAACCTCAGTAATTGTGTCCTCTAAGGCAACAACCTTCCCAGGCTATAATCAAACTTTATAAGATATAGCCTTTATATGACTGTAATAAACATACACTGTTTTAAATTTGGTATTTTGCATTTCGTTTTAATGTCCACAATCACGTCACCCACTTTAGGCTGTTAAATTCCTCTTGATGCGAGCATAAGCTAAGCAATAAGCCGCACTTTGGTAAATGTCTTCTTTAAATCAAACAGACGTTGAACAGACTGGGCCACATTTTAGAATGGACAAGCAAATATTTGTCATTTATCATAAAATTTTTAGTTTGTGAGTTGTGGAGTCATATGATTAACTGCATGAACAATCAACAATCTGGCTGCAGGACAGTCAGTGGGATTTCTGGCATACCAGACTGTTTTGTCAGCTGTCTTATGAATGAACAGATTGTCAGTCCGATTTCCAGCTCGGCTGCTGTGTGTAACTGCACTGAGCTGATTCTAATATGTAGTGGCTGAAGCAAGGCCTTCATGTAGAACCAAACCAGACTTGATGTGAATTTTCATTGCTTTTACTTTTTGTATTACTACTTTCAGACAAGAAAAAAAAAACTACCTTAATGTATTACATATTCTTGAAATACTTAAAAAAAACTTGGAATTATCTGTGCAGAACAACATCTCTCACTTCCCATCTGCAGACACTGACAGACTGACAGAACACACTTACTGAAATCCCTGGTGCAAACATTTCTTTGCTTTCTCATACATAATAAATTATTTTTGTCACGTACCTGTCTTTGCTATCGCAGCCCCTTGCCCCAAAATCCCACCCTTTAATTGTTGCAGATAAATTGATACATTGTTTTCTAATCACCTGAGGGCGGAGCAGGTTGGAGACTGTGTCAAAGCATTTGTGTTGCTTTCTGCTTCACTGCACAACCCTCTGCTCGGCTGACGTATAATTAGCTCAAGGTGTTAAAGCTGCTAACAGAGACTTAAGTGGGACTTCATTTTGCATAATTATTTATATCTTCACATCCCTGCAGGTTACATGTGTGAACATCCTGCATGCATCTTTGGTACTATAACTAATTGGGCAAGTACTCTTTTCTTTTGCTATATCACAGTGAGGGGGTTTTCTCTTCACCTTTCCAATTTTTATTAGTTTTTTCACGTTTTAGGGTCGTATTTTTTCCAAATCAGATTTAGTAAATGCATAAAATAAAGTATTTATCTGAACTAATTCATAATTTTAAGTGTTTCATTTTTGTCAAGAGAGACTATTGACACCATATCCTCAAAGCAAATCAAGAATACATCCGACAGACTTTACAAAAAAAATTATTTGGATGCATATCAATCAACCACATTAATATTTTACAATCTCAACTTAATATACATACACTTTTACTGTTTAGTATTTCTGAAGACAAAACAAAAGTGCTCCAGATTGAAAAGTCACACTGTGCATGTACGTTCTCTTACAACGAAAAGCAAACAGTTGTATTTCTAATTAAAATGACACTTCCAGGAAAAGAGAATATCAAGAACATGTACTTTCCTGAATTATTCTGCACAAACTTATTTAGTATCAGTTTAAAAGTTAAACATTGTATAGGTATATTTGTTGATTTAAAAAAAGCATTTGACACCACTGATCACACTATTTTACTTGATAAATTGAAACAATATGGTATTAGAGGTCCTGCTTTGCAATGGATATATAGTTATTTGAGTGACAGGAAACAGTTTGTACAGTTGGATGATGTTAGATCTAATCTATGTAGAATTTCATGTGGAGTTCCACAAGGTTCAGTAATAGGACCTTAGTTGTTTATTTTATATGTACTTTTTCCCCCTCATACATCATCTGAAAAACTACCATCTCTGTTATTCTCATTGTGTTGTAAACAACACACATCAAACTGATTCTACAATGATGAGCTGCAGGGGGAGATTGACTTCTTGGAAAATGGCAATGGGGTTTCTTTTGGGGTGTAAAATGTCTGCAGAACATTTTATGCACTTTTCCAATTTTTTGTGGAGCAAAAATTCAGCATTACACACTGACAGTCTACTAAGCACTAAAATGGAGTTAAAAAACAAAACAAAAGAATTTTAAAACATTTTTTGAAAACCAATCCTTTTCTTAAAAAGAAACCTTGTATATTCTGTAAAAAAAGCAGCATATGCCAAATATGCATTGAAAATGTCTTATTTTCCACTAGATTATCTATTTATAAACTGACCCTTTTGTTGAACTTCACTTACCTCACAACAACCTTGATCCTGCTGTTAGAAGGGGAAGTTGTACATTTAGAAACCTAACTAGGTGACAGAAAAACAAGTATTTTACCCTCTGGCTGTGGCTGCGACTTGAAGCCAAACTCCATGGAAAAGTCGGGCCCCTCACAGAGCCTGTGACACGCCAGAGGGAAAACGGGTTCTAGCAGAACCAGACGAGACTCAAAGTATGCTCGGATAGTGTCCTCTGCCACACTGGACAACCTGAGATGTGGAAATGTGCACAGGATGTTGATTTTACTATAATTTACCTCTTGAATTATTCAAGCTCACATTTACAAGATTAATTTCTGTCCTACAAATCATCTGTTCCTACGCCAAATGTCATCACAGATAAGTAACAATAAAAGCTGTTTACCCACTTACATGTTAATATGGTCCTTCACAAGGTCACAAACCATAAGGTTGCTGCTGATATTGGCGAAATACAAAGCAGTGTTCTTGTGTTTGGACAGAATGTTGCAGTCAGCGCCGTACTCCAGCAGGAGGCGCACAACGTCCACATTCCCTCGTCTGCACGCCTGAAGTAAAAGATGAACATTTATTGAGACAACCTAAAGCCATTCTTAGCAAAAGACCAAAAGATGCATTTATTTTCTTAAATACTATCACAGTTTTTACATCCCTCTGTAAGTCAAACACTTTCTTGTTCATGTGCTGACTCAGAAAAAAACCCACAGAGGAGGATTGCTCAGATGACAGAAAAAGAAGATTTTCATCAGTTTCTCAGTTTTAATGACCATCTTTATTTTGGGGCTGTTTCAATAGAAAAGTAATTTATTATCAGGGGAAAATAAAATTAATTTACTGTACCAAAAATCAGAGCATCATTAAAAACAATCACTTCTATGTCGTGGTGAAGAAGTTATCATAGAAAAATAATTTAGTTGTTAGAACTTCAGAGACAATCACAATGTTCTCCACTAAAAAGGACAGATTATTAAGAAACAATTGTGCAGTGCAAGAGTTATGGAGATTTGTGTTTGTTTTCAACAAAGTTTCATTTTTAATTTTGGTACTGGGACATATGCATACAAATAACACAACCCTTATTCTGCCATAGAAATAGCCGTAAAATATTAATTGCATATAAAAAAAAACATTTGCAAACTCCAGTGGTCCCTGGGTGGGAGATATGGCTCAAATATTATGTTGTGATATTTCAGAGCATTCTGACAATAACGATTAATTTCATGATATAACAAAAAAAAAAAACAGAAATAACATGTTGCTTTGTAGTATTGTATAAAAATAAAAATAAAAACCACAAAGGGTAATTCTACTGAAATTACTTTATTTAGTAAAGTATTCAGTCTCCATGTATAAAACTAAAAATCATCCTTCTGTTATTTAGATTGAAAGAGTCTGCACAAAATATAGATCAACAAAATCCACCACATAAACTAAAGTGCAGGTGTAGTTTCTCAAAACACTTAAACAAAATGAAGTTTAAGATCTGTTGAACATAAATGTAACATACAAGAAAATATGTGTCGCCTTTAAATGAAGTAGAACTTCCAGAACTTGTGACAAGGCGTCCAGCTGACCCTGAAGCTTGTTGGTCAGTCAGAGTCAGAGTACAGTATCTTTATTGACATTGCACCAGGTACAACGTGACTATGTATTGACAAAAGCAGGTTTGTGTGTCTACAATGTCCCATTTATATGCGTATAAATCTGATTGTTACCTGAATGTCTGATATTTGTAAACCCTTTGTTGTCAATTAAATCATTTTTGTACAAAGGCACGTATTCAGCTGATTTTTAACACGAAATACACGACAGTATGCACAGTCATCCGAAAGAAGGACTACTGTAAATGTGCGAAGCTGCAGCTATCTTATCAGTGAGGCCATAATCTTAGATAAGAAAAGGGAGAAGAACCATGAGGGTAGATAGTGGTATTACAAAAAAATATATTTCACATCTTGTCAATTAGGACACAATTTGAGACATCAAAAAAACTCTACCAGCAAGCACAGTTAAGACAAATACATATGTATTTTGAGGTCCAGGCGGTGAGATATTAGTCCATGAGCTTTTCTCAGGTCATACAGGTAGTCTCACTGCGTCACGAGGACTCACCCCCCAAGAGAGACATGTACTGGGCAGCTATATGAGTGCCCGGGTGCAACGAGGCTAAATGTTTTGGTGGTATGAAGCCCATTAAAAAATAAACAATCCATAAATTAGCTGCAGCATTGTATAAGCCACAGTGTTCAAAGTCTGTGAAAAAAAGTATTGGCTTATAGACCAGAAATTATGGTACCTTTGAGTTCTGCAGCACAATGAGGTCAATTTGACTTTGTTTTTGAAAATAACTTGGTTCAGTCTTCTGAGTGACCCTAAGGCTCGATGTGGCTCTAATTCAGTTCATACAGCGCCACATCACAACAGAAGTTGTCTCAGGACACTGAACAGAAACATTACGTACAAAAGCCAATTAGTAAAGCTCTCTAAAGAATGCACCGACGTTTTCATCATACCAACATCTTCACAGCGAAACCAAAGCTTGATGAAAATTCAAACCCAGTTGTCTTGGCATCATCGTTGACTGCCACGGGAAGTCTTGTTTCTGAAGTCAAAAGCACCAGACAATCAGTCACAGATTAGTGAGCCAGTTTTAGTATTTAAATATCTCGTGGGCCTAGTAGGATGGTATCAAAGATTGTATCTAGTCCATGGACCTTCAGTTTGACACATGTGCATCACTGTATTCATTTGGTCAACAACGCAACTCTGTGGGTATTTGAACGCTTCGTCAATTATGTCTTTTTTTTCCCCTTTTTCACTTGAAAAAACACAACCAGTCTTCTAAAATCAAACTTCTGCCATACACCAGAGAGGACCACTGGTTTGTTTTGCCACGTTAAGAGAGTTGAGGTGTGTTTGTAGGCGGGAATTCCTATTTAGTCAAATCAAAGCATGCAGGCTGAGGACTTCCCCGGGCCAGCTGAGAGGAGCCTGGAATGCAGCTGCAGAGTCCAGCTTGATGGAATTTTCCAGACATACCACAAACGGCCTCCTGCCAGTGTGCCATCTGCTGGATGACGGCTCAGTTACTCCCACTGAGCAGGAGAGAGGAGCCGCACAGATCCTTACAACCCCCTGCTCCGGGGCTGCAGCATCCTCAGTGTGCACGGGGAGCAGCTACTTAGTGCGAGACGACTGTGTTCGCGGTGTCGTTCAGGTGCTCTCACAGAGGTGCGCTCCCTCTTTTGACAGAACCCTACAGAGAAGGGATCCAGATGGTAAACAAGTGGGTCTTATTTCTCTGCGCCACCCTCAGTAACGATCCAATAAGAACCATGTGTCTGAATCAACACCCTGTTTTCCGCTCAAATGTCAAAACATCGACCAGTTAGCATCAGGCGGTAAATCGTGTGTGCTGGAAATGGTTTCTGGTCACACTGCAACTTTGTTTTTTATGATTTGCATGCTGCTTTTTTTTACATATGTGTATATTTCATGGGTGTTTGTCTTAAGAATTTTTTTTTCAGTTATGTGGGAAAATATCGTCCAAATTAAACTGATAAAAAGCTGCTTGTTTCGTGATTGGACACGATCAAGTTAATTTATAGTTCACGCAACTAGAAAGTACTGACAGAAATCCCACCAGGCGACCGATGCCTCAGGTTTCTGCTGTCAAACTGAAGAACGGGAAAGTTTCTGCAAAAGCTGAACACACAGGTTCAGCAGAGTTCATCTGGACTTTTTAGGCAACAGGGGAAGTTTCGAAGTTGTCTTTTCATGGAAGCAGTGGAAACTTCCACTACAAACAAGTTTATGGCAATGTCTCCACCTGGGGTTGCTGAACTGGTTTGAATTCTCTGCTGCACGTGGAGCCAAACAGCATGTGTGCCTTAACGATGAGAGCCGGTGCAGACTCCTGCCATGCACATGGAAGGATGCTGAGCCGCTCCCTCACGTTTGCGTTGCGCCTCGTTTCCGTCTCTTCAGCTCCTGCGCTCCGTCAACCCGTGGCCCAGTTTTCACTACAACCATATCTAAACCTTCCACGTTGCATTGCTTCTTTTGCTGCCAGGTCAAAGTGGCTGCTTGAATTTAATGTGAACTGCTGATACTGGTCTATGGAGCTGGTTAAACAGGCACTACATACACACACACATTTACACACCCAGCTCCAGGCCAACAAGAAGCCATGCATGGAGCAGTAATGGTGCACTCAGCACATCCACAGCTTCAGCCCTCCGTGTCATGTTGGAAAAACCCTAAAATGTGATTGCAATCCAGAATGCTTCTTGAATTTTTAACGATCAGACGTAACAAAAATCTGATCTGACTTTCTTCCCTGTTTGAGCCTAAATAAGAGCTTTCAATCAGGATGAATTAATTTGCAGCCGCGTTCCTGTGCATCAAGTCTTCCTGCAGCCTGTGGTGTGGAGGTGTTTACTCTGCACAGCCGCTCCGTGCTGGTGTCCTCCAGCTAAAGACGTAAATGGATTTAAATCCAACGTGAAGAACCTGGGATTGGTGAGGATGAAAGCCGTCCTAGCAAACCGCTGCAGTCAAAATAAATAGATCAGGTTTCAGTTCGTGTGACAAAACTCCACCAGTTTTCAGAAACTTTTTTTTTTTTTACAAGAAGTGCACATTATTAGGAAAAAAAAAAACTTTTTTCTGTTTTAATACCTGATTTTTGGCTGTTTCTTTGTAAAATAATCTCATGAAACTTGTCTTTTAGTTTAATGCATTTGTTATGCGTTCTGTAAAACCTTCCACAACTTATTTACTAGAAACGCTGACCTGCAGGCCTCGTTAAGTCGTGGTCTTTTTTTTTTTTTGTGAGATGCACGATTGAGCCCTCGTCTCAGCAGCATCTCTTTGAGCTTTCATTACAGCAGGTGGAAGTTCAGACTGCAGCTCCGGCGCTCGACACCTTCACATCACCGTGATCTGCTCCATCACGCAGACACACTTTGATACTGCACTTTGAAAAAAAAAAAAAAGACGTGTTCCGCACGCGCGGGACCACAATAGCACATGTGAAATTTTTATTTTTTACTGAAAAATCAGCCGAGCAAACTTTCGGAACCCAAAGTCGCGACGATCCTTAATCTGTTTTCAAACTGACACTTGAGAAATACATAAGAAGATGAAGTGCTGGCTCTCACAACGTGAAGAAGTTCTTTCATGTAGACGCACTCACCTTCTGTTTCCAGTGTCCCTTTTTTGTTCTCGCGTGGAGGAGATTCTTTTGGTGTGGCACAAAAATCAAAAGTGCTACTCTCAGATTGCTCACATCCCGTCCTGGTTTGTGTTAAAAGTCTTATCTACATGTATTTTTTTTTTTTAAGATAAAATCAAACGAGGCCCAACATGGTGGATTTATTCTCCCATTTGCTTATCAGATGTCCGTTGTTTTATCGCTTGTTCCCGCTGCGTGGCCTTCATTGTTAGTTTGCATGCTTGCTAATGTTGCAGGGCATTGATGAGATCTGAGATTAGCTGACCAACATGGAAATATACAGATTTGTCCACGCAGGTGTGCACGAGCCTGCACTCCTGGCCTTGAACTTGTCTGTGCTCGAAGTTTGACGTTCTTACTGCACTTACCAGAACATATGAGGGTTTAATATTTCTATTTCAACAAGATTCCACATGCTTTCTTGAACTGGTGACCGATGTAAAATAAAATAAACTGTATTATTTAAAACCCTTCATTATTGTGTGTATACAATTTGAGTCACTGGTATTTTGTGTGGCAAGCCCCTTATAGCACAACTCGTCCAGTCCAGCTCACTAAACGCTTCACGCGCCCTCATCCTGCAGAAGTGCTGCCATCCTAACTAACAGCGACAAGCAGAGAGAAGAGGTCTCACCTTTTTTCTGCTGGAAGGAGTGAGGCATGATGGGATCTGGTGGAAACCAGGTGGTCGGCTCTGAGGTCTAGATCAGGAAGTGGAAGAACCTGTTCTGTTGAGTTTTCAGTTCGTCAGGTGAGTAGCTTGAAGGTCCAAGGTGCACCGCCGCCTGAGCGGACGCTGGATTTTTGGAGAGGAGAAGCGGTTCCTCTGAAGAAGAACGCTGGCTGTGCGTGCGGCAGCTGAGGAGCAGCTCTGGTGTCTGTCCTCGTTGAGCGGGATGGGAACGCTTCTGGAAAGGCGTGCACGACAGCCTGGATGAAGTGAGTCAAATTGACTGAGCGCGCTCAGAGAAACGGTCCACAGGGCATCTCTCTGGCTCCGCTGATAGGCCGCCTGCACTCTAGCGTTCAACGATCGTAGCAGTTGCTCCGCTTTTCCACGAGCGCTAAAACCATGGGACAGGCTCCGTTTTGGAGAAGATAAAGATTAAACAGCCTCAAAAATAACTCCAGTTTCTTTCTATATAGAAATCACTTGAACGTAGACTAAATCCCATTAAGCCCAAAACATGGAGCTGCAGTGCCTTTAGCATGGAGGAACGTTTGGAGCCATCTGCCACATCAGAGGTCTTCTACAGAAACGGCACATTGTTTTACAAACACAGCTTTTATACGGCAAACATTTCAGAGTCCCACAGCATTAATCTACCTAGGCTTATCTCAATCCATGGAACTAGATATTGCTCTTTATAACTTGTATGGTGGAGGGGGTGTCATTACATCACACCAGCTGTCACTTCAACATGTCACAGCCAATAGGAAGGTCAGTAATGTTGCCGCTGGATAGAAAATTAGGGGGAAATCCTGACAGCATTAAACAAATATCTGAGGGTTAACTAAAAGTGTTGGATTATAATCTCATGGCAGTGATAAACGGTTAGAAAAAGGATGCTAAATCTAAAAGTGATAACATGTCTGCAGTCCAAACGCTGAGCTGTTTTTGCTGAATGTATCTCTGTAATCACACCTGACACCTGATGTTGAACTCAGATTAAATGAATACACACTCTGTCTGCGCTGATAAGCTCTTGTCACCGGGCAAGAACTCCCAAAGCTCCTGTTCTTATCAGAGTCACAGGGTTTTACAGAGGCACCGCCGCTCCTGTCTACAGAACACGATGCGTATGGGAGGATGCACTCTTCTGATGTCAAGCGCAGTCCGTGTGACTCTACATGTGCAGCATGTCCGTGGCAGCATACGGGATAATCTGTTGGATGAGTGGACTAATATTCAGCCAATCCTGCTAAAGCCAAATTAGTCCAACACATTTCCATCATTTTGAGAGTAAAGCAGCCCTAACAATCTGAGCTCTTGGGATGCTGACAGCAAATGACCGGTGAGCCGAGCAGATCCCCGTGATCCAGAGATAAACTCATGAAGGAGCTTAAAGCCCTTAATGACCCCAGAATGAAAGTCAACAACAGGCCACGCTGCCTCGGAGGAAGACCAGTCTCTGTCTCCTTCCAGCTCTGATGAGGCAGAAAGAACCTGAGCGATGTCTGGAGATACCTGACGGTGAAGACATCAGGACGCACTGGGGTCCAAACATAAAGCCCAACCCCCCCTTACCCTGCCCTCTGAAGCTTACAGCAGGATGGCTTCTGTGTATGAGTGACCTTAATCATCAGAGGGATATTTGGGCTTTATTTGGCAGCAAAGCGACGCATACGGTCATACTGCACTCGAGTGGCAGGCATAAAAATGAGAAGGGGCCAAGGTCGGTTTGAAAGTGTAATCCATATCATCCCGTCAGCCCTGGGCCAGCAGCGTCACACACAGTTTGATGCTCAGAAATGATGCTAGATTATGCTGTCATTTGGGATCCATTTGGCTTGGGTCAAATCGACAAAAGAGGGTTCGAGCAAATTCTTTAAAAGTGACCTTTTCCCCCTCCGCACCATTTGAAATGCAAATGTGATTAGATTTCATGAAGTTTTGCATTTTAGTTTTTTTTAATCCAGACAAACTTGATTGTGGTCCAAGTTTGGATTTTCTCTTGGAAATAGCAACAGTTTAAATCCCAGCATCATCACGACTCTGCAGAATGTGTTCCTGTCAGAGCGGCCTGGAAAATAACAAGAGTCAGGAAGTGGGAAATCATGAACTGTAAACTACCCCCCCCCCAAATAAATCAACATAAACAAATACATAAATAAACATAATACAGTTTTTAAAAGTAACCAATTGGGAACTTGTACAATAAATTAACATAAAGTCACTAAGAAAAAGTCCACCCCATTTCAGTTTTACATATATCATCCATCCATCCCTCCATAATCCATCCATCATCATTCATCCATCCATCCATAATACATCCATCATCCATGATAGACTCATAAATTCATGTTTGACGTAATGTTTTTATGCTACTAGTGCATAGTGTATTATTTAGTTGATGTTTTTCTTAGTTCATATCTTAGATGTTATTACTGTTTTTCTTTTACATTTTATTGTTGGATGTA
>JARVGS010000979.1:40575715-40586705 GCA_031762315.1 Hypsolebias antenori | reverse complement strand
CTCTCTCTCTCTCTCTCTCTCTCTCTCTCTCTCTCTCTCTCTCTCTCTCGCTCTCTCTCTCTCTCTCTCTCTCTCTCTCTCTTTCTCTTTCTCTTTCTTGACTAAAGCAGTTATGAGTAGGGAGTTGAAGACAAGGCTCAGGGTTGATGCATGCCATTCAAGAGCCCATTACCTTGGTTAAACTCCTAAGGTAAAATGTGCATTATTGGAATGATTGTTTATTTATAGACCCAAGTGTTTTAGATTTGTTGTTAGAACTTTTCAGGTTCATTAAATGTTTCAAGCATTTCCACCAGATCCACTCATCCAGGAGGGCCCAGCTGAGGACGATCAGGCTTTGGTGTGTGTTTTGGAGCTGGTTGAGTTTGTTGAGGGTTAAGATTTGGGTAAAGAAGCAGGTGTAGTTATTAGGTAATTATGAGGCATTCAAGAAGTTAGGTCAGTTTGTTTCTGTCAGTTTTGACTTTGAGCTATTTTTTTAATGTTGGTAATAATGGTGGTGTTTTGAGAGCTCAGTGATTTCTGAGCCTGTACTCTTTATGAACTACTGTTGGAGCGAAAACACAGGATCGAATTACCCTGATGGATCAAATTCTTTAGAACATCATCCATTATCTTTTACCTGCTTGCTCCTTTCTGGGTCGCAGGCATTGCTGGCGCCAATATCCAGCAGTCATTGTGTGAGAGGCAGGGGACACCCTGGACAGTGTCAGAAACAGCTGACCCAAAATAGTATGAGCACATCTGTATTTGAGTTAACAAACTTCTAATTAGTTAAAACATACTAGAAAAACTCTTGTCATGTTGGTTATCTGTTTGTTCCAGCCAGGTCCCTTGTTCCCGACGACTCAAAGAAAATAACTTATGTGGTTTCAGACTAATAGAGGCCACCATGTTCAAGAGAAACTTTTTTTTTTTTTTTATCTTTGCTTCGGGACACTCCTGAATTTGATTTGTTTTCTCATATTAAGTTTACAAATTACTTTATATAAACACCTGTTCACGTTCATTATCCATTGGCTTCAATTCAACACTAACACATCACAGATCATTCAGCATTTACATGAAGGCAGAATGTTAAAGGGTGTTGATTCTCATGGAACATAAGTTTTTAAAATAAAGGACAAAAAAGAGAAAAGAAATGTATGAGCGTTGTGGAGCACTTAAAAGGAACCTAAAAGTATTCCTCTAATTGACAACAAATGCATAAATTCAACTTTTAATAAACAGTACCGTAATTATGTAATACTCAGTCAAACGCTGCTTGTGTTCATGGGATACCCTCCATATGGCATTTCCAACAACTGACAATTGACAACAATTTCCTGTGGAATCAATAACGTTCTATTTTATCTTATCTTATGACATACCCTCCATACCCTCTTTTTAATGGCTGGCACCATGCTGATGGTTGAAGCAGAGATGAAATGGAGGTTTAAAGCAGATTTCCATCATGCAGAGGCTGCCTGGAAAGGTTTCATGTTCTGAAACTGGACAAGTTTACGCAGCAGTGTTTGCGGTGACATTTGACAGGCTTCATTTACTCTCTTTTAAGTATTGTTTATAAGAAAACTTAGCAAAACTCGCCTCTTCATCTTTGATGACTAACACTTTTACTCATTAGAAAACCTCACAAACCACATAATAGCATAACTCTTCAATTCAATTCAGTTTATTTCTATAGCACCAAGTCACAACAGAAATCATCTCAGGGCAATGAACAGAAACAATCACATATAAAAATAATAATTAAATGTTATTTATCTGAGGAGCAGACTGTTTCGAAGTTAACTCCATCACAGAACTCTCATCATGAGCAAGCATGAAGGTGACAGTGGAAAGGAAAAAGCTCCCTCATGAGGAAGAAACCTTTAGCAGAACCAGACTCAGGACAAGCGGCCATCTGCTTTGACCAACTGGGTTTGAATGGACAGGATGGAGAAACTCATACACAATGGCAGGTCAAGAATCCCATGTTAAGATAGAAATAGTATCAAAGGAAAACTATTCTAAAGTTTACCTATTCATTTTAAGAAATTAGGCCAATTTGTCCTCTAGTAGTCTATGGCAGCATAACAAATCACCCCTAACTGTAAGATTTATCAAAAAGGAAAGTCTTAAGCCCAGTCTTAAAACTGGACAATGTGTCAGTCTCATGGACAGAAAATGGAAGTTGGTTCCACAAGAGAGGAGCCTGAGAACTGAAAGATCTTCTTCTCATTCTGCTTTTGGTAATTCTAGAAATCGCAAGATAGCCTGCAGTCTGAGAGTGAAGTGCTCTGTTAGGAAAATATGGAACAATAAGATCTGTAATATAAGATGGAGCAAGGTTGTTGAGAGCTTTGTAGGTTAGAAGTAAGATTTTGAATTCAACTCTGGAAGTGACAAGGAGCCAATGGAGAGAAGCCAAAACTGGAGAGATATGGTCTCTCCTACAAACTCCAGTTAAGACTCTGGCAGCAGCATTTTGGATCTACTGAAGACTTTTTAAAGAAGTATTTGGACACCCAGATAATAGTCCTCTAGACCAACCAAGTTTCAACCAAGTTATTGCTTGAAACACTCATTGAAAAAGGCTCACAGTAGTAACTTTAAACCATTCTTCCATTTCTCAATAATTTGTTTCTTAACTTTGATGTAAAAAATAATCTGAGTTCAGTTTCTTTTTTTATGGGATTTCTCTGTGGAGGAGCTCAGAGACTGTTTGTGTCTTTAGACTTAAAACAAGTACATATCAGAAGCCTTCAGATCCCTCTTGTGCATCTGTAAACCAAAAAAATGTAATAAATCACTCTTCCATCTATATCATGCTAATTAAGAGCTGGGCTCAGCTGCTCTTCTGCAGTAGAAGATAAAACTCAACAGGTCTGTAATTATGTCAGAACAATGTGCTCTCAACTCCTCAACTCCTGCCACAGCTCATTTGAAGTGAGCGTTTGGAGACTAAATATGTACTAACACCAAGGACTTCAGTTTGTCTGCCTTTGTGTAAAGAACTGCAGATTTCTGAATATCTTTGTTTCTATCAAGGATTCTTTTACGTGCTGAGGAAAATGACTAATAGATTTAGGTTTGAGCAGTCTTGCATTATGGTTAAGCCCTGATTTATGTTCCCCTAAAGCCCTCTTCATACAGGATGATGACTTTCTACAATGTAAAATATCAGCTTGAATGATGGTCTTTGCTAGATCTTGGTGAGGTCTTCAGGGCCATTTTAAGAACACAGTGGACTCTGTGTTTGCATGATGGAGCGTAATAGGCCCACCATGGTTTTGAGCATGCATAAACCTTCCATAGTGTCTAGGTTATAGTCAAGGCCATGAAAACAAAACTAACAGACATCAGATCATGGTGGAAGCGTTGTACCAGCCAGTTGTAATATTTACCTGCATCTTGACAAAATCCAAAACAGTTGGACATGAGTGGGCAAATGTTGCCTATACAGTGTCTTGAAAACATGGAAATTAGAAGCGAAAACCTATTTACTGTAATTTCCAGACTATAAGCCGCTACTTTTTTCACACGCTTTGAACACTGTGGCTTACACAATGATGAGGCTAATTTATGGATTTTTATGGGCTAATGAGCTTCATATCGCATACACATTTAGCCTAGTCACACCCGGGTGCTTGCATAGCTGCCCAACACGTCTTGTGATCACATGAAACACGTGATCCCTGGGGGCACAACAAAGTATTTGCAGCCACTCGAAATAAGTGAATTAATGCGGCACTCTGAGCTCAGTGGGAGGCTTGGGTGACTCGTGGCGAGAAATCATTTAACAAAACGGGCTGTATTTGAAGAACAACTTTTGCTCAAGTCTGCCAGTAGATCCTGACAGCGGAGCAGTGTAAAAAATCTTCTATCATCAATGAGTTTCGAAAGGCTGGACTGCTGCATGATGAAGAGGACAACATAAGCTCAACGACAAATTTGCCTTGAGACTGAAGTGACATTGAGAGCAACAACAGAAGAGAGACTGAGGACATGTGTGATGAAGTTCTTCTGAGGCTCTTCTAGTCTGACACTGAAGAAGACAACTTTAGAAGTTTTAGTGCACAGGAGGAAGATGGAAGATAGCGATCAATGACTTACTGGTAGGCATCTGTATTTTTTTTATTTTTTACCAGCCATGTTACAGGCTCTGTCCAGTATGCATTTAATTAAAAGTTTTAAAAGTATTTCTGTGTAAATATCTCATGTTACAATGTGGACACCCCAGGCTTATAGACAAGTGTGGCCTAAATATGTATGTATATATATTTTTCTTTTTAAAGATAATAGGTGCGGCTCACTCTGGAAATTACAGTAGTGAGCTTTAAGAGCATGTCAATGTCAGGGTTGTCTTTACCTTGAAGGAAGTTTTCCACATGTTCTGTGATCCAGCCATGTTCTGATAGGTTGTGAAGAAAGTTCAGATTCAGGCTCAGGTTTGATTTATTTGTCATATGCAAAATCAGCACATGGTCAACAATGCTGACATGCTGAGGATGAGAAGAACTGTCTCGGCTAGCCCCCCAAAACAATAACAACAACAGGAAATACCAAAGCATGCAGCAAAAAAATACAAAAACAAGGCACCAAAATTGAAAAACGCAAGCAACTTCTGTGTGGTTGGGTTAGCAGTGAGGTTCTTTCAGCAGCATGGTTCTGTTCTATTAGCGGCGTGGTCTTGTTAGCAGCATTAGCAGGTCCAGTTAGCAGCTTGATGGTAATAATGACCGCAGCAGCTGCCCTCCCAGACTGCCCTCCAGAACTAGTTTCGGCAGATCAAGGTTTCCCCGCGGTACCAAACGGGTCCATAGAGTTAGGTCCATGCAGGCAGGTGGAGGATTATGGAGATGGCTGCTATGACAGGCCGGAGCCTGAGCCTGAAGCTGGCACGGGGCCGGGAACTGAACCATGATGGCAGGATGGCAAGGCAACAACACAGAAAACTCCCAAAGTGTGTTGCTGTCATACCCGTAGCATGGGCGTACAGTGTAGGCGCATAAAAAATTTAAACAATAATAACAGGAACAAATAAAGATTGAGTCGAAGTGGAGCTCCTGTCAGTGCTGCCATATTGTGGCGCTCGTGACATCACGGGTCAGGGTCATCATACAGTGTGATGGGGCCTAAAGACCACTACGCAATGCACATTTTGACTTGGTGACCTCCGAAGGTCCTAAAGATCTTATAAAAAGTTGAACTCTAGAAACTCACAATGAGCCAAATAAACCAGCAGCAATATTTTGGACAGAAAGAAAAAACAAACAAACAAAGGAATCCGTTTAGTTCAACTGAAGCTCGTAGAATTCTCCAACACAGTCTTCGTTTTCATTGTATTTCTACGTGCTGGCTAACACTGACTCCCTCTCATATTGGCTCCTTGCAGCACCATTCAGTGGCTTACAGACACCAGAGATTCCAGCTTTTAGTCATAAATCAAGCCTAGATTGTAGAATATAATTTACTCTTTGTGCTGCCAAAAACACACACTCCCTGTATTTTAGGTTTTCTCCAGTTTACACTTGTTTTGTAGCAAACGTTCTTTCTCTTAAATATTGGATACGTTGTGTGAAAGACTGTCCTGCTCTGTCCCGAGCTTTGTCCTGAGTCAACAGATGGCTGGTGCTTATACTCACGCATAACTCTGATAATATTGTACATATGTAAATCTGTAAACATATGTTCAACCTTCAGTATTCAATCTTCCACCCCCGCAGTTTCTAATCCTCATCACTAAGCAGAACTACTTCAGAAAAGACTTGGCTGTAGCCTCAAAGAAATAATTTTTCACTCTACAGCTTGGCTTTTTAGTATACTTTTGTATTTATGTTTGCACAAAATAAGATTTTGCACTGTAGTTCAAAATAGAAACAATCATAATTACCATTCATTAGCCATATAATTTATATATGGAAATGAAAGTCTTTAACCATTAAACTAATGTGAAAAACAAAGTTGAATATAAGTGTCAGTGTCACAGCTGGATTCATTTCTACCCTCTTATCTTCTCAATAATACTGATGTACGCTATAACTAATTATACCTCTTATGGGCTCTCAAATAACTTTAATCAATGATTAGGATGCCTTGTTCACAGTGCAGCTACTTCAAAGTAATTGCTCAATAAAGGGAGGGGAAGTTGTCGTATTAAGTAGGTGTTCCTGCTGCTTCACTCATTAGTGCTCACTTGGAGCTTTCATCTCCCAATTGTCACAAATGGAGTGGGCTTCATTCACAGCACAGGAGCTGTACTCACTCTGCTGTACATCGCCTTAAAATAAAACTCACACCGTTAGTGCAGTGCAGACCTGCAGAACAGGACCCGTCTGCTTAAAATTGTTTGTATTTCTTTAAATTGATCTCAAATAGAGTAGAAATACCATGACGTAAAGAGCAGGAAGTTTTGGTGCACTTGATTTCTGATGGAGGTGTCTTGAGCTTGATGGTGTTTACTGGTAAAAGGAGCAGCTGATATCTGTGGGGAGAATTGATGCTCCTGCAGGAAGTTCTGCCCCTGAAACAAGCGGATACAGGTGGAAACACACAGAAAACAGTGGCAGAGAGGGTTCTTAAACTTATCTTATTAAGGAACTCCTCAGAAAATACTAAACTATTAAAATACCACCAATATTATGTCCTACTGCGTTCTCTGAGGTCAGCGGACCAGTTACATCTCACAGTTCCACAAACCCGTCTTAAATGCAGAGGTGACAGGGCCTTCTCTGTCGCAGGCCCAAGCCTATGGAATGACTTAACTCTGCTTGTCAGGAAGGCCCCCTCCCTCACAGTTTTTTAAATCCTGCTTAAAAACCCACTACTATTCCCTGACATTCAGCATTGCATGATCTGTACTGGACCTGTATGCGTGACATTGTCTTAGTCTTTATGTGATTACCTGCTATTACTTTGTTTCTATATTTTGATTTTTCGTTATCTTATATGTTGCTGTGTGCTTTGCCTGTTTGTTTCTGTTTGTACAGCACTTTGGTTGGTCCTATTGTTTAAAGAGCTCTATAAATAAGATGGTATGGTATGGTAATATTCATTCAACCTTTATTTATACAGGTTAGTCGCATCGAGTCACAAGGACTCATTTGCAAGAAAGACCTGTTTTAGGTCGTTTTCATACCTAATAGTATGGTCGACTCGGTTTGGTTGGGGACCAAAATTCAGAACATTTGTTTATGTTTTCAGCTGGTGCAGTTTGCATTCACACTGCACTGACTCAGTCGAGACAAACCCTTTGAGCAACTGTTTCCCCCCTCGCCTGTGGTGGCACTGCACCAAGAACTACTGAAGGGGAGCAACACAAAAACCTCTGAAGACGACACTGAGTGCAACTTACTTCTTCTGGAAATATAAATAAAAATGGAGTGGCCTCCCAAATTTTAGCGGTTTTAAATTTTCTGTTTTGTCTGTGGCTCATGTGCCAAACAAACATTTTTCAACAATGGACTCAGCACGAGCGGAAGATGAGGCAGAAGACCACGGAGAATATTGTTTACACAAGGCGGCTGAGATGGCTCCGTATGAGTACCGGTAGTATGTGGTCACTCCACGTCTGACCGCGAGCCATTTCTCCCACTAGTGGTAGAAATGCACGTTTGTTTTGGTTGTATTTACACAGAAAGCCCTGCGCTGTAGTCCACTTCCTGCTTATGAAGCGGTCTTTGGTCCACTTGCATTCACAATGCATTTGAGCCACGTTAGAGTTCACTTCAACTGAACCGAGACCTAGGTATTTAGGCGGACCAGAGTTAGCTTTCTTTGTCCCCATCAGAGTTCGATTGGACATCCACATAATGTCAATAAAAGCTGTGATATAAAAAAAATAAAACCAACCTTCATTATGAAATGAGGTAAAATACTAAAAACAGGAACATGTCTGCATTGATTTTTGCATTAACCTTAACAAGTTAATAAAACCAGTTAATATAATATAATAAGTTAATTTAATTTAATATAATATAATATAATATAATATAGTAATATAATATAAATAATGAAAGGGGTGGTGGAGTCGCTCTATTTGTTAATGATGAAATAAAATATAAATTAATTTGTGAATTGTTAATAATTGTTGATAATATTATGAAAATGATAACAATAGAAATAATAAACAAGAATGATTAAAAAAAATAAGTTGTGTATATAGATCACCAGGATCAAATGTAGAAATATTCACTGATAAAATCATGGAGCTATTGGAAAAGAGTTTTAATAGAGACTTTAATATTGATCTGGGAAATAAAACAGATTCAAATAACATCAGTACATTTATAAATTCAATGTATAGTTTAAATCTGAGCGGAATTTGTTGGAGTGAGACGTCTTACCGAAGTACTATCTGTGCTGCTATCTGAGAACTGGACCGCAACTTGGGCAACGTCGCTTCTTTAAATGTATTTGTTCATAACATGATTGCTATAAAATAGTTTTAAAGAGAAAATGGAAGACGACATTCTAACAACACTGACAATATTGATTATAGGTGAAAGTGGCGTCGGAAAGTCCAGTCTTCTCTTGAGGTTCACAGATGACACATTTGATCCAGAACAATCAGCTACAATAGACGTGAGTGATGGCACCTGGCACAGTGGACAGGTTGTCTTTTCCTGGTCCTGTGGATTGCTGAGCTGCTAAGATCGCGGCTGCTGGGTCCGTGGAGTGGACCTCGAAGACCTGCAGGTTGCCGGAGTAGGAGGATCCGGGCTTTGGGGTCGGACCTGAGTACAGCGGCTGGTGGGGTGCAGCTGGGAAGAGATGCCTGGACCTTCGGCTGGGTGGTCGCGGAGCTCACTAGCCGTGGGGCTACCCGTTGAGTTGGCCCCACTAAGCTGTGGATAGTCGGTGTGTGGCTGTTGTGGAGTCTATCTGCCGAGGTGGTGCCAGCTCTGCAAAGCAAAGGTTTTTTGGTCTGCTGTCGTCTGGTCTGGATGCCTACTGGGAGTCGGTCTTCGACGGTGGATTCCGCGGTCTACTGGGACCGTAAGGACCCTGTTTTTGTTTTTGTCTGACGTTTGTTTTGGGTGTAGTGGCCACCGGCTACCACCAGAGGGCTGCCACGCCTTGAAATTGGAGCAGGCCACACTTGGCCTGCTGAGGAAACATTGTCTTCAGGACATGAGTAAGATTAAGTGATGTCAAATAAATCCAGACGTACAAAAAAAAAACACTTGGATGAACATAGTGATCAAGACATGAAATACATTAAAAGGTCATTGGATTTTATGAGTTCTGTAATATCCAAATTGACATCTAAACAAGAACAGTTAATTGGATAATTTGAAGAGGTGAAACTACTTAGACTTCAAATAAATGAAAAGGATAAAAAAAATCTGAACTTGAAAAAAAGGATTGATGACAAGGAAAGAAACACCAGACAAGAGAACCTGATGATATCTGGTTTGACAATAAAACCAAAGTCCTTTGCCAAAGCTGTTAAGGGTCCTGTAACAACTGAAGATGCTTCACAGCTGGACCTACAAACTTTGGAAGACCAGGTTGTCTCCTTTTTACAAGAAAAAGACTTTAATATTGAACATGAAGATCTTTCAATGTGTTATACCTTGCCTGGTTTGGATAAAAACAAACCAGCTATAGTGGTTAGATTTATTAGTAGGAAATTAAGAAATAATGTATTGGTACTGGCAAAAAAAAACTACAAGGTACAAAGGTATACATAAATGAACATCTGACGAAAAAGAATGCCACTATTGCAAGGGAAGCAAGGTTGTTAAGAAAACAAACAAAAAAAAAATAACATCGACATGGACAAAAAATGGATATGTTTGGATAAAAATTCAAGATGGTTCACAACCTAAAATAATACAAGAAATGAAGGACTTGGAAATTTTTTAATAAATCTAGAAGACGGTAAACTCAAATCATCAAGTTATACTAGTATATAATTATTAATCATTAGTCTAATGAATGGAAGTTTACGACTATGACAGAAAATACTGATTTAGAACCGAAAATTTATAACATTGATGATTTGATTGATCCGGGATCCTTTCCTGTTATAGAAGAGTGTGACTATTACAATGAAAAGCAATTTAATGATATCAATTTGACAAAACCTGGTCTATATATAATTCATTTTAATAGTAGGAGCATTAATGCTAATATTTCCAAAATAACTGATTACAGTATTTAAAGCAATTAAATAGAACATTTTCGATTATAGCATTGTCAGAGACGTGGTTAAATGATGATAATACAGATAATGCCCACATCGATGGATACAAATTATATACTATGAATAGAAATAACAAAAGAGGAGGTGGTGTAGTGCTATTTGTTAATATAACAATAAAATGTAAATTAAGCAAGGAAATGTCAACAATTGAGGAGAACATAATTGAGATGATAACAATTGAAGTATTAAATAATAATGATAGAAATATCATAGTAAGTTGTATATACCGACCACCTGGCTTAAATATTGATTCATTCACAGATAAAATTATAAAACTATTAAATAAGAGCTGTAATAAAACAATGTTTTTATGTGGTGACTTTAATATTGATTTGGGGGAAAAAAACAGATTCCAACAGTGTTAGTACATTTATAGATTCAATGAAAACCTTAAATCTTTACCCATTAATATTGAAGCCATCTAGAATCACAACTCATAGCGCAACAATAATAGATAATATCTTTACAAATACAACAAATGGGGATGTGTTTGATGGTATTTTAGTGATCATCTACCAGTCTTTACAATCTATAAGAAGTATCAAACTATCACAAAAACAATTACTAAAAAAAATAAAATAATAAATACATCTAAAAAAGCATTAGATAAATTAAAGGATGATTTAGCTAGACAAAATTGGGATAGTGTTTATGTTGAAGATGTAAACAAATCATATGATGTGTTTATGAATATCTTGGAAACCTTATATAAAAAATTGTATACTAAAAACTTACACTAAAAAGAATCATGTAGATCAACAATGGATGACAAAAGGATTGAGAAATGCATGTAAAAAA
>JARVGS010000979.1:40514422-40525358 GCA_031762315.1 Hypsolebias antenori | reverse complement strand
TATATCAACTTAAGAAAAACTTGTTTTATTTCTAGTGCCTGTCTGAATATTTCTCAGATGTCATGGAGATTTGCAGTAAAAACAAAACAAAACACAATTTACTAGCCAGCTAACTTGAAGTACAGTAGTCTCGCTACTTCGCGGTTCAACTTTCGTGGATTTGCTCTTTCTTGGTCTTTTAAAGTAAAACTGAACACGAGGAAAAAAATTGTACATGACACATGATTGTCAACTTTAATATTACTCATGTGATTGGAACAGTACTGGATACTGTATAGTAAAAAAAAGTTATCAAAAAATAAAATACTTCAGACAGGTGCCGTCATTTTGTAGTTTTCTCTCAATAAGGCTACAATGTATTGCTGCTCATAAGGACTGCAATCCATTTCCCAGAAGCAAACAGTGCCCCGCCTAGAAGCCTCATTGCCTTCATATGAAATACAGGTACATAGAGGGAAAATTTTGATCTGAGCTGAATAAGTTCAGTCCTTTACAGTGACTTCAGCGTTCAGCGACTTCAGAGAGCCACATGGAACCGGACCAGAATCGGAGAAAAACCAGACCCTAGACCTATCGGCAAACCTGACAACTGGTAGCTGGCCCACAAGAACTTCAAGCACGGACGCACAGCCATAGGTCCAGAGTTCTCGCTGGAGCCCACCGGGACTTTTTCTCATCCAGATTTGGTCTTCATTTGGTCCCGGGCTGGACATCTGAAGATCCCCCACAGAAAAGCTGACATTGCGGCTTTGGATTCTCCATGTGATCATTTCTACAAAGTGACAGCTGACTTTCTCCTCCTGATAAAACTTTAAATAAATTTCCAGGTCCACCTCATAATGCATTACACAGTGAAAGAGTCTATTTTTTTTCGCTCTTTTGCTGTGTAATGAATTACAAGGGGGACCCGGAAATTTAACCTCACACATAAGTGAACAAAAACTTTTTTTTTAAGTTTTATCAGGAGGAGAAAGTCAGCTTCACTCTGTAGAACTCAATCACAGGTGGAGAATCCAAAGCTGCGATGACATCAGAGGGAAAGGAGGTTTGGCCGGATCACGTGACATGTGAGAAGAAGTCTGACAAACACTCTCCAGAATGTGGAGCTTCAGTTCAGTTCAGTGAGAGTTCAGTTCAGAGTCCAGGGTCTGAGTTTGTGGTCAAAAATGCAGGTGGGCCATTCACATAGAGGAAGAAAAAGCAAAATGTATCTGAGGGTTTTAGCTGGAATCAGTGGTCTGAAGGCAGAGCAAACGTCGAGGTCCACATATCTGATGGACAGAACAGTATCCGTCTTGGAGGCAAAGGGGAGGAATCCATGGTCAAGAACAGAGCAGGAACAAGAACGCTGGATTACTTCTGGCATGAGGCGGTCAGACAATCTGGCAGAGATTGGGGGACACTTAAGAAGAGACCCACACCAAAAAAAAAAGTGCAGCACACAGCTGCAGAGAGATGTTCCCTCCTTCAGCAGGTGGGAGCATCTCTCTGCATCTGTGCAAAGATTTATAAAGCCTTTTTATATAATAAATACTAAAATAAATATAACATCCCTACTTTGCGGTTTTTCACTTATTGCGGGGGTGTGTGGAATGTAATCCCTGCAATAAACAATGGACCGCTGTCCTCCCAAACCTTAGACCCCTTCAGTCTTTAAGGACCTTTCTCATCCAACACTGAAGCAGACATCGCTTCAGCACAGTGATAGTCTGAACCAGTTGCAGACAGAGCTGACCACAAGAACTTTGATTTGAGAGAGGAGTGAATGAGGCCATCTTTGTGAAGAGAACCTGTCCATCATTAAACAGGGTTGGGGTCTCCTTGTCCAACTGTCCCCCTCTTACAATGCTGTTATTGCTAGTGTCACTCAGCCCTCTGTGAATAGCAAGCAACCATCAGGGTGCTAATGATCGGTTGTTAGGCTGATGGTCCTCCTTTTACATGTGAACAATAAGTTATGGATGTCACCAGTAAGTAAACTGGTAGATCTACTGTGAGGTGCTGAGTTTGTTGCAGCTCCTCAGACTGAAGAAATCTTTTGCATAAAAATGAAACCTTTCAACAAGAAGAGTCCGTCCAGAGGACCTGACTCAACTTTGTTAGATTTATTTACCTGAGTTACTGAGCATGCATCATGATAAGAAAGGTATTGCTCTTATGACACCCTCAAAACCGTCACATTGTGTCATCTTTAAAGTAACATGAGCCACACCTCTCTGAGAATCAGTACATAAAGCAATTTTTTATACATTCCCATGCATCACCCAAGGAGGATATTCTCCCTCATCTGCAGCCACCGTCTCCACATTCCAAGCAACTGGGAGACACCTTAGCTCCTCCTGCACAGTTTGAGTCGTCAGTTGAAAACTGTTTTGTTTAGGTAGTTGAAAAGTTAGGAGAGGAAAGGATAAATAAAAAAAATGCTAATACCGTAAACTTACAAAATTTAACATGTTAGAAAAACCCTCTGAGAATGAGAAAATGAGAAAGCCCATGCATGTCATTTTTCTGACATACTCAGCACATAACACTAGGATGCTGAAAACAATGTTGAGATTTCAGAAATTAAAATTAAAGCAAAACTTGTTAAAAATTATGTCAACTAAACACAGATTCCAACAAATGATCACAGTCATCGTCATGGATTATGAAAGCAGCCGCCCTAAAGGGAACAAAAAACATGTACATTATTAATAATGTTTATAATACAAAAATGAAACATGATCAGGTTTACCGATCTAACAATTGTTCTGATTATTAAAAGCACTTGTAGAGATATTTTTGAAATGTACATTTGCTAGGACAACTTTAAGGAGCTACACATGCAAGAGAAGATATGTAAAGTCCTCCATGTTGAAAACACATAATCTGCAAATGGTGAGATAGCAGGAAACAGCTGGAGGTCTCAGAATGGTCCAGACTTTATTTTATCATTTGCCACCAGCCCTGTCAGGAATTATTTTAGGAAGAGAAGTGCTACTCGCCATTTAGTGATCGTAACACGACTTACGACTGGTCAGAAGTAACTTTTGTTCCAGACTTCATCGAGACAAGGTGTCTGTGGAGGGGAGATTACTGAGCGCCTCAGTGTTGACCTGGGGATTCCTCCATGGTCACTGTGGAAGTGCTGAAACGGGCAGATGCAAATGAACGGCAGAGCCGGCCGTCGAGCGCAGCGGCGCTGTGTGAATAAGAAGCAGAAGAAAGTTTATAGAGAAATATCCAAGGTTTTAGATGAGTCTGAAAAGATGCCACCAGAACTTCTTCCTCTTTAGGGGGTTTTCCCAAGCTTGCTGAGAAAAAAAAATACCCCCCACCCTTGTGGTTTGAAGTGCAAAGTTAACAGTTTTACTCAGCCCCCCTCCAAGGCTTGTATAGTCTCTCCTAATCTTTTTTAATGTGTCAAAGGCTTTCTTGAGAGTCTCTGTGAATTTTCACACTTAAGTTGTTTGCAAAGTCAGTCTGAATTATTGTATAGCGTGAGGGTTAACTTTTATGAAAAGGTTGGGAAAAACTTTTATAAAAGTGAGTGCATTGTTTTTGTGTTTCGGGGGGGGATGCTGCAAACACAGCATCCATTCACAGTGATGCTATGTGTTTATTTCATTTGAGCTTAACAGGGACAAGCTGCATCCCTAAATATATATATTTTTTGTTGTAATGCCATTTATTGAATTTCAGTCCCTTTTATCAACATGTAGTGTATATTTTTTATTTGTTTGTGATTTTGTTATTCAAATATTGTCAACATCACGGCTGATTTTAATCCAGGGCACAACGATTTAAGCCAGAATCTCACTGGGCAGCAACTGCTGGAGACTAGTTTGTGACGTGTCTCCAAAATGTCTCAAAATATTTGTAGTTGTTCTCAATTTTCTTTTGTGCGTCTCAGAGGCCTGCAGCATTGTCACTTGAATTTTAAACATAAAAAAAGACTACTAACTTTCTCTTAAAATATTTTTTTGTGTCACAGGCATCTCAAACCATTCCGTTTACTTTCTGTATTTTTTATAAGAGGAGCTGTATTTTGACATCTGCAAAGGAGCTTTCATTCTTAAATATGATATGAGTCATTGTCAGAGATATTTTACTGTTTGCACCTTCATTCACTCACACTTGGGGTTGCCCCTAGCCTCACACACCTAACACACTACATTTCAGAATAAAAACTACAACACTGCAACTGTTGCCATGCTGCTCTTACCAGCACTCATGAGATGGAGAGTGAGATGTCAGTGTTCACTTTGTGGTCCTTCACATACTGTATAATCAGTTACCTCCTTTTTATTGTTATTGCCCCTTCACACTATTTCCTGAGCATCAAAACTATTTGTTGACATTTTTCCCTTAGACCTTCAGGCCAACATTAATATCTGTTCCCACTAAAACGGTATTCATTTTGAATTGGTGATAAATGTCATTTAAGTTCTCAGCTGCTCAAAATTTTCCATCCGCTCTTTTCTGTTGTCTTGATTCAACTAAAGAAGTAACTCAATAAAATTGCTCAACCTTTTTTTTTTTTTATTATTTTTTCCATTCAACCTTTATTTATACAGGTTAGTCTCATAAATGTTTGACCAATCCAAGACATACTGCAGGGTTTAGGTAATTGTTTCTTCCACACTGACATTTTGGCTCTAATTTTCACCATTTAATTAATATTAAATCGCTCAGAAAGGGGCAAATCTATTCACTTAATGTAATTTGTGGAAAACTCACCATGACAATGTAATTATTTTAAGGGCACCAATTTGCATTTCCAGTGCTGTTCAAACTAAATGATACTGTAGGTTCTAAGGCCTCGGAGATAAATTAATAATCTCAAGTATTTAAAACCCATGAAACATTTAAATTGAGTAATATCTCTTCCTAAAGGGCATAGTGGAGCAGTTTCCATACATATGCAGAAAGAGACACTTTTTAAATAAACATCAGCTCTAATCACTGACACAGAAATCAGAGCAAAAGCAGAAAAAAAAACACAATCTGAAGCTTTTAATGGTTCCTTGGGGGCTTCCCTCTGACTTAGGTTAGATGGGATTTAGACAACGTAGACAAATTTACCAAAACTTGGAATTCTCTTCATTTAAGTGTGTTTAAAAATTGGTTCTATATAATAGCTTGTCTGATAAATAGACAACATGCTGTGAGCGTTTGTTCTTGTTATTCAGTAGAAGGTGTATGAAAAGGAACAAAATACAGTTTGTGATGTTTTATGTAGCTTTGATCACCTTTGACTGGAAAGCTCTTGAAATTGTTGCTCTTTCCCATTTTGGAGGACAAGACTACAAGTGTTCATTTTTCTTCCTGTAGTGTCATAAATTTAGTAATTGACTTTGATTTTTGTCTGCAGGCACTAACCTAATAAGGCCATCCAAGGTTAATGATAGACCTTTTTTAGAATGGCTGAACGTCTGACACCAATACAGGCTGGTAAAAAACAATTATTACTTACATGAGAGACACTCGGGGCAGAAGCTCCTGACACCTCAGTAAAGTGTTGTTCTGCTCACTTTTAATAGCTGCTATATTGCATTTTGCTGGCCAGTTAGGCATTAGATCAAAGCACAGCCAGGATCCTTGGAGGAGGACTGTGTTGCTGTTTTACAACAGACTCTTCCCAAGAACACCAGAGCTACAAATATAAGTGATTTAATGTCTCTCCTGAAGAAGCTGCTGGGGTCAGCAAAAGTACTGTCTGCCACTGCCAACCTGCTGTCATTGTTCTTTATCAAGCTATTTTTTTGCTTCTGTTTTTGCTTTATTAGCCATAGATTATAAGTAGTAGAGGAGAGCACAAAGCCTCTGCAACATGGAAGAGAAGCAGGATAATATAAGCATGAATTTTTTTTTTTTTATCAGACCCCCCTCCCCCCCCCCCAAAAAAAAAACTCAATAAATAAAACTAACAAACAAGCAAACAACCAAAACATCAACAACAACAAAAAGTTAATAAGTGGGGCAACTCTTCCTGGAGGAACTCTGCTTGAGATGTTTGCAGTAAGGCATGTTGTAACACTTCCAGTTTTTCCTCTGCTGTTAGCGGGAACAATTTGTTTGCTAGCAAAATATTTTATTTTCTGGATTTATCTATTTTTTTTGCATAGTTCTACATTATATATGTATACAAACACCCTTAATACAGTTGTTGTTTTTATTCTATTGGATTGTGCTTCAGACACCTTTTGCCTTACGACACCTTTTCGTTTTTATCAGTGTATTTGGGGTCTGCTAGCTCTTGCTAGTGTTAGCTTAGCACGTCTCTGGATCTCTGCCGGCTTCCTCTGTTCTCACTTGCTCTGTGTGTCTGTGTTTAGTTATTCCTCTGCCTCCTTTAGTGATAATGGCCGATGTAACAAATGTAGTCTTATTGTGGCTTTGGAGAAGAGGCTGTCTGAACTGGAAGCTTGGATCCGCGCTGTTGAAAAACCAGTCGCTAGCCAGGTTCCTATAGGCAGTGCGGAGCCACTGAGGCTCGCTCCCGTTAGTGGTCTTCCAGAAGACCCCGAGCAACCGGGACCCCAGGCCAGTGTGTCTGGAATAAGCGTAGTGCTAAGGCTAAGCCCCCACTTCACCACCGACTCGTTCACATTTCTAATCGATTTTCCTCACTCAGTGACTCACCTGCTGAGAAGCAGACCCTAGTTATTGGCAGCTCCATAGTCTGAAACGAGGCTTTAGGGACTCCAGCGACCATAGTCAAATGCATAAAAACTAGTACAAAGTTCAAGTTATACAAACTTTACCTATGCCCTTTCAATAACCACTTTTCCTGTAGCTTGATTTTCCTAGAGTATAATCAAAATGTGTTATCTTTCATGTCCTCTATTAGACACTCCCCTTAGGTGCTTTCAAACCAGTTAACAGTTGAAAAGACCTGTATGTTTGATTTCTTATCGCCAGAGGAACACTTGTACAACACTTAGCTGATGACTATAGTGTCCAGCCACTTAATCCAAAGATTAAACAATAAAAAACAGATTTGTTACTTATGAAATAATGCTAATGACTCTGCAACGCTGTATTTAGTTAACAAAAATTAAGCATAAACAAAATTGCTAAACTGAATGAATTCATCATGTTTTGAAAAGAGCTGGAAGTAGACCTCCATCACGTATTTGTAGCGTGCTCCACATCAACACAGCTGAGTTCTGCTCTATGCCTCTTATGGATCCACACTGCCCACTTCATTTCTGAAAGCTTGCGTCTCTGCTGGAAGTGGCTGGCCCCATCGCTGGCTCATGAATGGTCAGAGGTAGTATAAAAGCAGACTGGTCTGAGCAGAGTTTGACAGAACACTACACACATTCAGAATTTACAGAAGCCAAAACTCATACAACAAATCAGGCTACTTTGTGCTGCACATGTTCGAAGAAAAGCATGTCAAACAAATAACTGAAAAAGTTTAGTAGCTTTTTCATGTGTTGAAAATGCAGGTGCTGAAAGAATATGGAGTCCCTGTTGAGCCAAGAAAGCTCTTCTACTCTAAGTATAAGCTAAAAGAAAGCCCTATTAAATACCATACCATTTTATTTACATAGCACTTAAAACAGCAACAAAGCCAACCAAAGTGCTGTACAAACAAGCAAACAGGCAACAAACAAAATGAAGTAAAAAACAGAATATAGACATAAAATCATCACAGATAATAAATATAATGACCAAACGCAGTTTATAATGTAGTTATAAGGTCTGTGACTGGCCAGAGTATTAGCATTGCAAAAACAAAAACAAAATAAGGGTTAACTACCTCAATAACTGTAAGGGTTTTGAAGTGGGACCCTGCAGTCCTAAAGCATTTTTTACTTGCTTCCACTGGTAATCTCAAACCCTCAGTAGCATAATCGTTTCATGTCTCTTACTTGTCATTGCTGATATTTATGTTTGGCCATTTTCTCCTTTAAACCACCTTGTTGAAGTTGTTACTTGAGATATGTTTAATGTTGATGACAACATGTAGCAGGACAATAGAAAGTAAAAGATTTTGCCATTTAAGTGTACTTGGTCTGTGTTCACTTTTAAAGTCATGTGAATCCTAAGAACTTGAATAGAAGGCTGCTGCAGTTCCACTACGTTCTGTTAATGCTCTTTCAATCAGTAAGGAAAGATAATTAAATTAAGAAGATAGTTTTTTTTTTCTTGAACTTTTCTGAACCTTACTCATGTTTGTACTTTCTTTCTGGTAATTTTCAGACTTCTGCATTGTCGGCGGGCTCCACCCATAATGCGCCAGTGACTGGTTACAAGCGTATGGTCATTCCAAATCAGCCACCTCTAACTGCTACGAAGAAGTCTACACCTAAGCCTCAGACTCCAGGTGGAGTCACCACAGCCTCATCTCCTCCCCCTGTCAGCCCAGTTCCTAAGCCTCAAAACCCCATGGCTCCTCAGCCTGTTCCAGCTTCTTATACCACAGCATCCACTCCAAGCCAGCCTACCTTCAATGTCCAGGTGAGGTCAGCCCAGCATGGCCCCCAGCATCAAGCTCCGGGGCACCATTTTGGCCAACCGCCAATTCGAAGCCCTGGACAGGTGCAGTACATGCCTGCCCAGCCAAAAGGTCCCGATTTTGCTTATGGACCACCCCAGCCTGGCTTTACCCCGATGGGTCATCAAGAGCAGTACCATCCAGGAGGACCGCAAGTAGGGGGAGTAACTTCCAGGAGACCAGATCCTGTTCCAGCCCAAGCATACCAGCCTCCAGGCCCCATGAAAACCCACCTTACAGATGCGCTCTCAAGCTTGGCTCCATATACCTCTGGACCAGTGGTTCCACCTAAGGTAGGAGATTTTTGTCTCATCATAGATCATGCAACACCTACTGACGTGATTTTTCTTGGATATTGTAAATGGAAGAAAAATTTGAAAGAGAAACTCGTGGATTGTTACCAACTATTCAATCTTGCAGTTGTTAGCTCTGTCATCCATCATCTCCCAGTTCCTTGTTTAAAACCCTGAGCTTTCACTGTATCATAAGGGGTTGTATAGAACATAAAACCTCTCCTGTGTGTTTCATGTGTGACCTCTGAAGTAGCTCATCTGAGATATGTCTATGAGGACCTAAAAATCACTTCAACTGACTTGTCAAAATCTCAGTGATCGGTTTATAATCCTTCGTGGGTTATATGAACTCTTAAAGCCCAAAAATGTTCATTTTGGTTTGAAATCCCAAACTTTATGCCATTAAACATAGGTCAAATTAGATGTACATGTAAAAAGTCACAAATTTATTTAGTTTTTGTTTAGTTTTAAAAGAGAAGGAGCATCCGTTCTAAGTGCACAAATACACCGATTCTGTAATTCTATGGAAATGCATAGAATTATATTTATTATAGGACAAAAACAAATTAATACTCTGAATTCAGTTATGGATATTTATATATTGCTGTATTTTAAGGACAGAAATTATTTTAAAAAAATGCCATCTCTTAAAACTGGGTATTCTGTGCCACAGAGACAGCTATTCTAATCTCAACATATCCAGCCTTCAACAATCTCTGGAAAGTGAAAGGCCCTTGAGTTTTATTTAATTCAAGGATTTTATGCTGCTTCAAAATACAATCTGGGCCTTTCAACCACAGGGAATAACTCATCAAGGACTGTACTTTACTAAATACAAATTAACTTCAACATTGCAGCAAGTATCTTAAAAATAAGTCTAATTAAATTTGTTCAAAACAAAAGTCTACATTTTGCTTGAAAAGCTTGCTTTGGTCCCAGTATGATGCATTTTTAAATAAACAAAAGATGGCCTTTTAGACATTTGCAGGAATCTCTTTGATTTCAGATAAAAGCAAATTGCTAATTTTACAGACATGGCATCTACTCCTTATGTATATATTTGTCTTCCTTTCCCAAGGATATTCTGAAGCAAGGTAACGAGTTCAGTGCCGCCCCCAGCCCCCACTCACTCTGCCTTATTTAAATGCTTTAAAGCATGTCTGGAAACTTGATGCTCTATTTGCACAAATTGAACTAAACCGTGTTGAAACTGACTGTGATGTCAAACCTTGTGTTTAACTCAACTCTCCTAAAATATGTGCATTACTATATCAGATATTTACTGTCACTCACTTCACCCCCACCCCCAGAGTTATTATAAGGCAGATTAAAATGAAACTGCCAACCTTGCCTTTCTGACCAATGCTCTGCTTGACCCAACACTGTGACGTGTTCATTGCCTTTTCTATAAGATGGGGGGGAAATATATATATATTAAAGAATGAGTTGTGCTTCTGGTAATCAGTTATGAAAAGAAACCAAACATGATCTATTTGAAAGAACTATTTACATATTTGTCACAGTAATGAAAGATTATCTCTGCTTTTCTTGCAAATGGTGATTTTATGACTTTGTCAGTTCAAGATTTGCGACCGCAATTAAAGACTTTATTAAACAGATCGTTTCATATAAAGGAGGGTATTTATAGGAGGTCGGATTCATTAGAAGTTTCAGATAAACTGGTTAGATGAAATTTAATGATCCGGACTTATTCTGAGTGGCCTGTCCTCTCTGCACTCTGCATCACCCCTCGTCACTTTTGAAACCCAAACCAAAAGAAGGTGTAAGAGCAGCTTCTTACATCCCTTAATAGATGCTTAGTTTACCAAATCCACCAATACTTGATCTCCACTGTAGTCCATAAAAATAACAGACGATTAGCACACACATTTCCATGAAGCTGTGTCTTTTCTGAAGAAAAACTAAACTGGATGATATCTTGTGTTAGCTCTTGAGCCTGAGTGACGTTTGGCAGGGGGAGGATTATTTTTAAACTGCTCAATCTCTGCAGACAGTAAAATAACCCCAGAAGCTCAATGGTGGTTTCAGATGTCAAACATGTTTAAATAATGTGACATTTTCTGCCTTCCAGTTCTGCCCACGTTGCCTTTTGACCTCAATGAGACCATTTGCATATGGTGTCTGCAGGATGTTT
>JARVGS010000979.1:40432975-40445923 GCA_031762315.1 Hypsolebias antenori | reverse complement strand
ACAAAAGTCTAAGAGGCAGAAAGAACACAAAGGGGAAAACACAGAAACACCAGACAGCTAGGGGACAGATCATGACAGTTGGTTTGTTGATTCGTTGGTTGGTTAGTTCATTCGTTCGATTGGTTGGTTTGTTTGTTGGCTGGTTCATTGGGTGTTTGTTTGTTGGTTGGTTTGTTTGCTGGTTGGTTGGTTCGTTGGTTGGTTTGTTGGTTGGTTCATTGGTTGTTTGTTTGTTGGTTGGTTCATTGATTTGGTTTGTTTGTTGATTCATTGGTTGGTTCGTTCATTTATTCGGTTGGTTGGTTTGTTGGTTGGTTGGTTGGTTTGTTGGTTGGTTTGACCCTATCAGCTACAGCTCCATCATTTCTCAACAGAAATGAAGAGCAGCGGGCAATACACAGTCTTTAAAGAAATCCCAAGTCTTTTTCATTTTAACTTGAACATTCCATCACTTGTCAAGAATGATTTGATATTTTAGAAGGAAATACAAACTCAACTCTAGGATCCATCTCTCTTGTTTGTGACTCAAACATTCAGTTACATAGAGTTAGTTTAGCTAAAGATGAAGGCTGGGAGCAAACAGTAACAGGTACTCTAGTTCTGAAAATCAAAGTACAATCAAGTCATCCAAATATACACACTAAATGTTCAGGTCTGGGTGGGGGGGGGGGCAATCTGGCCCTCAATGGATCATGCCTCCCATTGTGTAACACAAAAATTCAGTGGAAAGTACACATTTATAAATAAAAAGGTTCTTATGGATTCATCAGGAAAGTTTCTAGAGCTGAAGGAAGTGCCTTCTCTTTGAGGCAAACCCAAAAGTCCACGTGACTGTTTTCTCAGACTAAATCTTTTTTTTTTTTTTTTTTTTTGGTAAAACGTGTTTAGCTTTTATCTTAAGATGTGGGAACTCAGCTCATGGTTTTTGTTTTTGCTCTGTCTTCTCTGTGCTCTGCGTGTGAAATAGATTTTCCCAGCAGCCTGTGGCAGCTGGTTACAGTTGATGCAGAATGTCTTGCAGGTAGAACAGGAGCCCAAGGACACTTACTGTATGTAGAATCTGTGTAATAATATGCAAACACCATTAATCCCTTTGCCAGGAATTGCAGGAATTCATTTTGCACTCTGATTGCCATCCAACAAAGTATTCTGTTGTTTATCAAAGTAGGAGATCAGCAGGGCGCTTATCTGAGGCACCACTTTACATATTCTGGGGAACAATGGTGACATTTGAACAGAGAAGATGCATCGCTTCCGTGGTCTGATTTGCCTCATTCAACTGTTTGCCTAGATATTATTGATTCCTTTTAGTAATGTGCAGAAACGCTCCACGCCTGTTATCTTTGCTGGGGTACTTCCTGATTTTACAACCTGCTATCGTTCTGTCCAACCAACCGCGGTCTCACTGCTGGCCCACAAACTGCCTCAGCCTTTGTGCAGAGCTTGCCTCTACAGACGACCTATCACTGCCTATTTGAATGTACAGTGGTGCTGATAAACTCTACAGCCGTTCAATTAACGATTCGTTTTGCATGAAGTGATTCACAATTGTTTTAATGCAAGAGCATCAGCCAGTCAGAGTTTTGTTTTGGGCGTTTAATCTTGTGTCTGATGTGCATCTGCCTAAGGTTTCCCTGTGCTTTTCTCATTCTGTGTCTGCACGTAGAATCAGAAGCACCAGTGAGTGGAGACCCCACCCAGTAAGGCGTCCATCACTGAGAGACAGCTTTCAGATTTACTGAAGGGTTTTCCAAGAAAGCTCTCATGTGAAATGGTTTCCAATCGATTGAAAGTATTGCTGAGTGAAAAAGATAAATCACATCTGGGAAAGAGCTGGGTGAAAAAGAGAAACTCTATGACAGAACAAATCATTTAAATGTTTGTCTTTTAACTGTGTGGTAATCTCAGCGGTGTCTTACTCAGTTACACAGGGGGCAAAATAATAAATAAACTTTTGGTCCTAGCCAATAATAAATATTTATTGAAAGATGACATTGGTATTTCACATGTTAAATGTCTAATTATCTATATTACCTGAAGTGTTTGATATAGAATTTAGAATCAATGCACTTTACTACTGTGCTATTTATTTCATGTGTGTGTGTGTGCGCGTGCGTGCGTGCGCGCCCCAAATTTGGGTTGGGCCGGGCTTCAGGTCCGGGTTAGGAATAGCTCTAGGGCTGTGGTAGCTCTGTGGTCTGTGGTTGCATCAGGAAGGACATCCAGCGATAAAATAATTACCAAATCTTAGGAATTTAGTTTGCTTTGGTGACCCCTGAAGAAGGGAGCAGCCAAAAGAAGAAGAAAAAAAAAAAACTTCAACAATAAATATATTTAAAGTTGAACAAAATATAAATATAAAAGATGGAAATAAAACAAGCTTGTTGAGTGTAGCTCTTTGACAAAAAATACACTCAACATTTACTGTTTTATGGTTGTTTATTATTGTGTGTACATCATCTGTGGTTTTGTCTAAAGCAGATCTCTCATGTAAATGAGTCCTCGTGACTCAATAACACTAACCTGGATAAATAAAGGTTGAATGAATTGTTATAGAGCACTTGAAGCAGGTCTATCCATGTTTCTGTCCTCAAGCCTACGCTACAAACACGATTGTGAAAAGGTCACGGAAAGAGTGAAGACATGTAGCTGCATCCTGATGTGACCCGAGAGCGCCTCATCAGGAGTGAGGGGTGGGGATTGAGGTACAAAGTGGGCCCAAATGCTGTTTGTCTACAAAAAGGATGTGGACAGTGATCACAGTCGCATCAACAGCTATGAGCCCAATCAGAAGTTGACAAGTTGTGATGGTGACATTTTTGTTGGCTTCTTGTAGCAAGGTGGGGGAATGTCAGCCTAATAACTAAGTTAACCCAAACAAGGGCAGCATAATCAAACAATCCAGATATCAGAGGGCTCTTGCTGAGGGTGCCACAGCACCCAGAGGTGACAGTCAGGGTGCCAGCTGGATTGGGGGCTCCTGGTGATAGATGTCCTCCACAGCACAATACGCCAGACGCTTCAAACCAACAACAGGATATCCCCCAGAACTCCCCTGAAGCTGCTGCTGTCATTGAGGAAAAAGGACAGAAAACAATAACTCCTGTAGCCGAGCATCATAACACTGCTAACGTCCTATCAGAGTGCAACACAGGAGAAGAAGCATGTTCTGTAGCTGTAATATGGTCTAATTAGCAATGGCTGCACAGATCCCACTCACCTGTCACTTCCCTGTGATGGATACCCAGGTAATTAGAGTCAGGGGTTTGGAGCTGGCGTGGTGCGTTCAGGGCCTCATGCATGTTCATTGTCACACAGAAGGCAGGTGTATGCCCACACTGCTTTTACTTGTCATCTGAAACACAAACACATGGAGGCTCTGCTTTCTGCTGACTCTGTCATCAAATATTCATGGTTGTCTGCTTTAGCTTGCCGACTTCTAATTGAGTTCTGTATATTCAGACGTGATTAACTCGGTCTAATTCCTCAAAGGAGAGAGCCAATTAGATAGCTCTTCCATGAATAGGATTTCACATCTTAGTGCGTCTCCAGACTTGCCAAGACAATTATGTGTGTGTATAATTCTGCTTTACAGTGGGTGTGAGCCCACAGAATTCAAGCAAGCCATTACTTCTTATTACTGACCTGTACTACGGGAAATACAGCTGCCCTATCAATTACAAGGAAGTGAATAAGGAGCTTCAGTGATATTAAAGTATTTGGTTTGGATAAGAGATGAGAGCAAATCCACATAACAGGTTCTCCTCTTACTTGTGTTTTTATTTTTTTATGGTCCAACACTCCTATCCCCTCGACAGGAATGAAGCAGGAGGGGGAAATATCTGTGACCCAGTGCTGACCTACCACAATGTCACTCTAACTCATGGCATGAGAGAACTACTGCCGGGGTCTTTGTCAGTTTCTCTCTGTAACCAGAGCAGGAGACATTGCCCAAAGTCCAGAGGGGTCACATTTTGCTGCGGAGCTGAATTTAAGGCAGACAGGCAGGCTGGCCTCCATGCCTGAGCTGAAGAGAGGGAGAGAAGGATCGGGGGGCACCCACTGCCACCTTTTTTATTTTAAAGAAAAGCCTGAGCAAGCCACGAGCTGTGTGCCAAGTCTGTCCCTTCGTGTCCACTCAAGTATGACATCGTCACACAACTAAAATAAGAAATGTTTGTGAAAAAGTAAAGGCACACAGCTGAGCAAAAGGAACAGTAAAATTACATTAAAATCTCACTGACGTTCTGTTATATTACAAGACAGGAAGTGAAACCTGCTGAGGCTGCTGAGAAAAGGATCTCATTGTCTGACAGGAAGTCTTAACTAGATGTAAAAATCAGTATGGGAGGTTGCGGCAGAATATTATTCCAGATGCAGGCTCAGAAGAAACGTGGCCATTCCAGGTCAGGACACCCAAATCTCAGGTCGCTTGTTTGGACTGAGTGGCGTGTACACAGATGAGTGTCACAAACACTCCGAGCTGATAGTTTTAAGGTCACTGATCCTCTGAGTTTGCAAACCATTAGTGGAATCAATTTCTACTGCATGACATGCTCACTCACACCCACACATAGACAGTAAAAAACATCCACACCTTAGTCCTGTGCATCCAGGCAGCTGAGAAGATTCAAGTGGGTGATTTACATAACGTGCCTGTGAATGACAGGGTTTTGCAAAGGAGTCAACTCTTGTTAATATAGCTACATATGCTTACCATTGTGGGCCTGATGTTAGAACCTGCACAGACAGATGGATGAAGGCAGGATGCCAGTGCAGCTCACTGGAAACCAATCAGAGAAAAAAAACAACTAGATTTAAGGTGAATGCTGAAGGCTGTGGGTGTAAATATATCAGGGCTTTCAGGTGAGAGATGGCCTGCAGAGAAGCAATCGCAATCAGCAGAAACAAAACTTAGTTTCACACATCTTTACTTACTGTATCTGGCCTGAAAAGACCACAGATCAGGGTGGTGCTCCCTTCATTAAATGGGTGGAGATTTAAATATGCTCTAACCTCTGGATGGTTAACATTTTTCTCAATACTACACCACTGTGATTTTAAGAATGTAGTATCACATCTCACAACCCCTTTGTGTCAAAAACCTACTGTTACTGTTTCAATAATGGCACTGATGGATAACATCAAAATGTGGGTGTGAAAGGTGAAACACCCACACCTGCCTCCACCCTTGTTTGTCCCCCTCTGGGCCCTTGAGCAAGACCCTTAAACCCCACAATCTGCACCATGCGCACCCTAGATGGCAGCTCTCTGCTCCACACAGAGGGCTGTGATTGCTCAGTGGTCT
This sequence comes from Hypsolebias antenori, assembly GCA_031762315.1. Taxonomy (NCBI): domain Eukaryota; kingdom Metazoa; phylum Chordata; class Actinopteri; order Cyprinodontiformes; family Rivulidae; genus Hypsolebias; species Hypsolebias antenori. The sequence goes on along the minus strand of JARVGS010000979.1, from coordinate 40,440,615 downwards.
GTGGTTGTGTCAGGAAAGACATCCAGTGTAAAAACAATTGCCACGTCTTTGTGCGAGTAAGTTTACTGTGGTTACCCCTGAAGAAGGGAGCAGGCCCTTTGCAGAATTGCCAACATAATATGTTGAAGGGTTTTTGAATACTCCCTTCATGTTGTCTGGGACATCAGCCCAGGGCAAAATCTCCCAAAGCAAACAGGCCTCATTTGAGGGATTAGACCAAGAGCCATTCAAATATGGTAGGGGAGCTTGCCAGTGAGCACCTGGTTGTCAAGTCTTGGCTCCTGTAACTCAGCAGGCCAAGCATGAAAGGGAGACAGGAGACCACCTCCAGATGGGCCTACCGGGCAAGGAGTACCCAGACTCTAGGTATTGTCGAACTGAGAAAGGAGCACTTCAAAGATGTCCTTAACATGGCCACTATGTCCACTGAGGAGGCAGTGGCTGAAGACTGGGGGTACGAGTCCAAGACGATCTCATTAGCATGATAGTCAAAACATTCCCCAGTGTTAGGGTGCCAGGGGTGAATGAGATTCACCAGGAGATGCTGAAGGCTCTGAATGCCGTGGACCTGTCATGGTTGACACATCTCTTTAATGCCACATAGAGGACTGGTACAGTACCTGCAAGTGGCAGCGTGGATTATTGGTTCCCATTTTTAAACAGGGGGACCAGTGAGCGTGTTCCAACTATCGAGGGATTACACTTCTCATCCTCCGAAGGAAATTTTACTACGGGGTTATTCAAGGGAGACTCCAACCAATTGTTAACTAACAAATTTGGAAGGGGCAGTGTGTTTTTTGTCCTGAACGTGGAACAGTATACAAAAACTTGACCCTGACCATGTTGCTAAAGGGGTCGTGGGAGTTTGACTCTTCAGGCTACATGTGTTATGTGGACCTTAAGAAGGCATTTGACGATGTTCCCTAAGGCATTCTGTGAGTGGTGCTGTGGCAATATGGGGTGTCAGTGTGGCTTATAAGGGGAGATCTGGTTCCTGTATTACCAAAGCAGAAGCTGTGTCTGCCATATTGGCACAAAGTTGAGCTTGTTCTTGAGGTTGGTTGGACCACCAAGGCTGCCCCTTGTCTCTGATCTTATTTGTTGAGTTCATGGACAGGATCTCAAGGAACATTTTTTGTGGAGAAGAGGGTGTCTGGTTTAGGAACATCAGGGTCTTGTCTCAGCTTTATGCTGATGAGGAAATTCTGTTTACATTTTCAGGCCATGACCTTCAGTGTGTGAGGTGGATCACAGCCAAGTGTGAAGCAGCTGGGATAAGAGTCGGCTCCTTTCAGTTCAAGTTCTCAAACAGGAACAGTAGAATGCCCACTCTGGATTAGGAGAGAGTCTTTGTCTTAGGTGGAGCTAAAGTATCTGAACATTTTGTTCATGCATGATGGTAAGATGGAGTGGGATGGATTGATGGATCAAGGCATCATTTTTAGTAATGAGGGTGTTGCTTTGGTCAGTTGAGGTGAAGAAATAGTTAAGTTGAATGGCAAAGCTCTAAGTTTGCTGGCTTATCTACATTCTCTTACCTGTGGTCATGAGACATGTAGCATGGTCAAAAGAATGAGATCCCAGATACAAGCTATTATAATTATTTATTTATTTTTGTAGAGTAGCCACTCCACTTTCCATTATGAACATGGTTCCCTTAAATCCACATCAGCCAGGTGGCCTTGAAAAAAGAAACCGTAGCTACTAATAACATCAGTTATTATTAAATATCTTATTTAAACATTTTAATTTCTGCAGGACTCTTCCAGTGGGAGATTCTAACCTATTCATATGAGTAAATTCATGTGAAGATGTTTTTTGGCCCTGCCATTATAGATGTGTATGATAAATATGCTGTGTGGACCACAGGGGATTTTGTTGTTGTTGTTAAACACTGGGAAAAATTAGCAGTGTTGATGTAGCAAACAAAATGCCACCCACTGGTATGAAGGGATGTTTTGAAGGGTCTCATTTACTATTTTAGTCATAGCCCTCTTGCTTGTATGAAACTTGATGCTGGTAGTGAGTGCTGTACTGCAGAGAAAAAAAAAGCAAAGCATCAACACACAAAGTAGTCTCACTTTCAATGACAGCCTGCTTTACTGTCTATTTTAATCAGCAATAATAATACAATCATAATCTATTAAATAAAGATTTAGTGATGGAGGCCATACCTTACATAGATGATCAATCAGTTAAGTGATTACTTTATCATTATTCAAAAAGAGTTGCCCCTATAGTTTGTTGAATAGTGTACAGATAGAGTTGGGTTAAGTTCAATTTCAATAAACAGCTAATTAACACATTTGTTTTATTGGGAATAAATATTTTACCATGAAATGAAGAAGTTAAAGCACTCAGAGTGCTGTTAACATTCACGTGGATCTATTTAATCCAGTGAATGTCAACTGGCAGCCTGACGGCCATGTCCAGCTCACAAACTCTTTTCATTTGGCTCACAAAGTACTAAATTGTTATTAAATCAAATGCTATTTGACACAGTTATCAGTTTACTCGCTCACACCATTTGTTGAGCTCAGAATGTGCTACTGGCACACAGTAGCAAGAACAGAAGCCACTGAACACATCAGGGTGCTCTTGTTGTTCAGGTCTCCTTCACGGGTGTTTCTTAGGTCTTGGGAAAGTCTTCAGGTTCAACGCAGTAGGTTCTCCTTTATGTGTGATAGATCCACAATGATTGTGAGCATGTACAAAACTTCTAGAATGGAGCTGAGGGGGGTTATCATGGTAGCTGGTCCCACACGCATTGGGGTGGCTTTGACGTTAGAATATGAAGCCAAACTTTCCATGATGGCCTCAAGCCTAGAGTGCTGCCTTGTTTGTGACAAGGTCATGAAAACAACGTAAGACAGACTCCGAGAACTTACAGAGCTCAAGTGCTGTTCTGAGCTTCTAACACATCTCTGCTTTCTTGTATAGTCTAAAAAAAGAGTCTTGCCAGGCCAGGTGTATGTGAGGGTCCAGGAGAACATCTAAAGGTTGCAGAAAATGGCAGAGGCGACCCATAAGGCACATACTAGGAGTGTAGCAGAGTCATGAGTGCCTTCACACTGAGGGAGGCTTTCCAAATTTGCCTAAAGCCAACTATGTTCTGAAAGGTCATGTAGGTCATGGAGAGCGAGGAGATAAGTTGCCATCCAGTGTGGAAAGGGCCATATGCAAGGAGCCGAAGCAGAAGACCTAGGTTAACGTCTAGAATAAAACACATTTTTCTCACTGATCTAGACTTCCTGTGTTGGTTCTGTTTATTGTGAGCATATTTTGCATTTGGTTGGTGGTTTTAAATGAATCCTGTCTTTTAACAACACACTGCTGTTAGTGCTTTTTTTTTTCAGGCATTAATGTAATCAAACTCACAACTCTCATTTTTTAAAAATAAATTTATCTCATTGTGTTATGTGGCATTTATCATTTTCAAGATTTTTTACTTATAGTATTTGCAGTTTTAAAACAGGTAAAGTCATAACCAAAACATTTTAATCAAAAAAGTAGAACATGATTTAATATTTGAAAAATAATACACAATGAATATATGGCAGACATAATTATTAATCTAATGAATGCTTTTAACCTTCTTTGTCTGCAGGTTTTCTTTCTTTAATTGTTGTTGTGTATGCTTCCTGTATTTCACTGGTGTCTGTCATATTACAAGCTACTTTAGCAGATTCTGCAATTACCACTGCACATTTTTTTCCAAAGAGTTTCTTCTTGTGCTGCTTCATTGTCTCATACGAAGCAGTCAAAAAGAAAGAGACGCTGCCCGTCAGGGTCTATTATATCAGCAGCCTGCATCCCTTAGGAAGTCGTAGGGTCAGTGTTTTGACTCATAGTGCACCAACAAGTCAGTGTCTCTTATTCAGTGTAAAGGAACTCAAACATCAGCAGCAGCTCTGCTGTTCATCAGAGCTTGCTTAGATGCTGCTTAGCTCCTTCAGCGTGGTGTGGTTAATTCACGCAGCATCGCCTGGCTCTGACCGACACATTCTGTGAGCGGTGGACACAGTCAACACACACACTCACAATCAGATCATCTGTGAACTTGGCCCGCTCTGAGCTCAGCGTGCCAGGACATAAATTGCGTGCAGTCTCGCTGAACTCCAGCCTGCCTCGTGTCAGCTCGGCTCGGCTGTGTGCACGAGAGGAGAACAGATAGGTGTAAAATTTGTGTTGATAGTGTTGGCGAGGACGACGAGCACCTTTGTCATAGTGATGCATGCTCTGTCAGACTCCTGTGTGTTTACCTTTTCTGCTGCAAACATGCATCAGACATGTTTAGCAGCTCTGAACGATCGGGGCTGTAGACGGATTTATCTGCTGCAGTTGGAGAGCGGGAGAGGAATAGCGGAGAAGTTTTATTCCTCACATGTCGGTGTTTGAGCCCATAAACTTTTAACTTTCTTTGGAAAGATTTGATTTTTTTTGTTTGTTTGTTTGTTTTGCTGATTGGTACCACTTTAAAATTAACATATACTGTATTTGTAAAAGGCTTTATAAGTAGGTTACTTGTGATTTTGTAAACACTGTTATAAGACTTTATTGTCAAGTCAACTTTATTTATAAAGCACATTTAAAGCAGCAGCTGTTCCCAAAGTGCTTAACAATTACATCAATGAGAGTAAAATTAATGGAAAAAATAACACTAATGACAGTACTGAAGACTTAATTGAAAGCATTAAATAAATTAATTAATTAATAAATAAAAAAACATAAACACAGAGAACAAAAAATACTAAATCAACTCACACTGTGAAAGTCCATGTTCATCTTTATAAACTACAAAAACTTTACATTTATAATTGAAATGCTTACATGCTGGTACTATAACTTAATAAAATGTCAGATATTTTAAAATCCTAATCATAACAAACACATTAAACAGTCAGAATAAAAAGTAGATGTAAATTCTGCTTTCCTATTTGGCAATAAGTGTTTTTTATCTAATGCACTCAAAGAAATAAAGGACTTCTCTGTAGTTAAAGAGGTTTTGTGTGCCATTCAGAGAGCGTTCACTGTAGAAATAAAAAAATTGTGTGGAGTGTTTTTTCAGTCAGAAAAGCTCTGAATGAGAAACAGAATGTGTTCAACTCAGAATGGAAGTCCAGTTGTTGTTTATTGCTTGTTTGTTTGTTTTTTTAGATTCACATCGTAAATAAACAGCTTGAGTGAAATAAATTATCACTTTGTTTCTGAATTTTTTTATTTTTTTTAGTTTAGACTAAAACCAGAGTTGTTAAATTCTTCACGTTGGAAAGCATTTTTAAAAAAACTCCATTTCTCTCCAGAATCTCATTGTCGGTGTGGAAGGACGGTGCAGCGGCGTCAGAAAAATGTTTTGTTTTTAAGCATATTTGAAATAGTGAAGGCCAGTGTCAGCAGGACTTTAAATGATCTCACTTTATTATCTCACTTGTTTTAAAAAGTGAAATGTTTCTGCTGTAGTCATTTGATTGTAATTTGGTCTAAAAAGGCTACAAAGTACAGTCTGACGTGAAGATGGAATGAGTAAAATAATTTCACTGGCAGCTTTTTAGAAAGAATGCCTCAGTGGACCGGATGATTTGGTGATTTATATATATGTTTGTCTCACGTTGCGTTCAAAGCACACAGGATTTCTCAACTTTGTTACTTGTTTTGTTTCCTATCACAGTCCTTATTTTCACAGCCAGCTGCATCAAACTCTGTCATGGAACCCGTTAATAAACACAAGAAGCCAAGCTGGACCACGCAGGCTCTGCTCGTCTTCTGAAAGCACTTTATCTCCAAAAGGAGACGGTTTAGAGCAAGAAGAGCTACAATTGACTCTAATGCACTTCGCTCACCCTTCGGTTCAGCAGGAGGCTGTCTGACCTAAATTCACTTTACCTCATCTGCCTAGACATTTGTTTAGCCTTCTGGGCAAACACTTACACAAATGTATGAAGGAGGGAGATTGGGGGGAGGAGGGGTTAAAAGGGAATACATATGCTTGAATACATCTCATCCAGTGAAGGGAAGAGCAACATGGCAGCATGTGCAGACGTATACAGCCCTCTAGTGGCAAACTGCAGAGGATCTGGACAAAGCATGGACCGATTTCTGAAGCGATACCCAAACCCTGGACCAGAGCACACGCACAGTCTCTGCTTGGCATCACACCTGGGGTTTGTGCAACAGAGCAAATAAATGTTAGCTAATCCCAAACAAAAGAAGTCACGAGCCAGAGCAACAGGAAGTGAGCAGACTGAATGAATTGAGGTCATGGAATCTCACCGTAAGAGAGGGAAAGAGATAAAGTTTTTTTGTCTTTTGAGCAGTGAACTCATTACAGTGGCCCGGAGGAACTGTGTGCTGTGAAATCATATGCTCTAGTTAAGCTAAACAAGGGCAAGGTATTCCCACGTGAAAGCCAGATGAGAATAAGTAAGTAGAAATGCAGACAGATGAGTCGTTGGTTTTATGCTGTTTGGCCCTGGTATCTAACTCTGATTCTCGAGTTGCAAATATGCAACCCCCCCCCCCCCCCCCAACACACACACACACACTTCTCCCGCTCCCCCTCCAATCTCTGCTTCTCTGTGTGCATGTGTGCAAGAGGCAAACCTCAAGGGTTCGGAGCAGCGAGCTCATTAAAGGCTTTATCCCACTTCCAGGATCGTGCAGGATTGTGATATGGACATTGTTTATACACAAATGTTGCCCTGGGAATAATGTTTATTTCTATTACCATCTTGGAGGAGAGGGGTGTAGGGAGTGGGGGGGGGAGGGGTGTGCAGAGCTTGTCTGCACACATTGCTTTTCATGAAATACTGCCTCTCCAGGAGTGCTTTGAAGAAACGGCCGTTTTTCAAACCACTTTCTTTTCCAGCCCGGAGTCATACATCAGCTGCTCCTCGCTGCTGCCCTCTCACCCTCCGCCGTGCTGCGAGACTCAGATCAGGGGCTGTTTTCCTGTGCAGCCCTAATCTCAATGAGCTTCAGCCTACTTAACAAAAAAAAAAAAAAAAAGATTCACCCCGCGTTAGCATATTAACTCTAACTGTCAGTGCGTGAGCTGCAGACCAGACAGGGGCATGCTGGGAGTTTTACCTCGGCGGAGCGGTCGCATAAGTGTCATTTTAAGCGTCAGGGCCCCGCCGGCACATCTGGGAGGCAGCGGATGACGCAGCGCAGTGTTGCTACACACCCCGAGCCGTGTTTGGAAACACTGAGGCAGCTTGCTACTACAGCGGGGGCCAATGGGAGCAGCTGAACCGTGCACTCTTTAGCCCAGCCAAGCGCAGAATAAGAGGGAAGGGAGGGGGGGTGGGGGGGACAACAGAGATCCAGGGAATGCCTGTGTGAGAGGCAGCAACAGCAGGAGCCATCAGCTCACACACACGGTGTCATCGGGCTGCTCATTGATCACCCTCACATGATACATCCATCCTGCTGGAACAGCATCGCCGTATGGAGAGGCACTCGTTATTTATGAAATACTGAAATAACAAACGGCATCTTTGTGCTGATATTAAGAAGAGAGATGCCACAGATAAGTCAGAGGGGGCCAGCAGCCACGTCCGCCCCCCCCCCAACCACCCATAGGCTGCTTGCCCAGCCGCCTGGCACAAGAAAACCTGCAGTCATCACAAAGTGGAACGATT
>JARVGS010000979.1:40319084-40330368 GCA_031762315.1 Hypsolebias antenori | reverse complement strand
ACAGAGGATGCAGAGGACAGAGTGAGGTGGAGGAGGATGACTCGCTGTGGCGACCCCTGAAGAGGGAAAAGCCGAAAAAAGAAGATTAAGAAGAAGATTTGCAAACCAACACCTCTTACCCCCACTACCCTTTTAGGTACATTTACAAATTCTACGTCAAAACTTTGGTGTTTTCTCTTCTTTTACTCAGTGAGTCTTTGACTCCTGCAGAACTTGTGACATTCTCCCAAATCCCCGTCAAAATGCAGGGAGTGCACTGCACAACCAAACTTCCACAGATTTCAGTTATATTTGAGCTCAAAATCATCTCTTCACAACAGGAAGTGAATCAGGTTTTTAATTTGTGTCATCGTCCACTTACAGCAATATAACAACATTAAAATGGACTCCGATTCTTCTGCTGCTCTGACAGAGTTCATGCACAGCGACGGTCTGTTTTTGTTTCTTTAACCTGCCTCTCGTTGGTTTGAGAGTCAGGGAGTGAGACATGTGTGTGGTTAGTAACCACACACGTTACCAATGACACTCTTCAAAATTTGTTCAGAAACGTAAAAGTTTTTGTTAACATTTACACAGTATATTTGTCTCCAGTCAGATACATTTGTATTTTTTTACTTTGTAATATCACATTGTGTAGGTTTGACACAAAACCAGATCACTTTACAACCAAACCAACTTGTTAAAACAAATGAATTTCAAATCACAGAGAGGTAACTCGTCTAATTAAAGGCAAAATAATGTCTGAGGGTTGCACTCAGACAGTTTAACCTGTGACTTTATCTTTCATTCAGTTCAAACCACTGAACTATTTTTGACTGCTTGTGCATTTAAAATAAAGATCAAACCTCACATTTCCTTCAAAGAAGGATAAAACGTCTGGTGTAGAGGTCTGCCTCGCGGAGGTCATTAAAGATCGGGTCACACAGGAGCGAACCCTTCGTAATAACCCGAGAGCATGTTCTCATCCTGGCCTCACATAGACAGAAATTACTTTGGTGAGACAAAGAGGGGGGGCGGGGGCTGCTTCGGTCTCCTCTGAGTCACTATAGTGACTGATGATGACTGGAGTCAGGTGCCCCCAACACAATAACTGATGCTCTCATATCTAATTACTAATCTAATATCCAACCCTCAGTGGAAATACTCTTTAATGAACTTTCATGTTTGTTTGAATATAACTCGATGACCACTTGAGAGACGCGCTCCCTCACCCACCATCCCACTAAACCTATAAAAAAATGTAGCAAGCTGTACGTAGAAAAGAAATAAAATAAAAAAATAAAATGAGTAATCATGTATTCATCATGACGGTTTCCTTTTGGCAAAGTGTGGAACGATGATGGGTCTAATGGGACCAGAGCCTGACTCAGAAGCAGAGGGATGTTGTTGCTTTAGCCAGCTCAGACAGTAATCTGTGGCCTGTTAGAGTAATAATCCTGAGGGGTTATTTCTAACAAGGATGTTTCTTTTTTATTATTTAGGTTGGTTATTTAGTCTGTAAATTTCCTCCAAAAATAGGAAATTTTTCACAACTAGATTTATTTTTAAATAAACTAATATTATTTTATAGAAACCATGTCTGACGCTGTCTTTAATGCTAAATAGATCTGTCAACCCTTAGCTTATGTTGGGGATGACTCTCAGCTACTACCACACCAGATTTATCTCAATATCTGTAAAATGATCAGAGTTATAGTCATTCTTGTGTAGGTTAAGGTTGATTAGCTGTGGCTGCCATCTTGAATTTGGTTCGCTCCAAAAGTTTTTAGCTGTATATCAACTTTTATTTAAATCCATCCACTGGTTCATGAAATATTTTGCTAACAGACAAACGCAAACATATAGGTGACTAGAGAAACCGCATTTCCAATGAAAATGCATTGTGAACGCTTATTGCCGAAAAACTTGCTGAAAAACAGCTGGCATTAGAAGAAAAAATAAACGTGCTGAAACGTAGCTGAAAATGTAGAACAAGCGTAAATCAGCAGGAGAAAGCAGAAAGAACACAAAAGTTGAAATGAGTGCAAATATATATATGGAATTAGTTGAAAAAGCTATTAGAATAAAACCATCTAAATAGTGGCTGAAAAAAAACAAACTAGCAGAAAAAAGCTGAAAGGAATAAAACAAGTGGAAATTAGCAGAAAGGCTGAAAAGAGCAGAAATTACTGTGAAAACTTGAATTTGTCTTACAACATCTAAAATATGCTAAAAAGCTAGCTGCAAATATAGAGCAAGCTGAAATCAGCATAAGAAAATAGAAAAAAAACATGTTTTCCCAGTTAGGCTTTAAGAAGCAGAAATGAGCACAAAAAAGCTGAAATTACCTGAAAAAAGCTGAAATTAGCATAAAAACTGCTGAAAAGTAGATAAAAATTACAGAAAGAAGCTGACATTACCAGAAGGAAGTGGAGAGAGCACATTTTTGAAATTAGGCTGAAAAGAGTTTAAATGAATGCAACAAAAGTGGAATTAGCTGAAAAGGATCACATTAGCAAAACAGCTACTGTAAATAGTAGCTGAAACAGCAGAAAAACAGACACTTGCAGAAATAAGCTGAAAGGAGCACAGCAAGCTGAAATAAGCAGAAAGAAGTTGAAGCACAAAAATGTTGTAGCAGAAAGAATCTGAAAGGAGCATAAAACAGCTGAAAAAAGTGCTGAAATTAGCTGAAAGTAGCTGAAAACAGTTTAACTGTGCACAAGGAAGCTGAAAGAAGCTGAACCGGAACAAAATGTGAAAGGCGCAGTAAAAGGCTGTGAACAGATCTAAAGATTTACAGATGTAAAATGAGCTCAATTCATTTCTTATGAGAAAAAAGTGGCAAAAAATGCTAAATATAAAAAAAAATAATAATAATAAAAAAAAAAACAACTAAAGTTAGTAATAGCAGGATCTTCCTGAAAGAGCTGAATGTTTTGACATATGATTTGGTGAAATAGCACAAAAATTGTGGAATGAGACAGATGCTGACATTCGGAAGAAAAATGGATCACAATAGTGTGAATGCTTCATAAACATTTACACAATACAGTAACATCATTTTGTTAAAAACAGTATTTTAATGTATTTTATCATGTTTACACAACCAAGTGATGTTTTGTTTTGTAAGGATTCAAATCTTTGAACAATACATTTATTGAATATTTCCACTTTACTCCATTATATTAAAAAAATCACTATAAAGTCTTTTAAACCAGAGGTACAGCATTTGGGATCATTAATGCAGTTTTGTTTTATCAGTCAGTTAAGCTCACAACAAGGTCATCTCGTGCTTCTCAAAGTAACAAAAAGTGCTAAAACTCCTAAAAGTGCTGCAGTCAAAGTCCAAATCTGACAGGAGGCTGTTGTCTTCCAGGTGCAGTGCACATCCAGCCTGGACTGTAATCTGGAGGAGATGCGGAGGTACAGCGATGACCCTCGGAACGTGGACACCATGCCCAACATTTCCCTGGTGATCGATGGGCACACTCTGACCATGGCGCTGGCTCCCGACCTGCAGGACCGGTTTGTGGACCTGGCCAAACGCTGCCGCACTGTGCTCTGCTGCAGAGTGACGCCCTTACAGAAGAGCGCCGTGGTGAAACTGATCAGGGACAAGCTCAAAGTCATGACACTTGCCGTTGGTACGAAAAACAAAGTTTGAGCCAATCATTGATCAATAAATTTCATTCAACCTTTATTTATACAGGCTAGCCTCGTTGAGCCACGGGGACTCATTTACAAGAGGGACCTGTCGCACTCACACCTAGGGTCAATTTAGAGTTACCTATCAGCCTAACATGCATCACAACTTCTTCTGTGTATTCAGGACGTGTTAAGGCCATAAAGTTCACACTGGTGTCTGATGAAGGTTGTACTTAAATATAATAGTATAATGTTACAATTACAATTATATTATTATATTACCACTCAAAAAAAAAAAAAAAAAACTAATCTGAACAAAAAATTAGAATTGAGCGTTATGACCTGCAGTGTGAACGTAGTCTACGAAAAGCACCAAAAGTCAACAACACCTAAAAAGAATTACCCAAAGTGTATTTTATTTTGCGTTTATGAACCATACAGTCAAAGACTAAATTAGACGTACCTGCAAAGTGTCTGGTTAGTCTTGTTTAAGATATTGTTAAATAGTCTTCACAAAGGTAGTTTGTTTTTCCAGGCGTGTGTTGAACTTTGTGACCTGCTGTGAAAAAACTGTTTTCATCATAGTTATTCTATTCTTAGACAAATCCAATCTAGGTCACATTTAATGAGCGTACAGTAAATAAAGAATTGCAAAGACCATAAAACATTTAGAGCAGCACCAACATTATTTCAAAGATGGGATCCTGGAATATTTGGAGGTTTCATTAGGATGAATGAAAGGATGACCCTGGGGCTTTGTCAATAAAACCTACTGTATTTACTTTAAATGTAACCTAATAATGAACTGCTGAAGAAAGAATATGATCAGTGTGGACTGTAGCTTACCTCTAAACCTGCTCATCATGAGATTGTCCTATATGAAGAATTTGCCCTGAGGACAGATTAGTGACAACTTTGCCTCCAGGCAACTAAAAACTGTTTTTCATCTTAGTAATGTGAACTGGTGTGAAATAAGTGACACATATGAGTATAGATATCATGCTAACAAATGCACAAGCTGAAAATACCAGAAAGGAAGTTTTCAGATTCCAGTTTCTTAATTTTCTAAATCTCTGACTTGGGGATCCAGATGTTTGCTCTCTTTGTTTTACATTTGTACAAATGTAAAACCAACGTTCTTCGCGTTACTGGACATGTATTTGTACAAATAACAGTAAAAGAATCACAGTATTATTTTCCGTACAAAACAGAACTTTTTTACATACCTTTTTAAAATATATATGTGAACCAGAAAATAAGACAAAACAACATTTGGGTTAAAATAAAACAATAATAAATAAAGTTCTATGTGTTTTTATCACTGTATGTTTCCATACAATGACTAAATTAGTTCTCTGCATTTAACCCTTCACATCTGAGATGCAGCTGGTGGAGCAGCGGGCAGTTATGTAAGTGCTCAGGGAGCAGTTAGGGATTAGATGTCTTTCTCAGGGACACAACATGTGGGTATGGTGATGAATTGAGCCTGTGACTCTCTGGTCCCAAGTCAGCTACTTTACACCATCTCGGCCCTAATATATATTACCCAATTATATAATATTACATACTCAGTTTCCCATTTTAAAGCTGAAGTTTAAGAATCTGGATGTGGAAACACCAAACATCAGACAGACGTCCACGACTCAAAAGGGAAAATCAAACAAGATCTTATCACGTGTGATTAGTGAGGTCTGAAACTCGTCTGTGACATGAAGCTGAGATGTTGTCATATCCCTGTCAGGACACATTGTCATTTTAGTGTTTTTCTTGTGTGTGTGTGTTTGTTTTCAGGAGAGACGGAGAGGGGGTGCGTGTCTTCTGGGACCGGCTAAGAGAACCCTCCTTTGTCTCCAAATGGAACCCATTTGCCACTGACTTCCCTTTTATAACCTTCACTCACCATCCTGTAGGGAACATCAATGACAGCTTTGCTGCTCTCTGTGACGTAAGTCCACTCACCAGTGATATTCTTGTTTCTTTATTTATTTTTACGCCCATCAACAGGTATTATGGTATTGTCTCCGTCCATTTGTCCATAAACTTTCCCTTGCTCTCGTATCCACCATCACTTGACAGAACACTCTTCATTACCCCACAGAGTTTCCCCTAGGTCACTTGCCTTGACAGGGCGTTGTGGGTGAAGGACATTTCGGTAGGTGGGGCGCTCAGTTCTCTTGACAGGGCGGGGACCCCTCCTTGGATAACTGTATGGTAAACACTGCCCCAGTTCCAAGGTAAAGGTCACAAATCAAGGTCAAAGTTAAAACAAGGTTTTTGATTTTCTGGGCCATAACTTATGATTTGCTCAAGATAATTTAAGGATATGGGATAAACATTTGTACCACCACAAGACAACGCGTTGCGTTCACTTTTCATCACTCCAGCTCCAGGGCCAAGGTCACAAATCAAGGTCAAAGGTTATAAAAGGTTTTTTGCTTGTCTGGGTCAGTGCTATTCATTGCTGTATTATTACTGTAGATAACGGTTTGTCTGTGGGCATATAATGAGCTGTATGTGGTACCCCTGTAGATGTTGTGAAAAATATGAACTTAAGCACAGTCACACCTGATAGACAGCAAAATAATTAAGTTGTAGCTCAGCATTTCTTCCTGTGAACATTCTTTGGGATTTCTGTGAAAAATCCACATATGTCAATGTAAACAGTTTGGATCAAGTTCTTTTTCAAAAGTCCAGTATCATAACAACTTTAACTAAATGACGGTTTTAGGTTTATTCAGTTCCTCTGATAGTGAGAAAATTATTTGTAATTAGAGAGTTGACATATCAAGTGTTTGCTTTAAATCTTGTTTTTCAGCCTTTTTTAAATGCGGGTGGAGGAGTGAGGTGTACTCTGAATTATTGTATGTAGGTTGTGAGGTTCATGCTGTGGTTGAATGAATCATCACAGAAAAATTAATTACTGTAATTAGACATCAAATAGTGTTTCTCTTTGATTTGTTCTGTCATTTTCAGCTCAGAAGTGACTCACACATGAACTAAATTTATGACCTGAATATATAAACTACCACTCAGACTCAGTTACTTTAGGCTTGTACTAACTCTTGTAGTAGTAATCAAAAAAATTTTTTTTGCTGTACAAAACTTTCACCTGTTAAATAATTTTGTGGTTTAGGAGTAAACAGCATGATTATTGCACAGGTGTGCCTTAGGCTGACCACAATAACAAGTCATTATAAATGTGCAGTTTTACTTTATTGGGGCGTCCGGGGAGGATCAGAAAGCCGGTCAGTATCTGGTGTGAGCGCCTCACACAGTGCAACACGTCTCCTTCAAAGTTGATCAGGTTGTTGATTGTGGCCTGTGGAATGTTGATCCACTGCTCTTCTGTGCAAAGTTGCTGGATATTGTCAGGAACTGGAACACGCAGTTGTACATTGATCCAGATAATCCCAAACATGCTTAATGGGTGACATGTCCGGTGAGTATGCTGGCTATGCAAGAACTGGAATGTTTTCAGCTTCCAGGAATGGTGTACAGATCCTTGCAAAACGGGGCCATGAATTATCCTGCTGCACATGAGGTGATGGTTGTGGATGAATGGCACAACAATCGGATTAAGAATCTCTTCATGGTATCTCTGCATTCAGAATGCCATCAATAAAATTCACCTGTGTTTTTCTCCATAACAAACAAAAAAGAGCCTGTGCCTGTGGTTAAGATGCACTTTTTGTTCCTTGTCACTCACCATGTGGGCTGGATAATATGAAAAGTAAGCAATGTGCAGAATTTCATTTTGGTGTGTAGCCTCATCTAGAAGTAAGAAAGGTCACTATTGAAAATTGGGTGTCCGCATCTGAATCCAAGATGGCCACTGCCATACACACATGTAACCCGACCGCCCCCATCGTTTTAGAAAATGATGCTGGTTTTTTATATAGCTTAAAAGTATAGTTTCCTCAAATGATTGGCGTGGTCAAAGGTGATTCCCTCTGGCTCTGCCTTTGCTCCTGGTGATGGAGAAAATCACTTCCACTGTTCACAAGGATCCATCGCCTGGGACGAACAAAAAGAATTAAACCTTCCTCTGTTCTTCTACACAGTGTAACTCCTACCCACTTGAATATCTTGCACCAAAAACACAAAGGTGCATTGTCCCTGTTCAATTCCTGTCCAGAAAAACTCAACTCAAAAACTACAAACATTCACTATTCAAATCCCTCAGCGGCAGGGGACATTGTCGCACTGCTGTTATCTTCAATTTTATGTACCGGTATACAACATTAGACGGACAACAGACAAATATACGGTAATAAAACAAACAGTTTTCCCAAGAACTTGATCAAATGAAGCCACTTTAAAGTGAATTTCCCACTGATCAACTGGTGAAAATAACTGGTCAGCTGATTAACATTCAAAAATCAACAGATTGTCAAAAACATTAAACAAATATCCATCCATCATCTTTACCTGCTTCTTCCTTTTCAGGTCACGGGTGTCACTGGTGCCCATGTCCAGCAGTCACTGTGTGAGAGGCAGGAGACACCCTGGACAGGTCTCCAGTCCATCACAGGGACACATAGAGACAAATAAGACAAACAACCATTCACTCCCACTCACACCTAGGGACATTTTAGAGTTACCAGTCAGCCTAACATGAATGTTTTAAGTTTGTAGGATGAAAACCAGAGTACACGGAGAAAACCCGTGCATGAACAGAGAGAACATGCAAACTCCACCCAGAAAGACCCCAGTTCTATCAACTGTGCCACTGTGCCACCCCAGACAAGTTTAAAACATGCTGATATTTAAATGCTATGGATGTTTTTAATATATTCCAATGTAGTTTAAGACTGTTCCAGCTTTTCTTGTGTTTGATTCTTTTTTTTCTAATCATATTCGGGGTCACATATAAACCAAACTACTGCTTTCAAGGTGTTCCTAGACCAATTATTTTTCCAGAATAGAAGCCGACTCTTGCAAATGTTCATCTATGAAGAAGGAAAAAAAAAAACAGCTGCTACACTGAAGGTGTTGCCAGCCTAATGTGGGTGCAGCTGCTGTTTTATTAGAGAGATGATCAACATTTTCTCAAAGAAGAAACTGTACGGAAGCGTCTGTGTATCGGCTCTTTGAGGCAGTTTTATTCTTTTTTTTTTTTTTTTATCATTACTTTGCTCACAGTCTGCTTTCAGATAATAAATGTAGTCACAGTTTTCCTAGGTAGTTTTTCATCTTTTCCTGTTTTAAAAGAAAAAAAAATATGGCGGTCTCCCACCAGCTTACAACAGGCAGTTGTGATTTGCAATTGGTCTACATTATCTGGCAGCTGACAGCAATTTCCCAGGTGAGTGTAAGCAGCTTGGACAGATGCACGGCAGGGATTAGACCAGCTTTCATCCAAACATGTCCAATCAATCACCGCAAAAACGTCGTGGAGTTTTCTAGGTTATTATCAAGCATAATGTTATCTTTGTTAGATTCTCGCAGTGACTTCAGATAAGCCTGAGCAACTGTAAATCGTATTCCCAGAGTGTGACAACACCTCTTCAGAAAACTGCTAATTGGGAAGGCTCAGCCTCTTCTCAGCAACCAAGGAAGGAGGAAAAAAGGCAGTGGAAGAAAAGAAGAAGAACGCCAGACTTCTATGTCCCACACTCGTCTGTCATAGCACAACATCCTTCTCCTCTGAGATTTTGCCTCAGTGAAGAGCACACACAGAGACTCGCAGAATCCTCAGCCGAGAAGCATCGGAGGTGTGAGGGGAAAATAAAAGAGTTGTCAAGGCTATCAGAAATGTATTCACAAACCTTGGGCTGGTTTATCTTAATGTGTCTGAGGCATCACACTGTGACGATAATCGACTCTATTTATGGACGCATCAGCATTCGGTGTTAAGATGTTGATGATGATGATGATGATAACACTCTCTTTACCTGCATGACATCATTCACCTTCAGTTCTTTTTTTTTTTTTTTTTTTTTGGTTAAATCCTGAAATGAAAAGCACCAACGAGAAACAGTCATCTCACATGGGGGACAATCAGAGTTCAGCAGAAGCTCAGAACACGTCTGATGTGACAGCTCTGAAAAATAATGCTGAGATCATAGCAGCAGATTTCAGGGCAAACTCATTAACGAGGAATTTCTGTGGAATGATGTGACTGAAACACATCATGTTTATGTGCAAATGGTGAAGAAGCTCGTACTATATTTAAATGTAACAAACAGATGACGATTTTTCACTATTGTTTATGGTTCTTAAAGCGATAGGTCATATCTTTTATCTGAATCTTTGTTATGAACAACTATTTAATATTATACGTTGTAGATCGTTTTGGAAAGATCTCAGTTTGCAGAAATAACAAGAAATAACTGACAAGCTAACAGTGGTTATTTGTAAAATCCTCACATTTTCCCCTCATTCTGTCCCCAGCAATTGATATTTAAGTTTTAATTGGTTAAAAGAATGGGTACCACTTTGCACCCATCCACTTACTGTATGTATATAACACTGCACGCATGCAAGCCTTCATGCAGCATACAGTATGTATCCCTGCAACACTGCTTTCATACAGAAGCACTACATGTCCTCGAAATTGTGCTTTATTTTATTGCTGTTATTTTATACTTACAGAAGCGTAGAGCTGCCACAGGAAGTAAAATTGGTTTTGAGCTGTATCTCGTTATAACGAGAACATTATCTCATTATAATGAGAAACTATCTCGTTATAACGAGACAGTTTCTTGTTATAACGAGATACAGCTCAAAAATAATTTTACTTCCTGTGGCATCTCTACGCGTATATACTAGATATTTGCAGATATGTGACATTTCCATGATGAAGAGAGAAAATCAGACATTTTAAAAAGTACACTCCAAAGCATGTACACTAAACTTTATGGATTGGAGAGTGTGTCACAGTGAGTAAAATAATATGTATATGCTACATTCAGAATATTGACTGTCCATATGTATTAAATCAGATGTTACTTGTATAAAATACTGACAAGGCACAGTTTAGTCAACTTTTGTTTTTAGGCAAATACTGTATATAGTATAATCAGTCATAGTATTATAAATGTTTAACACACGCTTTGTTGCTTTTGTGAATTTCTTATTCATGTGAATTAGTTTTTTTTTTTAATCGGAAGAGATGCCTAACCATGTTTATAATAATAGTATTAATAATATAATAAAAATGGCTTACGACACAGTTGATCACTCCATCCTCCTCAAGAAGTTGAACAAATATGGTATTGGAGGACAGGCCTTGTCATGGGTATCTAGCTACTTGGAGAACAGGAGACAGTTTGTTCAGATAGACAATACACAATCAAATCTTTGCAAAATTATTTGCGGTGTCCCACAAGGCTCTATACTGGGACTGAAGCTGTTTATCTTGTATGTAAATGATTTGACAAAGGTGTCTGAAAGTCTAAGGTGTGTTCTTTTTGCTGATGATACCACCTTCTCATGTTTTGGTAATGATTTGAAACAACTGTTTGAGTTGCTAAAAAAGGAGTCTTAAAATTGCAAACTTGGTTTAGTTTGAACAAGTTATCATTGAACCTAGACAAAACCAATTATATGTTATTTAGTAATGCAAAAAAATCAATAACTTTTCTATCAAAATTGATGGTATTGAATTAAGTAGAGTAGTTGAGGTTAAATTCTTGGGTGTGATTGTTGACGACAG
>JARVGS010000979.1:40226111-40236694 GCA_031762315.1 Hypsolebias antenori | reverse complement strand
TATTGCAAACCACCACCAAAA
The DNA here is from genome assembly GCA_031762315.1 of Hypsolebias antenori. NCBI lineage: Eukaryota > Metazoa > Chordata > Actinopteri > Cyprinodontiformes > Rivulidae > Hypsolebias > Hypsolebias antenori. The sequence continues at coordinate 40,236,673 of JARVGS010000979.1, read as the reverse complement.
AAAAAAAAAAAAAAAAAAAAAAACTGAAATAGTCAAACATGTTTAGTCATTTTTCCCCTTTCTTAATCTAAACCCTAGTGTTGTAGCTTCAGATGCTTTCTTGCCTGGAAAGTCCCAAAAACTAACGAGAAACAAAAAGGCCAAATCACATCCAAATCAGACCTAGGTGCTGAAATTTGTCACTCAGCACACTATCCAGGAGTTTGAAATATATATTTTAAATATTAAAATGATGACCAGTTTGCTGAATAAAATCCAAACTAAAGTGGCGGTTTTACTGCTAATTTGTAAATGAGAACAAATGGGGTTTTGAGTCTTTATGTGATCATTTTCTTCCACGTTAGAACAACAAATCACGTAAACAAGCAGATGAGTGTTTAGTGGATGATTCATGGCGAGCACGTCTCTAGCTGAGGGTCGGGTGATGCGGCTGCTTCCCCACAGAGCCACGGATGATGCATTCGGGTGGAACTCAAAACGGTCTAGGTGCATCATATAACAGGTGCCGTGCAGCACAAGGGGAGGGGTCCCTCCATGTGTTGTCACCCAGGAGACAGAGGCAGGCAGATGTTGCACGCCTCCAACCTCAGAACCTATCCTAATCAACAGAATCATCTCTGGAGGTAAAGCCAGCTGAACCTGAACTCCCTTCGAAACACGAGGTCACTGAATACGTCAACTGGCTGATAAAGCCACTGTATAATTGTTGGTGTAGGAGTGTGTGTGTGTAAAAAAGTCAATAATCTCTGTGCTTTCTTTAGATATTTTCCCCTTCATTTCTCTGCTTTGTAGTATCAGTCACGACACCTGGCACTTACTGTCTACAAAAACAAAACACCATATGGCGCTCTGTGTAAGAGTACCGCTCACAACCTTTGCTGTTTGCCCGCTAAAAAAAAACAGTAAAGCACCAACAAACAGAGGAGAGAGAAAACTTTTTCTTTATTCTTTGGCAGACCGTCTCATTGTTTCTGTCCCTGATCTTTCCTTGCTTTGTTCGGCTCAGTTGAGACGGATTAGAGTTTTGGGCGCTGACATGAATCTGCTGTATAGGTCTGTCTCCGTCTATCTGCAGTGAGCTTGCTTCCCTCGAAGTCTGACAGCTGCTCTGAGCCCCAAACAATCCCTGCCTCGCTAACAAATGTACCCAGCTGACTACACTCTGAACATCCTGCAGACATATAGAGTAGTCAGTACAGTTTGCACCATAAGTCTTTTCCTTTCCCGCTCACTTTATCAATCCCCACTCGCCTCCCTCCATCTATCTCTTGCAGCTCTTGAGCGTCGAGGAGCTCATTTAGGCTGATGTGAAGAAGACATGCCCGTCGGTCATGGCAGAGAACAAACATCAGCAGAGGTCTTTCAGAACGTGCCCTGCAGGATGCCAAACGGTTTGTCTTGCCCTCTTAATGGACTTTAGCTACTCTGCTTCACTCACATGTAGAAAGTGATCCACTTGAACCCTTGAACCTGGAATGTAAATGTTCTTCTTTTGCCATCATGTTAATGTATTTAAAACCATAACTTTGATCGCTTTATCTTTATTCACATTGTTGAATAGTGTACATGTATAAAACTTATTATATCCACTGGGTGGCGCTAATGTGCATATACTGTATATTATTGTCTAGAAACTGTAGGGGAAAAACAAACATGACTGTGATCTCACAAAGTAAAAGTAAATGTTCATGTAAGAAACATGTATTTTCACATGCCATATCTAGACCCAAAAACAACTATCATTTAGTTGAAGGAAATAATTTTACTAAAATATGTATCTACGAATCCTCAAAAAACAGAGCTTATTGCTGAGTTGTCAGTTTATGGATGCAAACCTGTCACGAGTCGCTAGTTTGTTGTTCTATACACATATTCTAAAGTTTACCACTCATTCAATTTGTAAACTACACAAACGTAACATTCGTAAAAAAATGTGTCTACTTGTCAGGATTCATGACTGGTAAATATCTAAGATGTGTCTTTCATGCTTTTGAGATAGTGCTATCTGAAACCACCGATGAGTGTCTGCGTAGCACATTAGCACAAATGGTTTGAACGCAGAGTGCTGCTTTTGAACTGATGCAGGGAGTGAAATTGAAAAACTGGGGGAGGCATCCTTAGTTTCTTGAACCATCTCAGCAGACCCCTCTCAATGTGGAGGAGCAGCGGCTCTACTCAGAGCTTTTCTTGAGCTACCAAACCTTTAAGTTTTACCCTCCATGGGGGAGTCCAGCTGCAGTGTAAATAAATAAATTAATTAATTAAATACCTTGACCGTCTGTTTCCAATATCTTGTTTTTTTTTTAAATCACTATCCAGAGTTTGTGACCACAAGTGAGGATAGGAATATAAACGGAGAACCTTGCCTTCCAGCTCAGCTCTCTTCATTACACTGGCACAGTGTACGCACGATAGAGATGAGGAACATTACCCACTTAGACTCAATGACCCCACCTCAGCTGGGATGTCACTGAAGCTCTTCAGAGTTAGGAGTTGCACAAATATCTGATGGCATAGCAAACCTTCACTACACATATGGGTCTACAGGGGCTGTTCATACAGTTGAACTCAGCACTAGGTGGTGATTAGTTGAGAGCTTCACACTTATTTTTATCCAAATGGCTGACGATCAGTTGACACGGCTACAAAGTCATCATTCTGAGGCCTACGGTGTCCTGATGCCATGTGTACTTATAGATACTTTTGTGTTTGAACATCATGTATTTTACCGACAAACCATGGCAAGAATCAAATTCCAGCGACAGAACACCACTTTGGGTTCGGATAAGGGAGGCTGCTCCTCTCGGTCACATCCCTCCAGGTTATATTGTTGTAACCCACATGGGTATCAAAGTCTCCCAGCAAAAGATGGAGTTCCATCATCCCTGCTAAGGACTTGTAAAAGACTGTCATTTGTCAAATAGGCATCAACAACTATTAGTGCCCACCTAAAAACACAGGAAAGCTACCCATTTGTTTAATGAGGAAAACTCCAACGCACAGGCACCAAGCTGCAGGGGTATATAGGCCCACACCAGCTGACCCCTCTCACCACGGGCAACTCCTGAGTTGAATAAAGTCCAGCCTCTCTCAAGGATCTAAGCATTGAGGAGAGCCCTACTACTTCAGCTGGTATTTCTCAACCTCACACAAAAGCTCAGGCTCGTTCCCCAACAGAGAGCGGTGACACTTCATGTCCCAAGAGCCAGCTTTTGTAAGCTGGGGTCAGAGAGTTGCAGGACCTGACCCATATGATCTACTGCTGTTGGTGGGCTTACAGGAAGGCAAACCAATGAAGTTCCTTTGGAATGAACTAAACCTATGGTTAGAGGCCCAGGCACTGATCGACCACCCCCTTTTTCAGCCCTGACTTCAGAGTAGGGCCTCCATAACTACGTCTGGGCAAAGAACATTGGACTCCATGTTTGTCTGATTTTTATGATATGAACATTAAAAATTGCTTTATGTGTGTGTGTGTGTGTGTGTGTGTGTGTGTGTGTGTGTGTGTCTGTGTGTGTGTGTGTGTGTGTGTGTGTGGGTGTGTAAACACAATAAATGAAAAGTAAAACAAAAAATATTTTTTCTCTGCAAAATATGATGATGATGATGATGATGATGATGATGATGGTGGTTATTATTAGTAGTAGTAGTAGTGGTAATAGTAGGAGTAGTAGGAGTAGGAGTAGGTGTAAGAGTACTGTAGTAAGTTCTCTGGCTGTAACACTGAAACAAGTTCTTTAGTGAATGGGCTCCATTTACAGACAGTGAATACATGTAAATAAATACATGTGAATAAGAATAATAGTTTAAAAAAAACTAGCTTTATGTTGTAGTCAAATTTTACCTTGTTTCAATAAATACGGATGGTCTACCTCAATCCAGGGAATTGGATTATGAAATGGTTTGGAGAATGAAGTTAAAAATACCAAGTCAGTGTGTACATTTAAGAAAATGATCAAAACTGAATTGTTAAAAATATATATATGAAGTAGCTTACTGTGTATTGTATTAGTTAGAAAATTAGAAAGTTATTCATTTTGTTCTGTTACTGAAGATTATTGTTTGAAGTGATTGTTTGAAAAAAGGGGCAGATATAATAAGATTTTTTCTTCCTTCTGCTACCTTTCATTTTATATTTTGTATTTGTATCATATATGGGATTGTTTTGTATTGTATTTTAAAATGAATAAATTTATAAACACTTTGAAAAAGTTCATGTTGTCCTTTGTCGGTTTTGTTGTCCTGTGCATCTCACTGCACATGAGAAGTTTTAGTTGAAGTGTGTGTTTCTCTTTCTTAAAGTAAATTAATCAGTGACGGGAGGCTCATTATTGTGTCTGTCTTTTAACAAAATATCTCATGAGCTACTTGGTGAATTGTAAGGAAACTTGCAGAAAGTAATTATTGGATGTACTTTGTACATTTCCAACCACTTAACTTTTAAATCATTGCAAGAGTTGGGGGTTCGATTCTACCAGCAAGTGTTAATGGGCAAGACACTGAACCCCTCATTGCCTCGGATGTGTGTCCCATCAGTGTATGAATGTGATAAAGCTCTGATTAATCTTTGTACAGATCTAGTAGAGAGCTGTATGAATGGATAAATGAGACACAGATTGTGTTGTAAAGAGCTTTGAGTGTCTTGATAGGATAGAAAGGTGATATGCAAGTACAGTCCATTTACCATTCATTAGGAATCAACTGTCTGTTAGCAAAATATCTCATGAAACACTCGACATGTTTTAATGAAACATTCAGGAAATAACTATTGGATACAAAACAGCTGAGTAGTTTTTGGAGTCAACTAATTAAGATGGCTGCCACAGCCAACTGGCATTAGAAAACATAATAAGGGCTTTAAATCAATCTGTTTTGCTGATACTGGGCTAAAATTTGGAGTGGTTGTAGCTGAGAGTCATTCCCAGCATGTGCTCCAAGAGCAACTCGTTGCACACGACCTGTGTTTAAAACGTTAGCATTAGCTGCTAGATTCAATCCTGTTTGTCCGTTAGCAAAAAATATCCCATGAGCCACTGGATGGATTTTTATGAAAATTTCAGAAAATCATTGTGTTTACATCTACATCGGACTAACACCTAATCAACATTAACCAAAACAAAATTACCTAAAACTTATTCAGTTTTAAATATACTGAGCTAGAATCTGAGATGGTAGTAGCTGAGAGTCATTCACAACTTACAGAGTGGCATATCACAACGACGCATGAAACATTGTTTTCTGGATTTAACCAAAAAAAAACTGCTACAACCCCAACATAAGGGCATAGTGTTAAACTCTGGTGGTATGAATTGCTTCAAGGAATGCCAGGCTTTCACTTAGAGTAGTTACAGAGATACTTAAGGGGTTCAGACGCTCGTGGACCAATGTGAGGAGCATGACGCAACACATTTGTTCTCAGCTGTCCAGAGAAAAGGCTTTGGAATCTGGGTGGAAATATTAGAACAAGGCCAAAGAGACACATGGAGGAGTGAGAGTGGGAGCTTTTCAGGACAGTGACTAGCTGTGTCCCTATGTGTATGTGTGTGTGTGTGTGGGGGGGGGGGGGTAACAGGGGTCAAATGTAGTTGCTTGATATCTATATCCTGGCAACAGTGAGTGAGTGATATCTTGTACCATCGTAGCCGGGGATTGGTCTGGAGCTGGCCCAGGCCCCTCCTATTTGTAGGGCAGCCTAAGAAAAAAATACCTAAATTGAAAAACATCTCTCAAACGTCCTTCACTCTGCACCGTAACCCCCCCTCCGGCACTTTAATCCAAAGCTGTTTTTTTTCCCATTTTTTCAATATATTTTTGTTGTTTTTGCAGTTGAATGTATTTAGTCTTGTAGCTCAAGCACAGTAGCTGATGCACGTGTGACAAGCCGACTGTTTTAAAGTGAGTTTTGGCATGACAACATGAATTCACCTTACACAGCTTTGCAGTGTTACCCAGAGTTCTCCTTCCATCGGTAAGTACTGCACACTGTTTGGACTGATTCGTTAAAAGTTTCCTTTTATTTCAGAACAGATTTGAGCTTGAATTCTTATTTTGAAGAGAACAGCCTGACAACTGCATGGCTTTAATAACATCCTTACATTCAGCGGGACTGAGAAATTACCAATACCTTCCAGGGGTCTCGTTCTTGTGTGACTCGCTTTACCTCTGAAGGTTCAAAGTGACCTGAGGACAGTTCTGTCTGCCCGGATCCTCAGCTGCTGTTTGGTCCTGATATATTTAAACGAGTCACAGGCAGTCAGATGGCAACACCATGCTTAAATGCTGTTTTCATTGCTGACGCCTTGGACACATCAAGTTATAATTATGTGTTGTTAACATTAATGATCCAACTTCCAGTTTAACATCTCTGAATTTTGAGAGATACCTTTCATTTAGTGCTGGACCAGTTCTAAGTCCTCTACAATCCATTAATTAATTCCAATTTAATACAACTGGCTTATATTATATGAGAAGAAACAGAATGATAAACTAGAGAATATCTAAAGATGTTTTGAAGGATGCCAACGCAGCTACAGCCAAAGTTCCAACACACATCGACTTTCATATCTAATGCCTAATCTGAGATGTACTAGTACTAAAAATAAATAATAAAAAAAAATTCACGCTATTTACACTACAACAACTCAAAGTTGTGTTTGAAATGGAACAGGAAGAGTATAAATCTCAATGCCTTTCCTTCCAAACTGTCATTGTTTCATTATGTTGGTGCATCCATAGCTAGGTGTTTATGTTACATAAACATTCATCAATAATTAATATTTTCTAATCTGTCTCAAATTTTAGCATGGAACAATAACTTGAGCCACTTTCCCCAGCATAAACACACTACACACTTCATGCATACAATAAGTCGGCATACACACTGTATGCACACGTGGCCTGTTCATTAGTCTTTCCTTAGATAAATAATGCTTTAATATGATGTCTTTAAATCTAATTTTTAACTTGTTAATGTTGGTACATTCCTGTAATTTCACACTCCAGTTAGAAATACAAAATATTTTTATTGTTGCTCTGGTACTTCAAATGTTCGGACCTGTTGTTGTTTTTATATTTAACTTGTGTTTCAATCTAAAATCTAATTTTCTGTGTATTTAAAGGTAAAGGGCTCAGTCTTGCTTTAAACTTAATTTGGGCAGTTTTGTATTTAATCAGATCAGGAAACTTTAGCATCTCCAAATGATACAATAACATGTTAAAAACAGCTGGCATTATTAATTATTCCTCAGGCTCTTTTCTGTATTTCCATCCAGTGCTGTCCTCCACAGTAATCCAGAATATGGTCCAGTGAGTGAGGAGTGCAGGACTAGGCTTCATATGTCATACAAACATCGTTTTGCTTTACTTAGGATTGTAATACTTCTGGATAATTTAATAATTTAATTTCTGGATAATATAGATAGTATATATTTTATATGTGGTTTCCAATTGGTTTTGTGATTTACTGTAACAGATTAACATTTTACTATACCACATTACATAATTTTCAATTACACTTATGGGTCTGTAGTAGCTGAGTCTATAACCTGAGGTTGCAGGTTCAACCCCAGTTTGTAACAGGAAGCCCATCAGGAATAAAATAATGACTAAATATTTCATGAAAGTTCACTCCATGTAGTGACCCCTGCAGGAGGGAGCAGCTGAAAGAAAAACATCTTTCACATTTTTGTTAGTGTTTTAACCTTTGTTGACTCCAAACACATCTGTCTAAAAATATGATGTATAAACTGTACGAGTGTTAAGAGAACTAAAAAAAATTGCAAAGCTGATGCCAGCGGATGATTGTGGTCACCATGGTAACCACACATCGGTGTCTGTCACTCTTTGGCAGCACTCTTAATAAGACAGGCAGAAATAAATGCTTACCAGAAAGTTAGCCGCAAACAGACATATTTTAAAATGCCATGTAAAAAAATCCTAAACCAGAAACTATCATTTTTATTAAATTCTATCCATCCATCCATCCATCCATCCATCATTCATCCATCCATCCATCCATCCATCCATCCATCCATCCATCCATCCATCCATCCATTCAAAGTAATTTTATTTACTTTCTTGAAAACTATTTAAACATTGTTTCTTTTTGTGTCATTTATTAATTTGTTTAATTATTTACATACTGTATATGCAAAGAGTGAATGCTGTTTATTGAGTTTTAATGGAATAGTGTTTTAAGAGAACTGAACAGTCCTGTGGGGGGAAAAAATGTGATTTTGGTCATGCATTGAAGAACAAGTTCAGAATCTGTAACTTTGCATTAAGATTACAATATTACCATTAAATGTGTTTTAATTTCTGGCTATCTTTGTTTGGCTCATATGTACCAATTGTTACATTTTCTACACCTTCGAATTGTTTCGCTTCTATAATCTTAAGGGGATAAGAGGAGGGATACAGAGGCTTTCTATTGTTTTGCAGTCATGTCCCCCGTCCAGCTGGGACTGACAGATGAGGGGGAGAGGGTTTTAAGGCTTTGAAAAGTGATTAATAACGACACAGGAGAAGGGCCCCGATTGCCTGGGCTGTTTGTTTTGATTGCATTTTCATCGGTCGGTGTGCCCAACCTGCCAAGAGACAATGGCCGTCCCTGTTTAGTGCTGACCTCTGCTCCCGTCTCGTCTGGAGGCGCTGCTCTGTGTTTAAGTGGACGCTGAACAGCCTTTGCCTCTGGCAACTTGAACCACTCTCTGAGTAACCAGACACCCAGCAGCAGAAAAACTGCAGCGAGGAAAAGGACAAAGCATCCAACCAAGTGGAGTCACTACAAAACAAATTGATGAAACAAAAATGAACTTTTGACATTTTGTTTACTAATTTACCTTTAAAATGGGGTGTTAAATTCCATGTTTAAAACACAAGTCATGCTTTAGTAAGTTTAACAAGTTTTGTCACATATTTATCTTTTTCTCACGTCGCTAATTGTTGTTTGTAATTATCAAATGATTTAGAGATTCAAAGGGATAATCTGGACATATGAAAGAGTTATTAACAGTTAGTGTTGTACTTTATTTAAGTAGCTCTTTACTGACATTTCTTCTGAGAAATAGAGTTTAAGTGTGGCAGAAGTGATAAGCAAATGACTATACTGTATTCCTAAGGTAGTCAAGACAAAGGGGACTGCAAACAGCTCTATTCTCAATATTATCAGGGCAGTTCATGCAAACATTTTTTAAACCTTTACACCACTGACAATTTGGCAATACACTGTAAATTTATTTATTAACCCTTATTTAACCAGGTAAATCCCACTGAGATCACAGATCTCTTTTGCAAGGGAGGCCTGGACCTGAAGGCAGACTAACATGCATGTTGTTGGACTGTGGGAGGAAACTGGAGTACTCGGAGAAAACCCACGCAAGAACAAGAAGAACATGCAAACTCCACACAGAAAGACAACAGGTCCAACCGGGGGTTGAACCCAGGACCTTCTTGCTGTGAGGCAAGAGTGCTAACCACTGAGCCATTGTGCTGCCAAAAGTTTAAATTGATGTAGAATTCAACCTTTTTTTTTAACCAGTGCAGCCTGAGGTCAGTTCTGGCTGGAAATTCAGCATATTTAGACCAAAGTAAAATAATTTTTTAAAACTTTAATAAACCTTTATTTAGCCAAGTAAACAACACTGAGATACAACGTAACACATCTCTTTTGCAAGGGAGGCCTAGGTCTGAAGGCAGCCTAACTTGCATGTTGTTGGACTGTGGGAGAAAACCCACGCAAACACGAGGAGAACTCATTCATCTGACCTGTCACCACAACTCCTTGTTAACTCTGCTCCTGTGTCAAATAAGCATGAGATCCTGAATGGTTTCAACAGATGTTTTGTTGCTTCTAGTTCCTTGGTTGCTACTGTTGTTGTTGTTGTTCTCCTTCTTCTTCTTCTTCTGGCTGCTCCCTGCATTAGGTGTCGCCACAGCGAACTAAGTGGCACGAAGACTTGGCAGTTATTTTTATGCCAGATGTTTGCCACAGTTACTAATGGAAAATCAACCACTTTTCCTTTAAGCCAAACAGCTACAAACCAAATCTCTCCTACAAGCCAATCTTCAGTAAACCACACCTTTTCATTTTCACTGTTTTCTGTTAGTGAGGTTAATAAAATGTTTAAAGGTCTAGACTCTAGAAAATCTGCAGGCACTAATGACCTTCGTCCTTATTTCTTAAGGCTAGATGCACCCATCATTGCAGAACCGGTGTCCCACATTTTTAATCTGTCCATAAACCAAAATATGATTTCAAACGCTTGAAAAACAGTCTTTGTTCTACCTCTGCTGAAGGGAGGTGACCCCACCTCACTGAAGAACTATCGACCAATCTCTAATCTCTGCATTTTAGCCAAGGTTGTAGAAACACTGATAAACTCTCAAATTAATTAATTAATTAATTAATTAATTAATTAAAAATTAAAAAAGGATTCATTTAACATCTTACCTCTCCATCAATCTGGTTTCAGGAAACAACACAGCACGACTGCTTCACTGAAGGTTCTTAATGACGTTGTTGAAGCATTGGATGCTAAGGATTATTGTGCTGCACTTTTCTT
>JARVGS010000979.1:39949415-39961606 GCA_031762315.1 Hypsolebias antenori | reverse complement strand
ATAATTGTTTTTAAGTGTTAATCTTGTTAAAGTCCTTCCGTGCATGCTCCTGTGGCCATTTGGCAGCCAATCCATTTCTGGCAAAAACAACCCACATTTCCGGGTTGTCAGGGGTGACGCATAATAAATGCGACTTACACGGCGGTGCGACATGTTTATGGATTTTTTCACATTATTGGACATAATTGGACTGATGCGACTAATACGGTGGTGCGACGTGTACGGCGGAAAATACGATACTTACTTCCTGTTGAGCCTTATATTATGTTAGAAAAAAATACAGATGCAGAAGGATTGCATTAGCATGGAGCAGCACAGTTTTTGACCGTGTATTTTGTGTTCTTGTTTTTGGAAAGAAAGACAAGAAATTGTAATTGATTTTGGATCGTAATTTTTTTTGTATTTGCATTTTTCTCTAGACAAATTTTTTTGTTTGTTTGTTAAATTCAAAGTTTTTTGCACGTGTCTTTTACTTTTACAGAAGTGCTTATAGAATAACACTAATACTGGATGTGTTGTCATATCATATGCTTTCAGCCTGCTCTGAGTCCAGTCTAATCTCCTGTCACAACTTTTTGTGTGGTCACAAATTTTGAGCTAGTTTTTCCAGTTTGCTTTAGAAGCAAAGACCTTTAAAATCTTCATTTGTTCAACTCCCTAAGTGAGACCCTGAGCCAAGACCCTGTTCATATGATGTTGTTTCTCAGTGAAACTGCAGTATTTCTTTTATGTTTCAGCTTTTTGTATACACAAGATCAGCAACCATTTTCTCTGATGCTGGAATTTTTTGAATATAGGTCCCAGAATTGAAGTTCTTAGAAACACCTGGCATCTGTGTGAAATTGCACATGCACACTGATGGCTGCAGTCAGTACTTATTGTGTACGGTACATGTGTGAGTGGATGACCAACAGTTACAATGGCAGATAGCAGAGGACTGTTTGTGCTGCTCGCCATTTTCAATTTATCAGCTTCTGAAACAGAACATGTATTTGCTACACCTTCTATTGGGTCAGCAGCGACTCATTTCACACATTCTGCAAATAATGAACTGGTCTATAACTTTTTTCATGCTTGGGACTCAAGTGTCTGCACTCATGGGGGCCAAAATGGTGTAGCGGTAGGGCCGCGGACTTGGGACCAGAAAGTCGCAGTTCGACTCCCAGCCATTCCCATATGTCATAGTGTCTCTGAGCAAGACACCTAATCCCTAATTGCTCCCTGGGTGCTTACATAGCTGCCACTGCTCCACCTGGATGTATCTCGTGATGGGTTAAATGCAGAGAACTAATTTTGCTATTGTATGGGAGCATACAGTGATGGCAATCTCAGACTTCCCTTCATGCCTGCTTTAATTTTATATTATTTTTTTGGCTTTCTTTGGGGTTGATCATTTTCTCAGGGGTTGCCACAGCAAGCAAACTCATATAAAGACTTGGCAAATGTTTTTTTAATCTGGATGCCCATCCTGACACAACCACAGACCTCTGGGCTACCACATCCCACACATGTGGAGCAGAGTGCTGCCATCTAATAATAATGTGTATGTATTGTCATCATTGTATGTTCCCATACAATGGCGAAATTAGCGTTCTGCACTTAACCCATCCACCACCAGGTGGAGCAGTGGGCAGCTATTGAAAGCACCTAGGGTGCCCGGGGGAGGAGATGAGGGGGTTTAATGACCTTGTTCAAAAGCCCAAAACAAGGCAAATGAGGGTGGAGGCATGTGAAGATGCTTCACCTTTCCCATCCAAGTGTTTATGTAACAGTCAGGAGATTTGAACTAGCAACTTCACAGACTTGCGGTTAGGGAAGGCGAAACTCTTAGCTATATTTAAAATCACAGACCCAGCCAGTGAGCTGGCATGCAAACTACAACAGAGTCAACAGGTTTTTTTTGTGTCACGCTATCTTGAACGATAGTTCATGTTTGTACCTTTTGCTTATACATTTAAAGATATTTTTTACAACCTAGGGTACATTTTTGGAGTAATGTTTTTCTATGATATTAGTGCTTAGTGTATTTTTAGTTGATGTTTTTCTTAGTTCATATCTTAGATGTTATTACTGTTTTTCTTTTACATTTTATTGTTGGATGTAACTGGGACCCTGTGTACATAATCTTGTTTCATCACATGTACCACATGTGGTGCGAATGACAATAAAGATTCTCTGACTCTGCAATAAGGAAGGATTATTCACACACACCTGTCCACATATCTCCGTGCCTCCACGCTGTCCAGTGCAGTGATCACTACGTTCAGCGAGGAGTAGAAGGAGTCGTTGTAGATGTTCTCAGAAGCTGGACACACTTTGTTTAAATGAGCTTCCACCCGCAGCTCTGGGTTGATGTCATGAGTGGCTTCTGCAGCTGTTGTACTTTTTGGCCTCTGAAATGGAAGAAACAGAAAATTTGATTCATGCGTTGATTTCAGTGAACACGACAGGGTGAAACTCAAAAACACGTCTTCACCTGTATGTGATGGGGTCTGAATAGAAACTGCCTGTTGAGGTTGGACTTTTCTATGAGGTCTGGATCGGTGATGCACACCTGAGAAATGATGCAGTACGCTCATATCACAAAGAGATAAAAATGTGCTGAAATATGCAGAAAGAAAACAAGAAAGTGGAGGTGCTCACCTCTCCTGAGCTCTTGGCCAAGCCCACACCGAGGAGGGCAAGATTTTTTAGCATCTCACAACCTATGGCACCACAACCAACCTAAAAAAACATTTATTTAGACAAAGACGTGACTGAATGGACGCATTTAATAACGTGCACTTCCTACCATAAAGACCCTGAGCTTGTGTAGTTCAAGACACATAGATTCACCAATGCAGGCTCGCAACCCGTCATATCGATCACCTCTTGGGACAAACTCCTCAACGGCCAAAGACTGAAGAGGCTTGACGAGCTCGACGGTGTCGAGATAAAACTAAACGGGTTAGAAAAAGGACAAAGAAAGATAAATGTTCAACAGGAAGAAAAAGGAATAACAACGCATCACAGTGCTTCATTTCACCTCTAAATGTAGCCTACCCATTGCTGCAGAGGTGCAAACTTCCCTGTGATGGCTTTAAGAACTTCCTGACTGGCTATTCCTCCTACAGCTGCAGCTAACGGGGGGAGAGTTCCCCTGGACGTCCTGGACAAACAGCGCACCAGCTCAGCATTCACAGGAGCCTTTAAGAAACGACGTCAGATTATAAGTGACTGCTGATGTGTCGAGGGCTGTTGTGCATCCCTTAAAAGAAACAATAGAAGAGAGAAGAAACACTCACTTTGTTCTTAAGAGTTGCATTCACTTCCTCAGTCAGTTTTAGTAAAGTCTCTGCATCCTGTAAACACCTGAAACACAGGAACATGAAAAGTTTAGAACCATCTGCAACTTTAACTAGATCCTCCTGGATTACATAACAAAAGTACTGCACACAACACATATACCGGTACGCCCATTGATAAACCATTAAACAGCAATCTATAGAAATTGCCCAGACAAGCACAGACCTCGTCTAACCTTTGACCTTGACCATGTATGAAACACTCCTAGTGATGATGCATACTTGTGAAGTTTTGTTAAATTATCTCAAGTGGATCAAACGTTATGGCCGAGATAAGAGAAAGTTAACGGATGTAAGAAGACTTCACCAAAATGCGTCCATTGACAAAAGAGAGATGAATTCTGTTTACCCAATGTTGGGAAGCCTGCAGTGTTTATCCTGGAACCAGTCCAGAGCCAGCATGGCAGCATGAATCTGCAGTGGGGCCTGATGGGTAGATTTAAAACAAGAGAAGAAGAAACTCAAACAAGTGACTTCTGGTATTTGTGAATCAGCATGTGCCAGTTACTGTTCTTTATAGACGTACAAAGGCCGTGGTACTGACTCAACCTGATTTAAGCAGACAAGTATCTGGTTAAATGGCCGATAGGTTTCCTTTTAAGATACTAGCTTCCCCCTTTTCGTTCTTTTCCCCGCTCTCACCTCTGGTTTGCTGAAGTCTGGAATCAGGACCTGAGGCTCACACAACTGCTGCTCTAACGTTTCCTAAAACACACAAATATTTAAGACAACGGCTTCAAAGCAGACGTTTTCGGTTTGGTCCAAATGTGACATTTATTGAGACAACTTACAAATGTGAATGTCTTGGGGCTTTTAACCAGAACAACAAAACCTCCGTGTGTGTATGGCTGGAGCTGTGACACATCTCCGATTTCAAAAGTGTGGGGGGAAAGCACTAACACACACAAACACACACACACAATTAGACAAACACGTTTCAAAAGGATTTGTTTTACTTAATACAGTACTTGTATAAAAGTTGATCATTTACGTTTTGGTAGGCTGTGTTCGATGAATCGTACGAGTTTGACATGTTACCTGTAACTGGCCGTGTGGAACCATTCAGCTCCACCATGCCCCCCACCTCTCTGAACAGAACTCTCTGGCCCGTTTGGAAGCCGTGGGGCTGGTTGTCCATGCAGGTCACAACCCCTGGATTGTCCTGATAAAATGATAAAGAGGAGGCATGCATGGTTCCACCAGGGGAAGAAGAAAGGTTTGACACCGCCAAGACAGATCAGGGCAACATTTTCATATTCTTAGCTGTAACATTTCATGCAGCGTAGTTTTCTTATGCAGTCATAAAAGTATATTTTACCAACTTTAAACCTTGCAGCCTCCTATTATTGTCATCACCAGCAACTGAAATGCTTAGCCCCAAAGACATAATATTCAAGACATGAGCCAGAAAGACTCAAAATAAGTAGTCAACACATATTCTAATGCGTTTTCTTTTGTTTCTTTTGAATTAGAAGGTGTGAAGTGTCTGAGGGTGAATGTTCACCTACTGTTGTTTTAACTTGCATTTAGCTAGCTAATGTTAGCATGGCTGAGCTAGAGATTTCCTTCTGAAACATTTCTGAACTAACGTCACTGGTTTAGGATGGAAACATGTTCATCCAGAACCTCAAATGCCACACTGAAATTAAAATAACTTCAAGATGCCAGAGTACCTAAAAATAGGGATGCACAATATTGGATTTTTGACCAATATCCGATATGTTAAAAATTATTTGACCAATAACTCATACCAATACTTTTTCTAGACCTACTTCCAGAGACTACATGGCTTTCTCTGCTGTGGAACTAAACTAATACATTATTCTGCAAGGTCTTTGTCAGTTTGGCCTGTTACCAAATGCAATGCCAAAAAGGAGCTGAAAATTATGTAACACTATATAAATATCTAATACATATTTATAATATTTATTTAAAAAAACAGCGCCTTTTATATCGGTGAATTATTTTGGTGGAATGTCTGATGTCCGATATTTAAGTTTATTGCTAATATCGGCCAATACTGATAATAATATTGTGCATCCCTATCTAAAAATATTTATTTAGTCAAGATCAAATTCTAATTTCATTTTAGAGCTTCTCATAAACAAAAAAACAAAGTTTTATAGAATTATCTAATACATAAAACAAGCGGTACGCCGTCTCCTCCATCACTGAGGGATTTGAATTGGTAGTTTTGACTAGAACTGAACAGACAATGCGAGTAAACTTTAATGTTTTTAGTGTAAAATATTTTATTTAAATTACTGAGTAGGAGTTACACTATGTGTAAGAACAAAAATAGTTTTTTATTCTTGTCCAAAGGTGCAGAGTGATGGGAGCAACTGCATCCATGACCAGGCACAATGGCAGAGGCAGGGGCTGTCCAATGGTGGCCTTGGCCACCACAGATTAATTTTTGGCCACCCCAGTTATTTGGGGAAACTATACATATAAAAACTAGAAGGCATAGTTTCCTCAAATGATAGGGGAGGTTAGTTTACATATATATGCTGGTAGCCATCTTAGATTTTGGCATAACAACCAAACCTTAGACAGTGACCATTTTTACACCCAGATGCAGCAACACACCAAAACGGAGGTCAGCACTTCGCTTACATTTGAAATGATCCAACTCATAAGGTTTACATATACAGTCTTCATATATGGTGGTAACCATCTTGAATTTTGACATGGCAACCCAGTTTTCAACAGCGACCCTTCTTATGAATAGATGCAGCAACATACCAAAATGGAAGTTGACAATTTTTCAAGTTATCCAGAATCACAACATACATGGACGGACAGATGGACTAACAGAAGGATGGAGGGGATTTCCAATTCCCCTTCTTCACTCCGCGATGGGGGACAAAATATTGTTTTACAGTTTTGTGCGGTCAATCAGCTGTGTCTTGTTGTACATGTCTGTAGATTTCTTCTGATGTTCAGAGCAACTGAGGCCCCTCAAGTAAATATAGTTTCATTTTAACACCTCTTCCTGGATTTTGAACTGTCTGTATGTGTTTGGCTGAGTGGAGTTTTACAATAAAGCAAAGTCTGTTGGTAATCTTCCAACATAAAAATAGAGCTCTGTATTAAACAGCGGATAAAGAACTTTAATTTCATGATTAACAAACTGATAATGGATATATCACTTAATATATGTGGTTTACAATGAAACAACTCTAAATATTATTTTAGAGCTTATTCAAAGAATGTCCCTACCTGAAAAATACTTTGGATGAAGATCTCCTTGGGCTCCTCTCCCGTGGGATCAGACACTTCAAACGCTTCTCCAAAATCACAAAACACTCGCACGCAGATGCCATACGCATCACAGCTGATAAACTGGTGGAAAAAGATGCACAGTTTGTTAATACACACTTCCCCACTTCATGTGTAAAACACAATTTTGCTGCAGCGTTGTTCCGTATAAACACACTCAAGACTGTAAACTTACTCGGATGGGGGTCGGCTGTGTGTGGCAGAACTTATTGACCCTCTTCTGTAAACTCAAACTGGCCTCTGTCAAAATCACACACTGCAGCAGAAAGCACAACAATCAGACACTAAATGTTAACCGTGGGCCACATCAGCGCGTCATCAATGCACCGCATCGTTTTTACTTTTTGAAACTTTTCCCATTGTGGCAGCTACTTTGCATTGAAAACTACAGTAGCTAAAAACAACGGGCTCCATTTGTTCCTGAAAACAAACAGCAATGATCTTCTCAGTTTCAATAATCAGCAAACATTCAGCTCTTTATAGCCAGCGGGAGTGCTCAACACCTTTTAAATCTAATCAAAATGTAAACGAGCCAAGAGGTTCACTACAGACAACAGCCTGAAATGCATCGACTTACCTGATACTTTCGGAGAAAACTCAGGTCCGTGTTGTCATCCAGAGGTAAAGAAGACGCGTCAACCTGGACATAAGGGTTCAACTCTGCAACCCGAGGGCACACCGCCTCCACCCTGTGAGAGCAACAAGAGAGGCTGGGTGAACAAGCGTACAAGGACAAGGAGAGCGAACCTGTGTCTGTTAACAGAGAGAGGACAAATGCATAGACAAAAACCTGAACTCTTGCTTTCTTTTGACTGACTGACTCATCACAAAAACATTAAAAGGGACTTGTTTTGTTCATCTTTACTTACATTTCCATTTTGTTTTCTCTCATATTCAAGCCCAATGTAGACTGAGAACATTACGAGCATTGTTCATTTCGTCTGCAGTACTAAAAACAGCCCAGAGCTTCAGCTTACACATTTGCTTTCAAATCCAAGAGCGTGTGTTACGCATCGTCCTTACACCTACTGTGGCAACATATTTTAGGAATAACAGTGCTTTGCTGCTCCAGACACACCTGGAGTCAACACTTAAGGCTCACTGAAGCTGGGCTCCAGTAGCTCATCAACACCGTTTCAGGTGTTCAGAGTCACAGCAGTCCATCCTTGCTGCATGCATTACCTCCTCCTTTGGCTCGATACGTCCTCTTTGCGGATAAAAAAGTTGGAGCCAAGATCCCAGGCTTCACACAGCTTTGTGTCATGAAGCGTAACTGTCTGTAGAGAAAGCACACACACACACACACACACACACACATACATATGATTTGTGCACACAGAAACTATCAGGAAGTTGAGACGTTGGTTATAGTGTGTGCCTACCTTCACGCCTGCCAGAGCAATGTTCTTAGCTAGAGAAATGCAAAAGACAATTTGCGTTTATGCTAAATTCACAGTTATTCATGAAGGTTAGTTGATGAGTGTGTGTAGAACAGAGTTTTATGAGGCTCACCTATCTCAACACCCATTGCTCCCATTCCACTAAGAAAGACAGAGGACCGGGCCATCTGGTGCATAGCACTGTCTCCAAGCACATATCGCTGGCGGCTGGAGGGAGGAACACAGAAGGAGGAGGAAGGAGGAGAGAATGAGGTGGAAGAAGGTGAAGTAAATGCAGCTGACAGTCACCATGTTCAGGTAACACTTGCCTGTACAGGGAGTCGTCAATCTCCATCAAATCTGAAGCCATGCTGGGAGGGGAAGGGGCTTCAGCAGGTTCACTGACAGACTGCACCTAAAACATTCAACACAAACAGTGACGTGCGGGACCATCGAGGCTCTGCGAGCTGTTTCAACTTTAACGTAATGACTGAACCAACGCCCAGCTTTAAGTTAGCTGCATGGCTAACTGTCCCCGCCGGCTAACGAGCAGCCGCGTTGTTGACATCGGCTTCTAGTTCTTACCATTACACATTAAAACTTCACTTCCTTATTAAGGTGATACAATTTAATAGGCTGCTCAGAAGAGCTCAGTGTTAGCAGCTCCAGCTAACTAGCAGCGAATGCCACTCCTGCCGGCAGGGGTGCTTTTTTCGGCACAACACCGGTAGCAAGCACTTCTAACAAACTCGTCGACACCTTTGTTAGGCTACAAATCACAATCCAAATTAGTTACCTCCTCTAGCCAAAGTAAAATCAATAAAACAACGAGTAAAATGTGTTTAACACTGTTAAAATAAGGCTGAAAGTCTTACGCAGATTTCTGACAGTATGCACGACGAGTAACGGCGAATGAAGACTGGTTAAAAACTTGGAGTACTTCCGGGTTAAGACGATCACATGACCGAAGTCATCCAATGATTTCACAGAGCTGAGAATGGCCAAAAAAAATAATAAGTATCAAAATGCTTTGATCTTTATTGAAGTCTTAAAAACTCGTAATCACTTTGTCATGTCAAATTTGATATATGCAATAATAATAATAATAATAATAATAATAATAATAATAATAGCAATAACAAGGTCTCTTGTAAATGAGTTCCCGAGGTTTAATGGGATTATGGTTGAATAAAAAATCATAATACTGTAATAGTAATGTATTATTATATTTTGTTGTACTCATTAAAGTTGTTTCAAGAAGTTTTGGTGTTTTGGTTGGTCAGCAGTCTAATAAAAAATCTAAACCTTTTGATTACCAAGAATTAGACACTTCAGGAATCCATTTACCTTGAGAGCCCTGCACAGGTGTCACTGTTCTTCGTAAGGGGGTTAGTTCCTCCTTCTTCAGTTGTATTCCCTTCACTGGATCTTGTTAACACACCCATTGCCAAGTTAAGCAGAGTGTGATGTACTCCATCTGATGAGAACATGTTGGTCCTCTAGCTTCATAATAATGCAGACAATTTGAATTTTTGGATGATCTTTTAAAGAGTTCCAGTGCAGCTGTTGTTCACAATTCTAACAATATTTTAAGGATCTAAGCTAAGATAAAAAAAGACCAAATTTAGATGCATGAACTGTGAACGATGACAACCACACACCTGTGTCTATAACTCTCTGAGAGTCAAGCTAACGAGAAGCAGACTAAAATAATCAGTTGAGGTGCAAGAATTAAATGTTAAATCTTGCATATTCTTAAATTGTGAGTGTCAGAAGATGATTAGTCACTCATCTGAATTTAGAGAGGACATGAAGGTAGTTGGAGTGAGGACAGAGGATGAAGAGGAGAGTGAGATGGAGGATGACTCGCTGTGGCGACCCCTGAAGAGAAGCTAAAAGAAGAAAACGAAAAGTCAAGTGATGAACTTTGAATTCTAAATCTGAGGGGAATGTTTTGCCCTAGAAAATAACAGAAGTCCCCAGAGACTTGGGTGTTGTCGTTTTATGAGGAGATTTTTATTTTTTATCTACTGTACTGCTATCAAAAATCATGGCACTAGTCCCAATTTTTAATTCAAAGCTAAAATATGCAGGTTAAACATTTTTTACATGAAGGTCAGTGCTTCAGTGCGCATGCATTGGCGTCCTTAATAAATTGTGTTGAATGGGCCTTTTTTTTTTATTCTTAAGCCATAACATTGTATTCTGTAATTACATAAATCAGTATAGATATGTTTGCAAATGTGTAGTATCTCATGTCTGACAAACCTCTGATGCCTAAAACCAAACACTGTAAACTTTGGAAACTAAGGGAAAATGTATGAACCGGTCCAAACAAAAAGAACAAACGATGCTCGAGTCCACCTCTGTTTGCTGAATCAAAGGTCAGCGGTCCAGTGAAACATTTACGTCTGTCTGAATCCAGTTCTGTGTGGGTGATGCAGGAAAAAGTGCAGCACTACTGTTAAATGTACCAGTTAAACATTTACAAGTGCAACTGTTTTGAAATTAAGTTATTCTGAAATTCAAAGGACCTCCATTTTCAGTAAAACCTCAACAAAAATCATGCTCAGGGATTTTTGTCTTTTGTTTGCCTGGGGGAAAAAAAAAACTCACCTTCAGACCTCAGAGGCCTCCTCCCTGTAATCATATTGGTCAAACTTAGAGGGGAGCCTCCCCCCGCGCTGCAGTCAGACTTGTACTCATGCCCTGAACACACTCTAAACTCCAAAGTACCTCCTTCGTCCAACAGACAACCATCTACGGACTTACACTTTCTTGGAAATGTGGAGCAGTCGCGTGGCTCTGCGTCGGCTCCAGAGGATCGCAGTTGCTCCTTTGAGTGTCTCTGGTGGTGCCACAGCTAAAGTGCAGAGGGAGATGTCAACCCTGCAACGGGTGTATGTCACCAGGCAGATCCCACCTGAGGGCCTGAAGATCCTCCGGGAATCGGGACAGTGAGTCAGAATAGTAATGCTTGTTTGCTTCAAGTAAACTGTTACTGCATGCTGGTGAAATACATCAATACCTGCATAGCATTTCCTCAGAAAAGTGCAAAAAAAAAAAAAAAACCCTCAGAAGTTTAGTCTTTTGACAAAGGTGCCACAGTTTGGTGCATCGTCTGTCAAACTGGGAGCATCACCTGTTTTATCATCTTCTGTGGCTGGTGAAGAAAGAGTTGTGCTTTGTGTCCTCCTGCGTCAGGGTGCAGTTCGAGCTGTGGAACTCAGACGACGTCCCCGTGCCGAGGAAGAAGCTGCTCGAGAAAGTGAAAGGTGTTGACGGTCTGCTCTGCGTGCTGACAGAAAAGATTGATGCAGAGCTGCTGGACGCAGCAGGTATGGCGTCTGCAGTCTTTGACGTTGTGGAAGAACCTGAACATTCTTAACAGGCTTTTTGCTGATGCTTGCTGTTTATCTGCAGGTCCAAACCTGAAGGTGGTCAGCACTATGTCTGTGGGTTATGATCATCTGTTTTTGCAGGAGCTGAAGAAAAGGTCTGCTGTTTTATTTCCCACTGAGATGAGTGCACAAGGTTCTTCCATGTGTACACCTATAGGACCCCATGCAGCTACAACACACCTAAACACAACCTTACAGGCAAAAGTCCAGTGACATACACATGCATGACTTTCTGTTGGTCTCTCTGCAGAGGAATCCGTGTAGGTTACACCCCTGATGTTCTGACAGATGCTGTTGCTGAGCTGACTGTAGCTCTGCTGCTCGCCACCTCCAGGAGGCTCGTCGAGGCCACGCATGAAGCTAAGACGTAATGTGTTAATCAATCAATAACCAAACCTCAGCAGTCCAGTACATATTTCATTACGTCTTCTGTGTCAGTGGTGGCTGGGGCACGTGGAGAACTCTGTGGTTGTGTGGATATGAGCTGGCCAACAGCACCGTGGGTATTCTGGGTCTCGGACGGATCGGTGAGTATAACCCACAGAAGCACCATCTCTGTCAACTTAATATTTTATAATCACCACAAAAAGGCAAAGTTTGAGGGATAATACTTGTGACTGTGTGAGTCAGTGGTGATTTTAGCCTTTTTTTGGGGCGTGCTCAAGCACCCCTAAATTTTAGTTGTGAAAAATTAAGAAGCCATTATAATGACCTTGTAAGGAAACTCAATTCTCAAACATTAGATTCACCAAATATTGAATGAATATGGAATAAATGTGGAATAG
>JARVGS010000979.1:39912502-39923836 GCA_031762315.1 Hypsolebias antenori | reverse complement strand
TGGGTACCCACACTTTTCTGCTGCAGAGCGAGTTCAGCCCCCACTGCAGGACGAAGCTTCTCCTGCAGTGGGGGCTGCACACAGGTGCTAAATTATTTAAAATAAAAATCCATGCCAATTATGCGGCTCATCCATCCGTTGTGTGTCCTGTCCAATCTTACTTTGAAAAACTGCGATAGAGCAAGTCCGCGAACAACGAACCGCGAGTGCCTTTTATTTAGTTTAGTTGGAATAGCCGATGTCCGATTTTTAACTTTTTGCTAATATTGGCCGATACTGATACCATGCCATTAATATCGTGCATCCCTAATTTTTTCTGTTAAACTTGTTTTGATCACATTTCAAGAAGTTTCATCAGTGAGAGGCTTGTTGCAGGATGTCAGCCAACAAAAATGTTCTGTTCTTACAGGATGGTTGAGATTGCAAAGTCAATGGGACTGTCTTTGAATAAACCGGCCCGGGTCAAGAGTGGTGAGGCCGGACTGAGCCAGGACAACCGACAGGCCTCAGTTGTTCTGCCCCTGGTCAAATACGAACAGTTCCATGAGAGACGGAAGCGCAAGAAAATGCACTGAAGATGTAAAGAACAGGAAACGAGACTTTAAGAAGTGGAAACAACACAACCAGGAAGTGTTTATTTGTGTATTCTGTGAACAAATAAAGTGGTTAACTTTGAACTGGTGTGACATTTTGATGCTTGCCGTTGAAAATACAAAAAAGCAGACCACTAAGCTGTAAACAACTTCTAGATGACAGAACATCCAGCGTAAACTTAAAGGCACATTTGTCAACATCACATATTGCACAACAAACTCTTCCTTCTGTCTGGTTGTTCCCAAGTGAGGCAGCACATTCCCCTCAGTGTCACCTCATTAGTTTAAATCTATAAAACACAGACTCACCTGGAAACAACACTGTGCAATAGGCAGAA
Source organism: Hypsolebias antenori (assembly GCA_031762315.1). Lineage (NCBI taxonomy): Eukaryota > Metazoa > Chordata > Actinopteri > Cyprinodontiformes > Rivulidae > Hypsolebias > Hypsolebias antenori. The sequence goes on along the minus strand of JARVGS010000979.1, from coordinate 39,922,905 downwards.
GCTTCATTTTGGCTTTGTTTTTGCATAAAGATTTCAAACGAACACTCCCACCACAGCTACAGCCGCTTATTATAAAAGTCAAAAGGCACACAGCTTTACTTTCTGAAGCCTCCGGTTCCTGCTAGGATTTGTGGATGTGCACATCCTAAACCAGAGCCCCAGCAGCATTCTGTACAATGACAGTGAGTTTAAAGTGAGGCTTTAGAGACAGATGTGAGAAATGATGACAAAGTGACTTTTTTTTTGTCTGACCGTCCAAATCAAAGAATCAGATTCTCTTCATCATCACTGGTACATTATCTGTGCAGTCAAATAAAAAACAATAAATAGAGTAATAAAAACAATAAAAGATACACAAGTTATATAATTTAAAATCTGCAAGTTATAAAAATAGACATAAACGAAATCCTTGGAGACACCAGTCTGTCCAGTGGTTCCAGGTTTCTGAATTATTGCCCGTTCTCAGGGTTACTGTGCTCCATCACTGTTTGTAGTGATTTATTTTTTACTCTTCGTTCTGGCCCTGATTGTCCTGTAACGTCTGCCTGACGCCAGCAGCTCAGATTGTAACTGGTGTGTGATGGTTCCCACAAGAACCTGTCAGCTTTCTTAATGCAGCGGGAACACCGAGCTCTTCCAGTGAGTCTCCTCTGACATCTTTTGTGATCCCGGAGTGCTTCTGTGCCATTGCGCAGGTGGAGAGCAACCAGGCGCTGTCAGTTCTTGATTGTGCAACAGTAAGAGGACACACCAGGACGCGTTTCCTGAGAACTCTCAGAAAATCAAGTCTGCTGGTGTTTGACAGCTCAGCCCGTCAGATCATCTGTGATGCAGACATCCAGGAAACAAAAGTCAGAAACCCTCCTCACAGTTCCTATATGGAGTGGTTGACTCAGATTTTTCCTCCTGAAGCCCACAAATACTCCACACTGTCAACAACTTCACCTCGACCGTCAGCAGCTTCATCCTACTACTGTGGGGTCTTTAGCAAATTTGACAGTGGTGTTGCTGGTGAGAGCACAAGGGTGTAAAAGCAGTGGGCTCAGTGTGCTGCCCTGTGGGGGGGTCGTTACTGAAACTACTGAGGGCACGAGTAGACCCAATCAAACCATCAGAGCAGTTCAAGCTCAAGTCTTTGGCCCACAGGTGGAGTATGGCAGTCCAGTGTCCAGTAACTTGAAACAAATCTGGGAGAATGGTGTGGAAAGCAGAGCTGTGCACGATTCCTCTGCTGCTCCACGGCACGGAGGCAGAGCTGTATCCACGATGTCCTCAGTGGATCTGAGGCCTGCATGTGACCTGATGATGGTCAAAGGTGGGTGGCACAAAAGACGTGATGTGACTATGGACCAGTTTCTTAAAAGTACTTCATACAAGGAGTGAGTGCAACTGGTTAATCCTTAGTGGGGTGTGATGGCAACATCCTGGGGGGGTCCTGTCTGGTCCAGCTGCCTTCCTTGTGTTGACCACTTGCAGCATGCGCCTCACTTTGCACTTCTCTGTCCTGTTGTGAGCTGTCTGGTGTAACAGGGACGCACCAGAGTGGTGCACGCATAACCCCCCCCCAAAAAAAAATAATTAAAAGCTTTTTCTTGGTTTCACAAGATTCAAGAAGCTTCAATGGATCAAATAAATATTAATCCTAAAGCAAAAAATGGTGATACATTTTCACCCACACACAAAAAAAAGGACAAGAGTGTTGTTGGATTCACGAGGACGATAGGATCAGCCCGTTTTCACACGTCCAGTCCAGCCTCCCCATTCAAGCAGATGTTTTGCAGCAAGGTCCTGAGCAGAAAGGCACAGAAACAAACCCGACGCACTCACACTCCTTTTCTTTGTGTCACAGTCTGAAGGAGAAGATCAAGTAACAACCTGAACAGGAAGCTGCTAATAAATTACTCATGATCTCTGCAACCTCATTAAACGTGAAATGTTCAAACAAACTGAAGTGGTGCAAGGTGTAACATTTAAATGGTTCACAGATGCAGCCAAGGACAGATGACGCCAGCGTCTGAGCCTCTGTCTAACTCCTGCTGAAGGGTGGGGGGCTCAGGGGTCACAGGTGGTGTAGGAGAGGAGGAAAGTGGCAGAGAGCCATCCTTCCGAGGATTCAGCAAACGGGACAGACCATGATTCTCATGGGATTGTATAAATCATTGAAGAGTTTTTTAAGAGTTGTGAGCTCCGTCTCCTGCTCCTCTCCAACACTGTGCTCACCGTCATCCCAACCATCTTCTAGAACAGTCCCCTGACAACCTGCACCTGCAGGGTCAGGCTCAGATCATCCTGATCTGGTCAGCTGACCAGTGGAGTTGTGGAGTTCTTACGTGCCGTCAGTTTTCACAGAATGGAGCAGAACATGCTGCCGCTGTGGCAACCGCTTTCCACAGTAGCTCCAACCCTGGCGGTCATGGAGATCCCAAGACGGGAGGGATACTGGGATGAGGAGATGCCGGCGGTGGAACCAGCCAGTGGGCGAGGAGGAGGGTTTTCCAAAACCCAGGGGGGAGCAGGTGCACAGCTACAAAAATGTGGAGAGAGAAAGAAAAATAACAGCATATGAAACTTCTGTTTATTATTTTTCACAGCTGTTGAAAAAACAATAAAACAGACTGAAGCTACTTTCTGTTTGCTCTTTAAGGGAACATCTTAACTTTTATCTGCTGAATGCCCCAATACGTTCAACACTTAACCGCTAACCAGCTGAACAAACTATATTTCCAGTTATTTAAGTGATAAAAAGCAGTGAGCTACAGAGCTAAGCTGCCATAAAAAAAAAAAAAAAACCCCAAACTGATCTATAAAAATAAAAAGTTAAATGAAAGTGCCTCAGAGAAAATTTTGGATTAGAAAAAATAATTTTAGCCACCGTTCTTGCAACTGTGGCCCTTATTTACATCTTGCGTGTAAAAAAACGAGCCTATGGACAAAGGAGACAAAGTTAGACGTTTGACTATGCTGCCTTGGACTCGTGCAGAGGAGGGAACGTGAACACTGGATGTTAAATATGGACATGTCAAAGAGGATGTAAAAAGGGAAAGCACAGAGGAGGTTGATGGATGTAGTGGAGGAGGATGTGCAGAGGGCTGGTGTGACAGAGGATAGAGATAGCGAGAGGCGTGGGCAGATCCACCTCAAACCCCTAAAGGAAGCAGCTGAAAGATGAAGACTGAAGAGAAACGGATGGAGCGCTGCAGCTCGACAGGTTCATGCAGGCACCGGCTCCTCACAGCTGTTGCTGCAGCCACTGAAACACTGTTATTATGGAAATATCACGGCTGCTCTGTTGACATTCAAAGAAAAGAGAGAAAATGTGCAGACAGTAGTTTGTTGCTTGGCTACCTGTTATTAGGCTTTCTATAACTGTTGTTGCACAACACACACGTTTCACTGCCAGGATCTACATGCAGAAGGGATTTCTTGTTGTCTGGGTGGCCCTGGAACAAGATATTGTCGTGGACAGCACCTTTTACTGGCCCCAGCAGAGCAATGCCGCAGCCCTGTACTGGTTGGACACGATTACGAACCACCTATAGACAAAAATCATTAAAAAAATTAACTCACTTACTCCACTGTGATTTGAAAAAGTGCTAAATCTACTCGTCACCTTGACGTCCGAGCTTGCCGAGACCTGGATTCCACATCCACAGTTACCAACCACATCGTTCTCCACGATCTGCCCGTTACCGCTGAGCCTCACGCCGTGGCCGCTGTTCTCATAGATGCCGTTACCACGAAGCTCCACCCTGCAGTCTTTCTCCACGGTGACACCGCCTCGACCGTTCTCGACGATGCAGTTTGCGACGAGCCGGGTCAGCTGACTGCTCTGCACCACAGCGACGCCGGGACCGCAGTTGCTGTTTACAAGGTTTCCACAAACGTTCAGGGCCTCGCTGCTCTTCACGAACAGGCCAACCGCTGCAGAGGCAGAAAGAGGAGGTGAAAGGTTGACGGTGTTAGATACATCTGATGTGAAGGCTCACGTTAGTACCTCCGTTGTAGCTTAAGCAGTTGCCTTCCACCAGAGCCACGCTGACGGAGCGGCGAGCAGAGTGCCGCTCGTCCTCGCTGTCCAGATCGCTCTCCCAGGCGAAGAGTTCTCCCTCTTCATTAAAGTTCTCCTGCCCTTCTCTTGCCTCGCCGTCGGCTGCTCTTCTTTCCCCGACGGCTGCGTCTCCACCTTCCTGCCCGGGCCAGTTGCCCTCCCTGGCCTCAACGTTTTCAGGGTCCTTCCTGCAAAATACCGCCAGCCCGTACATGCAGTTATGGATGATATAGTTGCCCAGGAGCTGAGGGAGGCTGGATGACATAACCCACACACCGCAGCCTTTGTTACCTTAAGAGAATGAGAACAAGGGGGTGTAAAGCATCAGCAACATGTTTCTCTGTGTTTAATGCTGCCAGTATGAGATAAAAGATGCATACAGTACACGTGGTTTCCCTCAATAAGTCCACGTCCCCTCTCTCCCACAACCACACCGTCTGAGTAGCCGTAGCAGATGTAGTTGTTCCTCAGAATGGGGTCACCTCCTCTGCGGATGTCCACTCCCCCCCACTGGTTCTCCCTGATCACGTTTTCTAGGACATTAATGTCACACATACATGAAGAATCCAGTCACGATGAACCATAATCTGGACGAGGAGATTTTGCACAGTCGCTTGCACGCACCTGTTATCATCCCCCTGCCGTTCTCATTTATAGCCACTCCTGCTGCCTGGCCCTGAAAGATGTGATTCCCACTAAGCACGAACGTGGAGAGAGTTCAGAATTAACTTTTCACAAAAACAGAACCTCCATCCAGCCATTATCTTTACCAGCTCGTACTTTCTGGGTTGTGGGGAGCTGGTCCCCATCTCCAGCGGTCACTGCAAGTCCATCACAGGGAGACAAACCACCATTTACACTCTCACTCACACCTAAGGGCAATTTAGAGTTACCAGTTCACCACATGGTGTTGTTCTGTGGGAGGAAACCAGAGCACCCAGAAAAACTTGTGTATGCATGAGAAGAACATGCAGCATCACCCAGGAGGTTCAACGTTCTTTATTGTCATTCACATCACATGTGGTACATGAAGTGGAACAAAACTGTGTACTCAAGGTCCCAGTTACACCCAAAAATGTCAAAACTATAAAGTGTAAAAAAAGAAACAGTATATAAGGAACTGGAGGTGATCCTGCGACTTTCTCGCTGAGAGGCAGCAGCTTTAACCACTGCGCTACTGTGCCACTAGAAACAGAACATCTGATTCTTTTTTAGTTTTTTTGTTTTTACATAAGCACGTCCGCCTCCAGCATTTTCCTCAAACATTACGCAAGACTACTTTCACCACACGTTTACAGCAGCAACATGCCAGCATGATGCAGATTACCAAGAGTTCATTAATAATAAAGACAACCAAACAAGCCAACTAGTTCCACAAATGTTTCACAACAACAACAACAACAACAAAAAGGTTTTCTAATATAAATAAAGGCTTAGCAATCTTTGAAGGGATGCACATCATCTGCCACCTTTCATGCCATGATAAATTATCATCTTCTGTTGAGAAGAGATGTTATGAACATCTCGTGGCAGCACGACGGCTCAGTGGTTAGCACTGTTGCCTCATAGAAAGAAGGTCCTGAGTTCAATCCCCGGTTGGACCTGGGGTCTTTGTGTAGAGTTTGCATGTTCTTCTCGTGCTTGCGTGGGTTTTCTCCCACAGACCAAAAACATGCATGTTAGTCTTCCTTCAGGTCTGCCTTGCAAAAGAGATCTGTGATCTCGGCGGGATTTGTCTGTTTAAATAAAGGTTAATAAATAAATATGAACAATCTCATGTAATAATACATCACTAAAGGTAATGGCATCCACAGTGCGCTGAGGATGACTCTCTGCTACTACCACACAACGTGAGTTCAATATCTGGCAAACTGACGAGTTTTGCCATTTTAGTGTTGGCTACGGTCGTTTAGCTGTGGCTGCCATTTTAAATGGAGTTGACTCCAAAAATTAATGAGTTTTCACCAATGATTACTTTCTGAAAGTTTCATGAAAACTCACACCGGTTTAAGAGATATTTTGCTAACAGACAGTGTTGACTCAAACAGATCATGCAAAAGTTTAAAGCAAAGACATTGATCAGTAAGGATGACTTGGAGTATCTGTTGTGGACAACTCTCAGCTGCTGCAACAAATATCAGCTCAGTTTTTGTAACAGTGGCTGAATTACAGCTGTTTTAGTGTTTGTAAAAGTGATTAGCTGTGACGAACATCTCGTGTGCAGTTGATTCCAAAAACACATCAGTCTTAGGCTACGTTCACACTGCAGGTCTTATGCTATTTTTTTTATTTTGGCCTGATCGTTCACATCATCATTACATCATTAGAATGTGATCACCATCAAATTCCACTGTGAACCAAAATGTGACATCACATGCGGCACGCTGTGGTTAAGGGAGTAAACATGGACGCTGCACGTTAGCATGTGTGATTCTGAAGTTGTGCTTTCAGAACTGATTAAATTGTCATCTGACAGGCTTGTTTGGCCCAGCGTTTATTTTTAATCTCGCATCTTGACGGCTCCTCTGGTGCAGCGTTGCATTTTTGGAACGGGAACATTTTAATATTTGGTGCATGAGATATTCTGCTAGCGATACAAACACACACATGTCCATAATAAACATGGGCAAAAACATTAATGCCCTTCCAACTTTGGGCCACAATTTATTTATTTATATACTGGACGTGTCTAATACAGAACAGATACAAATAATTTGTTGTTTTCCTAACAGCCAAAAATACAGACACACTTGGTTTAAAATGTTCTCCGTAAAACAAACATTTTGTTTTACATAGGAGTGGTAGCAGCAGCTAGCTGTAGCACTTCAAGTGCAGACTGACGCGCTTCCTGCAGAGGCGTCGTAACATACCTGCTGGAATATCCTTGTTATGCAAAACTGACAACAATGTACTGTAAAGGTTTATTAAATCATATTGGGATGAACTGCTGTGAAACTTTAGAGCAGGGGTGCCCAAACTTTTTCCCTGAAAAGGCCAAATTTAAAATCTATCAAAGGGCTGCGGGCCAACTGCAAATACTTCTTTAAGTAAAGTCAATTTATTTATTATACAGTTATTTAACCTTCCATTCTGTATAAAGAACATTAGAGAACAGACTGCGGTGGTGGGGGCGGGGGTCCTCCCTAAGAGAATTTTGAATAAAATAGATGCCATTTCCGCATTCTGGTGCATTTTACAAAGGTTTATTACAGTAGATTAACATGAAACAAAACCTAAATCTCTCTGACTGCAAGTGTTCATGCTACACCACTGCAGCTCTGCCGGTAAGGGGCGTTCACTTCAGGACAAATCAAGGTTACTGATTGGTCAGTTGCTGACGTACCTACTGGAGTGATTGACAGGTGGTGGGCCTTGTGCAAAAAAAAAAAAAATCACAGATTTTATTGGCCCTTTTGGAGACTGTCATCATTTATTCCATATTTATTGAATATTTTGGTGACTCTAAGGTTTGAGAACTGTTTCCTTACACATTCCTAATGATGGTTTCTTTATTTTTCAGGGCTGCTGAGTTTAAATTTAAAGAGGCTAAAATGACCACTGAAACCAGTTCATATTTGTAATTTATTTTTAAACACTTTGTGATTTATAAGTGTGTTCTGTCATAGGAAAATGTTATTCAGTGGCAGGAAGCTGCCAAGGGATGGTAGAAAGTCTGTCAAAATGAAACATAAAAATATAAATTATTAAAATTATTTTAAAAATACATAAATTATCTACTCTACTGTGTAATCCATGTAGTTAAATTATGGTAGTCAGGCCGACTAACATTAAAGTCAATGGGTGGTATCAATGAGTGTAAGCGCATTGATTCTTCAAAGGAAATTTTAATATAGTAATGAGGACAGCTTGGCGGGCCCCACTTTGGGCCCCCTTGCTTTGGAGAATGGAGTTAAGGTTTTGGCAATCTGCTTTGGTCTTGGTCCTGTTGGACCCAGCAGGCCCAGATGATTTTTTTTTATCTGAGGTTGTTCAGTTAGTTACAACAATTCAGATGTTAAAAGTCATACCCTTTCTGCAGAACCCCTTTTTAAAAGACCTTAATTACCTGTTTGACATTAAAGTTGTTCAGGTGTTCTCACCTAATGAACAGAACAGCTGTTGTAACAGCTGTAATAACAGCTGCAGTAACGGCTCAGTAAGGCACTTGAATAAAGCTGAGCCAACGTAATGTTATTAGTAATGAGTGTTCTTCTACTTTAAGAGTTAAACTATCACCTGTGAGAAAAGGCTTGATTTTCTCCCCAACAACAAAGGTTTGATTTTTGTGTGTGTGTGAGATCTTGCATTTTGTCTGTACTCAGAAACCAACTTAGAATTTGCACAAACGCTGAACAATACTAAATATTGGTAAATGTAGAACGGACACAATCCAGAGTAAGTTGGATTCAACTTACCTCACCACAGGATTACCGCTGAAGAGAATGTACACTCCAGCTTCTTTGTTGTTGTAGATCAGGTTGCTCCGAATTGAACCTCTCCCATTGCCAAGTACAACGATGCCAGATCGCAAACCACTGTGTATCTTATTGCACTGTGGAACGAAGGACAGACATTACAGAGGGAATACAGAGCAACAAGAACAAGAAGCTTTGGATAAAAAGGTGATACAATTAAGATTTCCCTCCCCACAAAACCTGGTTAAGAGTGGTGCCAGATTTACCAGGACGATGGGGTTAGCCCCTTTTCGGATGTCCAATCCAGCCTCCCCGTTTGAGTGGATGTTGTTTTCTGCAATGAGGCCCTGAGCAGAAAGTCGCAGAAACACACCGGATGCACGACACTCACACACCTCATTTCTCTGCATCACAATCTGAAGGAAGAGAGAAGTTGAGGTCAGGTAACATCCTGAACAGGAAGCTGCTGCTAAATTACTAATGTTCTTCATGCATCCATCCATCCAACCATCTATGCATCCATCTTTACTCGCTTCTTCCTTTTTTAGGTTGCGGGGGTCACTGGTGCCCATATCCAGCAGTCACTGCGTGAGAGGCGAGGGACACCTGGACAGGTCTCCAGTCCATCACCGGGACACATAGAGACAAACAACCATTCACTCTCTCACTCACACCCAGAGACAATTTAGTTACCAATCAGTCTAACATTATTGTTATTATATAACATTATCCTGTGGGAGGAAACTGGAGTACTCGGAGAAAACCCATAAAATCTTAACTAAATATAAAGAAAGTGACTAAACTTGTAAACATTTAAACATTTCACAGATTCATCAGATTAAAAACGTTACTGTGATGACACTTACGGTGGAGTTTTGGATGCAGCGGACAGCGTAGTTCAACCCTCTGAATACATTTTCCTCCAGTCGAGCTTGACCGTAATTGGACAAATGTACACCACCCTTCCCGTCCCTGAAGAGACACCGTCTGACGATGCAGCCAAGGACAGATGACGCCAGCATCTGAGCCTCTGAGTCCCTGTCTAGCTCCTGCTGAAGGGTGAGGGGTTCAGGGGTCACAGATGGGGGTGCAGGAGAGGAGGAAAGTGGCAGAGAGCCATCCTCCCGAGGCTTGAGCAAATGGGACAGGCCGTGATTCTCATATGGGATTTTATAAATCAGTGAGAAGAGTTTTTTAGAGCTGTGAGTTCCTTCTGTCTTCTGCTCATCTCCATCGCTGTGCTCACTGTCATTCCAACCATCTTCTATAACTGTTCCCTGACAAACTGCATCTCCACCTGTCTTTCTCTTCCAGTCCTCCATGCTCACACACTCCTTTTTGAGACCACACGCAGAGTCAGGTTCATCAGCGGAGCTGCCCTTAGGGCTGCTGGGGTAGCTACTGAACTGACTGAATGACCTGGCTAAGGCAGCTAGATGTTTACAAGCCCAGTTCCTTTCTGATGCCGGAGGACCCTCCACAGTCACTGAAGCGTTGTCACTTCCTGAGAAGTCACAGCTGTCCAACAAACTGGTAACGATGCCCAGAAGGTGGGCAGAGCTGCCCTGGGAGAAGGAGCAAAAACGTGCCTGGCAGGTCCCAGGACCACGGATCTGCAGCTGGGCTCCTTCAAAGTTACAGTTGTCCAGTTGGACGTGACCCCACGATGTCTAAGAGAGAGCAAGGTGAGTAAGAAAGCATGAATCAGACAGATTCAAAGAAACTCAGTAGATTTGATATGGTTCTGTGGAAAGATCATAAACGATTAATATATGATCTACTGTGTAATGGACAGTGATTTATGACATTCAGTCTAGTTACAAACTGTTCATTAAAAAGTTAACTACAATGAGGAATGGAGAAGAGGAATGGAGAAGAAGTGTGCTGGTGCCCATTTTTAAGAACAAGGGTGATGTACAGAGTTGTAGCAACTACAGGGG
>JARVGS010000979.1:39902009-39912402 GCA_031762315.1 Hypsolebias antenori | reverse complement strand
GAGGACATGAAGGTAGATGGAGTGAGGACAGAGGATGCAGAGGACAGAGTGAGGTGGAGGAGGATGACTCGCTGTGGTGACCCCTGAAAAAGCCGAAAGAAGAAGAAGAAGATAACTACAACCAGTAGTGACAAACTGTTTCTTACAAGAGCTTTTCAAGTTAATCTGCTTTGTCTTTTGTTGTGCTCACATTTGCACTACCAGTATATTGTTTAACCCTGCATGAGTAAATGCCAAGGATTATAAAGAAAAATCAACTAATTACCAACATGTCTGTGTCCCTGGGCAAAACACTGAACCCCTCATTGCCTCTGATGTGTGTCCCATCGGTGTGTAAATGTGATAAAGCTCTGATTAGTCTCTTTAGAATGATTTGTTCAATTAGCTTTGTATAGCTCTAGTAGAGTGCTGTATGAATGTGTAAATGAGGCACAGACTGTGTTGTAGTGCTTTGCATATCTTGATAAAATAGAAAGGCGCTTTATAAGTACAGTCCATTTACCATATCTGATGTATTTTTGCTTAAAATAACAATCATTAATGGCTAGTTCTTTGAACAGCCTCAGTTTAGAGAAACAGTTTATTTCTGACAGGACTAACCAGTTAGAAAGTCCAACAACCAAGACCAAAGAGGACTGCTGCTCTCTTAAAACAACTAATAAAAAATAAAGAAACACAGTGTTTCATACAATCACTGTCTTATAAATCTTTGTATTACTAATTATTATATATCATTGTTTGCATAGAAAGTTTTGAGAGTACTGTACAAACAGTGGCAGCTAGCTGTAGCACTTTGCCGCAGTGTAAGACACCTCTGGAAAGAATATCATAATATTTCTGCTGTAAAAAATACCAGTCATATTTTGTGGCCTGTGCTGGTAAAATGAACCAGGATGAGCCTGAGCTGCAGTGCAAAATAAATCAATAAAAACATTGAATTTGGCCACATTTGAGATCCAGTCCAGTCCATAAAGACAATAAAATATCATGAAATCTTACTCATCAAGTAAAGAGTTTTCAAACAGACACGCTCATAAACAAAACCAGCTTACAGCTAGTCTGGTGATGAATTTCCATATTTCCACAAACTGTAAACCGCTTTAAAATGGTAGAATTTAAAACTATTACTTCAGTATTGAAAATACCTCATTTAGCCAGAATGGGTAACAAAGTTCACAACTTTAGTTTAGATTAGAGTTATTTGAGCAGCAATCACACTCAAATAGCTCAGAGGTGTCCTGGTCCTCAGGGAACATTATCCTGCATGTTTTACTTTTTATAATCTGCACCAATGGTAGAATTACCTCTTTTTTTTTCTACAGAAGCTTGTTAATAACACAGTGAATCAAATCGGGTGTGTTGAGGCAGAGAAACATCTAAAACACGCAGGATAGGAACAGGATTGAACAACCCTGGAAAAGCTCTTCAGACCAGAGACTGTTCAGATTATTACAACTGAAGATATATTTTTGTTGGTCATAAACTTTCCACACAAACCCACTACACAGGATCTGAACTGTACCTCTGAGACAGGGGTGTCCAATCCTGGTCCTCAGAGAACATTATCCTGCATGTTTTAGCCGTTGTTCTGCTCCAACACACCTGATTCATTTGTTAAATGACCTCATCCCTGTTTATTACCCATTGATTCACTCCAGATGTGTTGGAGGCTCTACAACATGCAGTGGCTCTGGAGGTCCAGGATCGAACACCTGCTCCTGAAATGTGTTCAGGAAACCCACGAGACAAGTTGTTACTTCACCTTGTAGACAACCGTGGAGAACCAGGGGGGCATGAAGACCAGGTTACACAGCCTGGCAGTGGGACACTGCTGCTCCATGCAGACCAGGAGGGCCACCTCGCCCAGTCGGCCCAAACCAACCAGCTCCACTGGCACCTTCAGTGCCACCTCCGCCTGCTCCTCATACACCCCTGGGTGGAGAACCACCCGGTCGTACGGCCCCACCACCCCCAGAGCTCCGCGCAAGGTCTCAAACTCACACCCGGGGCCCACGTGCCACACCCTGCGGTCCTTCCGCCGACGGAAAAACAGGAGGCAGGCGGAGGACTGGAGCTCCGGCCAGTTTCGAGTCCAGGTGCGGGTGGCGAGCGCGTGCTGCCTCAGAGCCTCCCTCCAGGACTGGGGCTCCACGTGCGGCCGACTGGGCCAGTTGGGATGGCGACACTCGGGGCAGCCCAGGCAGAGCTGCCTCCAGCGCGTGTTGTCCAGGGACAAGACGAGCTCCCGCCACGCGCGGCACACCTGGCAGCAGCGGCCCAGGTCAGGGAGCGGCAGGTAGGCCAGGATGAGCCTCCACAGCTCCACGGGGAGGATACCGGTCTCCATGGCAACGGAGGGACACACCCACCGGGGAGCTGGAGACAGACAGGTGGAGGTGGGGACACTTAAAGCTACAGAAACCACTCAGGTACGTAACAATAACAACACGCACGCGCATAACCGTGTTTCACTTCAGTAGGGGAAAAAAAAACTATTTCAACATTATTTAATTCACATTTAATGTACGCAGCGGCAACATTTACTCTCAGCAGAACACCGGCCGTGGTTCAGTAAAGTTGGACAGCTAGCTAGCAAAGCGCTACTTTCTTGGCAGAGCTTGGCGTAAGTTCCGTTAGCTCACAGAAAAACATGAGGGAAAACACGAAAGATTTACCTCTCCGCTGTTCGCGACTGTCCGGAGGATCAGCACAGCCTCATGCCTGCGGTCTGACTGCGTGTCTGCGAGAAAGAGTCCTCACCGAGCAGCCCATGGTGCAGATGTGCAGCTACGGCGAGCGAGACGGACACACAGGTCTTCCGCTTCCCAAAAAAGTGGGCGTTTACCTTTGACAGGCTCCTCCCACCTGCGCGCGCACCTTAAAGAGGGGACTTTTTTGGGAGGTTAAAAAATGCAGCTCTGCTGGAAAAGTTCATAAAAACAAAACCATGCAGTCAGTTTGTGCACAAGTCTTTAAATCATTCTTCAGGCTGCAGCTCTTCTGTTGTTCTTCAGGATTTCTGAAGGAATGCAAGTGGAACTTTGGATGCTATTTATTTATTTTATTAGATTGATTGAATCTGACATGAAATTTGTGCAGACAGGAAACAAGAAAACTAAAATTAACAGGTTTTGTTTTATATTCTGCTGAGTTTCTTCTACAACTCATGTCATGGACCCTGCAGCTGGATTCTGTGTCCAAGAGATGGCAACGTTGTTCCACTGACTTTTAATCTGACCCTACACATGAAACGTCCATCACAACACAGAGAATTTTCATTTTTCATCAAAGAAGCAAAACAATCACACATTTATGGGTGAACAGCAGTTTTTGTACACAAAGCCTTTATTATATTTATATGAAAGTGTTATGAACATAATAAAAAAAATCTGCCAAAAAGTTGTTAATTTGTTCATGTCTTTAGGAGGCAAAATCTTGAGCTTTTAATTTTAGACAAGAAGCAAGGGTCCTCACAAGGTCCAGGGAGATTGGAAAACACACACACACATGAAAACACACTAAATGATCACCAGTTTAGATCAGAAAATACTTTAAAGCTTTGCACACATTTAAATGAGTCTTAAACACTTTAAGATAAACTTTAAACACAGACACATGAAAGAAATATCCAACAGAAAAAAACTTTTGAACAAAACTTCAGACAAAACCTTTGATAAAATCATAGGAATACATTGAGGAAAACAATAATGTGAACTTCACAAGTTTTATTCACTTCTTATTTTAGTATAAGTGCAGTCCTTTTACTTTTATAAGTATTTGTATGAACTTTACGGTCAAAGAACGCAGCAAAGCTGGAGCAGAGGTTTCAGGTTCAAGACTTTTCTTCAGGCTTAAAAGAACAGGATTTCACATTTTACTACAATATGTAATTTAAAGTAAAAAATATATTGTGTATATAATACATAGTTCAGGGTTGGCAAAACACAATTTTTTGTCCAAAGGGCCAAACCGAGATATTTGGAGCAATCAAAGGGCCACATAGACAGAAAAGACTTTTAACTGTTGTCATAGCATAAAATATAAAGATGACTGTAATACTCATTGGTAATAAAATACACACTCTGTAAACTGGCTCTTATGATAACACATTTGTCAGCTTAAATATGAAACAAAAGTTTTATATGTTTTGCTTTTTTGGGGTCTTTAAGGTTCAGTCTAATTCTTGAAACATGACTTAAAGTTTTAGCCTCTTCTTGTATATTTCCAACATGTTTTAATTAGACTTCCTTAAGTTTCACTGATTAAAAAGCAGGTTTTAATCAACTTCTTTAAAAGTTGTTTTCTTTTTCAACTAAGGATATTTGGAGATGGTCCACGTTTGGTCCTCCAGCCACATGTTGCCCATGTCTGATAGGTGCTTACATGAAAGACAAGTGGACTTGTTTTCTGAAGATGCTTCATCTCTGATGTGAGTCTCTTCAGTTTTGTTTGGGCTTCATAAGTCACACTTGGGACAACAACACTGAACGTGTCAATGGAGCCACTGCAGGTACTGACCCAGTCATATTTTACCATCATACCTTGCCGTCTTTTTGGCCCTCAGTAACATCAGCGGCTACTGACTGTCAGCTGCCGTGTGAATCTCTGTTAAAAAGAAATAAAGGCGCTTTGAGCTGCAACATTACTTTTAATGTTTCCAGGTTTTTAGGGGAAGGTTTGGTCTTCATGGTGTCTGCCTACAAAGAAGGAAAGCAACAATTTAACCAAGACCGTGTCAAGAAGGCTCATTTTGCATTTCAATCAAAACATAAGATTATCAAAATGTTATACAGATTCAGATTTTGGGACTTCCTTAGGCAACTTTATTTAAACAACTATTTCATGTTGGACAGTCAAAATGCTCATTTACTGCAAAAAATGTGAATTTGACATTGTTTAGCTCAAATCAAATATAGTTTATTCCATCTAAATTGTTTATATTTACCTCTAAAAAGTGGTAAAATGTGTCTTTTATTTGACACAAGACGACATATTGATAGTTGGGCTTTGTTCAAAACATATGTACACAATATAAACAATATCAGGTGCTGATTGGAGCAGGAATAAATCAATGTTGGCTGCCATGTCATAAAAAGTAACCACTGATTCTGTTTGTGTTCAGTAAATCCAATTATACACAGACAGAAGTTTTACCTGACCTCATCTACCCTGTCAGTCAAAATGTATGTTAATTTATAACAAACCCCGCCAACTGCAACAAAGAGGACACATCAACACCGAAACAAGACAAAAACTGCAAGAAACAGCTCTGATCAAGTCTTTTAGACAGACAAGCCTGATTAAATCCACATTAGGAATAAATAGAAGTAATTATAGTTTAAAATTATACCTCCCCACTATCTGCATATTAAACAAGTTGCTGCACTGTAATTTTATTATTGCAATACTCAATCTAGACACTAGAGGAAGCACATTGTTCTGGAGGAACCCAACCTTTTTCTGAGCACAAAACAACTGAAGTCCTCAGCTGAACTACACAAACACTGCTAAAATGTAAATAATTAAATAAATAAATAAATAAATAAATAAAGAAAGAAAGTTACAATATAGATAGCTTAAACTCATGCTATGCTATGTCTTTTATTTATTATTTTATTGTTTTGTTACAATTACAGAGAAAATATGTAAATAGAAGTGGTTTTTAAATTCTGTTTGATTTCTGGAGATCATTTGAGGACACCAGACTCAGTGTTTGGCACAGCTGGACTAGAAAAACAATCAGCCGAGCTGCAAAAAGCTAAAGGCTTTCTGCCTTTTTGTTCAACTTGTAAGTGACTTTTTTAATATCTATGCACAGAGTGACTTTAAGAGTGGCAAGTAGTTATGGATGATTTTCATTATTTTACTTTGATTAAGTTTTATGTAAAACATGAATTGTTTATCATCATAGTAATTTCAAGATAACAGCCCTAATGCTAAATAGATAAGAATCAATCAAAGTACAATAGAAAGGCAAGGGAAATATGCGTTGAAAATAAAAAATAATTTTACTACTTGTGTTTTTTTCTTGGTGCTTGCCTTGATTTTCTATAAAAATAATAACAATGCAACTTCTGTAGTTTATTATCTCTTGCTGCCAAAGGCAAACAGTGATGATCTGTGTTCATTTGTTTGCATCGTTAGCATGATCTAAAACCACTTGATAACTCCCAATGAAACTCCCAGAAAGTACAACTGATCACCATTTGGAGTCAGCCCAATTCAAGATGACCACCATACTAAAATGTCTCTAACTTAAAAACTTCAAACTTCCTGTGGTGGTCACTGATCCCATGAGCACTAACTCCTCTCGTGAGATCTTACAATAACACATATAAAGTATACATGTAGATTTTTTTTAACTCATCTACAGGTCCCAAAGTGGATTTAACTCTACTGCTTCTCAGAATAAAATCAATTTGGAATGAAAGACAGTGGGTGACGTGGATTCCTTCAAGTAATCCTAGGCCTTTAATTATTTGAACTGTTTTAGTGTCTGTTTTATCTCTGTCTTGAAAGTGACAGCTCTTCAGCAAAATGTACTCAGGATTTAGCCAAAAGGCAAAATAGTCCTTTCAGGTGAAATTCATTAAGAGGGGTGAGTGGTATAGATTACTGCGATGTCAAAGTAATAGCACTTCCTAATCTCTCTTCTCTGAACAAGTGTGAACTCCTACGAAACGTATTAATTACTGCAGTTGTCATCCCCTAATGAA
Source organism: Hypsolebias antenori (assembly GCA_031762315.1). Lineage (NCBI taxonomy): Eukaryota > Metazoa > Chordata > Actinopteri > Cyprinodontiformes > Rivulidae > Hypsolebias > Hypsolebias antenori. Next base: position 39,905,686 of record JARVGS010000979.1, on the reverse strand, counting down.
ACAAAGTACGTTAATGCTGAAAGGTATTTCTCACACAGCTAAATGTCTATCTGAACACAAACAGAAAACACTTTTTCTCGTACATATGCTTTTGCTCTCCTGCTTATAGTTAAACATATAAAAGAAAAACATGAGAGACTCACCCTAGTTTTCTCTGTAGCACTTTTATGACCCATGGAGCATCGGGATCCAGACAAACCTTCAGTCCATCCTTTTTAAGAGTAGCTCTTCAGGATGAAAGGCAGACCTCATACATCAGTCTAACACCTCAGGGCATTTCGACTAAGTCAGTCCCATAAACACAACCTTTTGCTCAGGACTTACATGATCTCTGTGTCCATGCAGTGGGAGTTTGCAGGGTTGACTTCCACCAGTAATATGTGACGCCCTATGGGCTTGCTCTCCTTGTTGATGCACCGACACCGCAGATTCAAACCCTGTTCCCCCACAGAGCGCGCTAAGATTTTTAAATATTAGACAAGGGTAAAAACACACACACACACATTTCCACATGACACAGATCACTTCAATGCTTTTAAATACAACTAAACATATTTATGTGACTGATTGAGTGCACTTACCGGTACCTTCATGAATAGTCAGGAAAACCAGGAGTGCCACAGAGGTGATTAGAGACATGTTCTCTGAACAAATTTAAAGGTATGTTCTAACTTTTACTGGAGTGTAAAGATCTGTCCAAAGCTCGACTGTTCCCTTTGTGGCAATGAACTCTTACAAGTTCACTCCGCAAACACTTGGCTGCTGTTTATATGATCCTCCTCTCCTCTTCAGAGGAAAGAAGGAGTTATTTTCCCTGTCAGACTTGCACAGATCAGTTGATGTAAGAGGACTCACTTGGTTAGAATTCTGGCAGAAAAAAATGATAATTGAATCAAAAGAGACATTTGTATTCCCCTCTTTGTCACAACTGTTTATGTTCATTATGCAGAAAAGTCTTTGATTTGACAGCTTGATAGTTTTGTTTGCTTGCCATAGCCATATAAGATTACATGGCTGTAAAACGTCTAAACTGAAACAGATTTTAATGTTGTGGAAAAAAATAGTTTTGCAATGAAATCTATCAGCCGATGAGTTTGCAGTGAATCTTCTCTTCCGCCTCTTGTCATGCTGTCTTTTCATTTTCAGAGTTTTTTTTTTTTGTATTACAAACGCCAAATAAAATAAAACTAAACCTTTCTAATTTGCTCAATTTAAATCCAAGAACTGCTGAAAACCAGTGCTGAAGTAAAATAAAAAGTTTGCATTCCTTGAAGGAAATCTGCCTTTAGTACAAAAGTTTTGGGCTAAGCTCGTCTTGAGAAATAACAAATCAACATTTTTGTGCAGTTTAACCCAATACAGTATCTCAAGCAATCTGTTAGTGCTTGGGGTATATGCTGGGGATGACTCCAGCTACTACTAAACTAAACTGTATCCCAGAATCTGTAAAATAGTCTGAGTAGCCATTCCCGTGTTTGCTAAAGTTGATTTGATGTGGCAGCCATCCTGAATTGGGTTGACTCCAATAATTAAGTTGTAGACGTCCATCCAGTGACTTCTTTCTGAGCGTTTCTTTAAAATCCGTTCCCTGGTTCATGACTTATTTTGTTACACAACTGACGATCTCACATACAGGTAAAACATATTCTCTGTCTTTTGGTATCAAGCCATAACAACCAGCTGAGTGCAGCTGGACCAAACCTATGGCTACACAGACACATTTACTTGGACAAGTTGTGTTATCTGCAGAGGTTATAGCAAGTCAACAAGCTTGTCCCGACATGACACTCGGTCTTAGAGAGCCAGAATCGCAGACATGTGGAATGCTTGCTGCAGGGCCACCCACCCTTCTTCCAGCAGATACTCCGAGTTTCGTACGAGCGAGAGGGGATAGCAGACTGACCTTGCTCCTACCTCTCTTTGTCTCCTGTTATCTGCAAAACCAAAAAAACTCCTGAAGTTTCCCGGAATTTCCGGCACTCTTTTACATTCTTTCCCTTTGGCTCGCTTTCCCTCTTGAGTAAATCATTTATGTTAACAACACCTCCTCCCTCACCAAACCCAACTGTGTGCTATTGTAAACATACTAGCCAGACATACTAAGGCTAAAGCAAGCTTCCATACATGCACATACCAAAAAAAAAAAAAAAAAAACAGTGATTCACTTCAGATTTTCCCAGCTCCTGGTTTTCACACTTTATCTCGGCCTTTTCCTCCTCACAAAGCAGTGATAACAAATGTCATCATGAGCAGTTTTCTGTTCAAGATAGAGCAGCCTCTCTACATGTACTGCATCTACTCTGAACCCGCATGTGTTGCATGTTATATGAAGCAATTCCACACAGTGCTGGGCTTCATTGTGCAACAGTATTGCTCAGATCATGGTTCAGGATAGTGTGTCTGCAAATGAGTATTCAGGTTGCAAACATGTTTCTTTGACCTGCTGTGATTAAAGGTGGGCAATCATTCTGTTTGTTAGCAAAATATTCCATGTACTTCTACATAGATTTAGAATAAACTCCCATGAAGTAGTAAATGGATGTACACCGCCAGTTTATTACCTTTGGGAGTCAATGTAATTCAAGATAGAACATACAGTCGAAAGACTAAATTAATTTATAACTTGGTCATTTTTACAGATTTTGAACTCAAATTAGACGTGGTAGTAGCTAGGAGTAATCCTTAACACATACTTTGAGCACTAACAGATTGTGCAAAAGCTTTTGAACGTTGAACTCTGGCATGCAAGGTGGCGGGCACCTCTTCTAGGAATGTTAATTTTCACAATAAACACAAAAACATGATAATACTGTCCTCAGTTTTGCTAATATTTATTCATTAATTAAAGAAAATAACTTTTTAAGGTTGATGGGAGAACGTTTGTCTCGAGCGAAGCATGAATGATTGTGAAATTTATCCCAGACCTGTTGGAAAACCTCACCAAACAAACATACGGGTCATGTGGATTAGTCAGAATGAAAACTAAATGGATCATCAAATCTTTTCTGGCATGATGCTCTGAGAACTTTAAGACATAACAGTTCATCGTTAATCTAGATCAGATGTGGGAAATTCTGTTCCCCAGCAAAGCATACTGACTAGAAGGGAAAAATTTAATTAGTAACAGGTTTAACTGAAATTTGGGCATGGCTACCTGCTTCTACCTGAGTTAACACCAGTCTATGCTTAGATGATTGACCTGTTGAGAGATTTATATTCAGTCAAGCAAGCTGGAAGTCAGTTTTATTCCTAAACACGGACGATGTCCAGACTTTTTCACTGGTTTTATGTTTTAATGGAATGCCATATTGTACTGACTCCAGCTCCTTTTAACCCAACACACATGGTCCAAAGGCTCCTCCAAGCGTTCCTTCTGTAGGTTGCCCATGTGTGATCTTGATCAGTGTTCCCAAAGCTGGGAACCTCAACATGAGCCACAAAACCCCAAGAAAATCTTCAAAATAACGTTTAAAATTTTTCCTTTGAGCACAACTGGTAGAGCTGCTGCCTCTCAGCGAGCAGGTCAAATCCTGCTCTGGGGGTCATTCTGGGCTGAGTTTGCATGTTCTCTCCGTGCAGGCGTGGGGTTCCTCCTGGTATTCCAGTTTCCTCCCACAGACCAAAAACATGCATGTTAGACTGATTGTAACTCTAAATTGTCTCTAGGTGTGAGTGAG
>JARVGS010000979.1:39844541-39854954 GCA_031762315.1 Hypsolebias antenori | reverse complement strand
CTTACGGCGCCATGTGGCCGGCGTTTCGAATTACGGCAAAATCGATTTACGAACGGTTCTTAGGTCCGGAACCCGTTTGTAACTCGAGGACTACCTGTATTTGGACAGAGTTGCATAACATGATATGTATCACATATGAAAGTGACCTGGGTCTGAACTGAAAACTAAACAGAGTTGTGACAGTCAGTGTAAAATACATAATAAATCAGATCTGGACTACTTTTATCTGCAGTTTGTCTCTCTCTCTCTCTGATTCTCCAAACTGAGATCCCTCTGACTGCTTTGTGCTGCACGTAAAATACTGACTACTAACAAAAACTCCACAGGACCACACCTAAATGGACTTTTAAATTGCACCTTTCAGACTTCTATGCTCTCCTTGTGTTTGCTCTTATACGTTAAATCATAGTTATGTTAGATTGTCGAGATGGTTTTCTTGGCTCAGTTTTTTCCGGCTAATGTCAGGAACACGTATCCTCCTGTAACGATACCTTCATGTTGCTGTGAGCGTGGCAGTGTATGGTTGAATATTTGTGTAGTTTATGAAACAGAAAAAAGTTTCAAGTATCAGAAGCTCATAAGAGCTGTAAACAATGGGAGAAGTTCAAATTGCTCGACCTTGCTAAGGTCGAGATGCCTTTTGTTGGAATGATGTCTTTACAATGTGTTTTATAGGATTTTTTTTTATTGTGAGGTGATTTTATGTTCCTGCTGTCTGTGAGTGTCTGTGCCAGTCGAGCTGTAGGTCTGCCGTGAACTGCTTGCAGGCTGTCTGTGCTCTGAGTGTCTAAATGTTAGGAAATGTATTATTCATCAGAGCACACTGTCTCTGTGGCCCTGGGTTAGCAAAGACCTTTCTGCAGCTGTGTCAGAGTGACTGTTTCAGAAAGTGTGTGTGCTGATCTGCATGCGGCTCACAAATAACTGTGATTGTTCTAAACTGTGTTGGTGTCTGGTGTACACACATCTGACTGTGAGTCACTCACACCTTCCTCCTGTATCTTACCCACCTCTGTGTGTCCTTTGCTCCCACTCATGGATTTTAGCAGTAGATGGGTTTCGCTGTGAACAAGCGGCGTTGTATCACTTCCGCCAAATCCATGAGGCTGAGAGAGCAAGTCCATAGTTGGACCATTCAAAATGTCCGTGGTCACCTTGAGAGTTGGTCCCGTGCACATGTTTGTGTCTGTCCTTTGTATGGCAGAATGGGCGTTGCCTCAGACACTGATTTAAGAGCAGTTTAGTGTTCCTGTTGGATGTGTGAGGGTTTGGTTTGGCTAATCTGATTTTAGATCTGTGTCTGTGGGCAGCATGGTCCCTGAGCGTGTGACCTCTCACCTCTAACCTGTTTGACTCCGTCCCCCCCAGCCTGAGAACCTTCTATTGGCCAGTAAGCTGAAGGGGGCGGCGGTCAAGTTGGCTGACTTTGGGCTAGCCATCGAGGTACAGGGGGACCAACAGGCATGGTTTGGTGAGTATTCATCCACCCTTTTCTTTGGTCGTAGTCAGTCAAGACGTGGATCTATCACCTAGTCATTAGTTGTGATTGTTGAAGAGAGAGAACTGCACAGGTGCAGCTTGGGTTCTCTCTTTTTAACTCAGCTAGTTAGTAAAAACACATCAACTATGAGGTGATAACTAGCTGCCAACCAGACTGGCTTAATTTCCAGTCCGTCTGTATAATGTCAAAGACGTGACAGCCATAGTTCAGGTTTGCTGACATGAGCGTTTGTGGGAAGGTTTGGAAAAATCAATATCTCACCTGTCTTAGATAACTCTCTTACCAACCTCAGCTTGAGAAATAGAGTTAAACTTTGTCCTGATTGACGAGCCATTGTCCAGTTTGAACTGGACCAAGGCCAAAGTGGAACAATGTCACCCTAAAACAACTCCAGTCTTAAAGTGTTTCATAGCAGTTTATAATCCCTTACGTTGTTATTTCATGTTACACAGCTTTTTACATAGTATTTCAGTATTTTTGACTGGCTGAAATGGCTGAAGTAGCTACATGTAGCACTTCCAGTGCAGCCTGGGGCACTTCCTGCAGGAACATCATGTACTGTATAAAATAACCTTTGCCTGAAACATGATGAAAGATTTGGGATAGAAGTTATTTTAAGATGGCAGCAGTCTACTTTAAACTTGGCCCCTGATGGACTGGCCCTTAGTTGTTCACTCAGATCAGAATTAAACTCTGAGGAAATTCAAAGAGCTATCTACACCAGGTACTGATCGTGATCTTTCCACAGATCTCACCTCCAAAACAGCTGAGTGGGTGTAAAAAGAAAACCATTGTAACGTGCTCTCTGGACAGGGCACCATTTTAATTGTACTTGTACTGTCTTGGTCTAAGAGATCCATTTTATTAGGACCTCTGTCGTATGCAGAGACCATTTGTTAATGCAAGGATAGAGGAGTAAAGATGTGTGCAACGTTTTTGCTCCAGAAAAATGTGTTATATTTAAACATTCAAATACAAACTTGCAATTTTTAAGAAATACGTTTGACTTGATAAGTTATTTTGTTTTGTTGTAACAGGAAACTGATGCTATCAATTGTAAACTTGAATCAATTTTTTAAACATCTTTTCATTTTTTTTTCATTTTTTATTGGCAGCGTTACAAAACAAATTGCCTTAACAACATAAACAGTCTAATGTGTCCAACAATGCACTCAGACTAAAGTATTCCCAGAACTACTTCATGTAAACAGGTCCTCTCCACATCCAAGTCATCATCTTCCAGCCAAGAAAAGCTTCTTCTAAAGTACAAATTAAACCACAAGAGTCTGTTTCTAAACTAAACAACTGGACAAATCTTTGTCCTTAATGTTCTCGCAACAGAGAGCCAAGACACCAAATGTCCCAGTCCCACCTCCACATGTCCCCTCTCTCCATCTTCCTCCTCCAGGTTTTGCCGGCACCCCAGGCTACTTATCTCCAGAAGTTTTGAGGAAAGATCCTTATGGGAAACCAGTGGATATGTGGGCCTGTGGTAAATTCTCTTTATAATACATCACTTTTTAAACAACTGTTTACGTAGATTTGTTGATGGACCACAGATCTGAATTTATGACCTCTTAATTTGGAACCAAAGGGGTTATAAAAAAGTAAAAACGCATCTTTTTTTTAATACAAGTTTTGAAAGTGATAAGGGGCTACGTGTAGCTTCTGTCGTATTACTTTTATTAAACGCCCACATTGTAGTATAGTCTTTGTCTGTTTGACCGTAAACATTTCTTGGTCGTTTAGAACTTCTGATCTGCTCAAGATAATTTAATGAAACTTCATACTCGTATGCATCGTCACTAGACGAAGTGTTGCACTTTTCATCACCCCAGTTTGTCAAGGTCAAATGTTATACAAGGTTTTTTTTTAATGTCCAGGCCATTACGGTACTATAGCTTGTTGTTTGTCGATGGGTGTATAATATGTCGTATGTGGTGCTTTTGTTTAGGTGTGATTTTGTACATCCTCCTGGTGGGATACCCTCCCTTCTGGGACGAAGATCAGCACAGACTTTACCAACAAATCAAGGCTGGAGCCTACGACGTGAGTGTGCACGCATGTGCGTGCGCACCCCCCCCCCCACACACACACATACGAACTATAAAAGACTTTAACTTCAGTTTAGGTTCTTGGTGTCCTAACTGTCCGCTGCAGTTTTACTGTTTACTTTTTGTCCCCGATCCAAATTAGCTGAATTTATGACCTGGGACGTTCAAGGCAAAGTTACTTGAGCCCATGCATTAACCCCCCCCCCTCCCCCCACACACACACACACCACCACACAACAGTCATTAAAAAACCTTAGTGATGGTTTACCTCTCTCAAAATGAAGTTGATGAAAGCCACTGAACAAATAATATCTTACCTGTTGTAGATATCTCTGTGAATGACCTCGGTTTGGAAAAAAAAAAAAAAAACAGACATTGGTTCTGACCAGACAGACAAACATGACTGTGACCCAAAAGTGGATTGCTGCTATCTTGAGGCAGCACCACTCTCCAAATATTTCAAAACTGTTCACTTGAATACTTTCATACAAACCAAAAAAAGTAAAGACACATGATGGTAGCAGCAGAGATCTGTAGCACTTCCTGTCCATCCTGGGTCTCTTTTTCCACTGAAATATTATATTTTAGCTGGAATACCTCAGAAATGAAAAACTTGCAGCGGTGTTGAAGTTGATAAAATTGTGTGTGCATTTTATTTGGGCTTTAATGTGACAACACACTTCATTCTTGGCCCAGCTTCAGTAAAGCCATGTCAGTCTGGTCAGAATAGACTGTTGCTCTCCAAAATGAAGTCATTTAGAGAGCTATCTACAACAGGTAAGATATTAACTGCTCATAAGATAAAAAAAATTAGCTGCACTATCACTTTAAAAGGGGGGTTTGTTTACAACCTCTTATAAATTCACACATTTTGTAAAAGCTCCCATATTTTTCTTAAAATGTTGAAATTGTCAAATATATTCAGTAAAAATGATTAAAAAACGTATTTTATTTACGGTTTCTTTATTCTTGCTGTCTTGTCTTTGCAGTGGAATAAGTGCTGAGTGTTTTATTTTCTCCTGTGTCTCTGCAGTGAGAACTGTGAATGCACCTTTTCATTTATTCATTTATTTATTTGTGACAGTTTCCATCCCCGGAGTGGGACACAGTAACTCCTGAGGCCAAAGATCTGATTAACAAGATGCTAACCATCAACCCCAGTAAACGCATCACGGCGGCTGAAGCCCTCAAACACCCCTGGATCTGCGTACGTCACAGCCTCACATGCACAAAGGAGTACAGATCTATACTGCTCATGATTTAGTGCCACTCATGCAAAAATCCTCATTTGTTTGAACTTTTATAATCACGTAACACCCCACAGCTGTGTGCTCGGCCTCTTTCTCTTCTGACCCTCGAAATCTTTCCTCTTCGTCCTGCAGCAACGCTCCACCGTCGCTTCCATGATGCACCGGCAGGAGACAGTGGAATGCCTGAAGAAGTTTAATGCCAGGAGGAAGCTCAAGGTGAAACTTCAGACGCTTCTATTTATGCCTGATCATCCATCCAGCCGCTTCTCCTCACCCTCTCAGAAGACCTTTCAGTACACCTGAAAAATGATGAGCTGTTCTCTAAAACCTGTACAGTCCTCTGCTGCAAAGCTGTTCTTTTCTTGCTGCAGCCATTTAATCAATCTTCCCCACTATCTTCTCCTTCTCTGTCCGTCATCGTGTCCTCCTCCTTTTCTTCTCTGTCACTGCAGGGAGCAATACTGACCACTTTGCTGGTCACAAGAAACTTCTCAGGTATGTTGTTCTCAGCCCAGTTGTTAAAGAGCTCATTTCAAAAGCACATTTTAGAAACATTCACTGTAGGAAGGCTGGTAGATGGAAATAGTTTATTTTTAGCCTTTTATAATGAAGGTAGTTCAGGACTATTCCCCATTGGTAAGTGTCTCTCCTGGAAACAGAACACTGCAGAGTTACGGCACAAAATCTTTGACTTTATAAACCAGATGATTGTTTTCAGCACACAGAAGCTGTTGGTCATCGGAGTCATCTCCCTTTATCTCTGGCTTCGAACTCAAACTCTAGTTTATCTTACCTCCTTGCATGTTTTTCCTTTGAGCTGTGTCTGATTGTCTTGGCCCACTTCCACTCTTCGCTCCACAGTGAAATGCATCAGCGCATCAGTGCCTCTTTTTATTCATCATTTTCTTCCCTTTTTCATTTTTCTTTTTGTGTTGGATTGGGGTTTCCATTTGAGGTAAGATTTTTGGAACGGCAGGGAAATGTGTGAGGTTGAGCTCCATCAGTAACCTGTGACCTTAAGGTTTTCCTAATCGTCTAAAGGCCCAATTAGCGCGCATGACGACATATGTAACAGTATTGAACCTTGCACTTACTGAGGTTGAGGAAATATATAAGCAAGCATATGGCATGAATTCTGACATGCAAGCTGCTGCTATGTTCACAAGTCTGCACACTCCTGCTAAAATGTCAGGGCTTGTGTTAACAAAATGAAACCTTTTCTAAACTTTTTTCACTTTTTTTGAGACACGTCTTGTTCAGTTCAACTGAGAAAACTGCACAAACAAATAAAAAAATGGTCAAGATGGTTACAAGTGTGCACAAAATGGCAAATCTTAAAAGTTAAAAAACAAAACAAAACTCTATTCTAGAACAGAAGACACTCTGCTTCCTATCTGGGGAGCTTCCTGAATTCAGAACCGGAGCATGCGCAGTTCTTTGATCCAACACAACTGGTTTAATTTAAGCTGTCAGTGTTTATGGGAGGGAGTCTGTCAGAAGGCCGCACCGTTACATGATAATGTTTTCTTACTCCTTTCTTTCTAAAAAGTGCTAAAAGAATCTGTCAAACCATGAGACTCTGGCTCAGACTGCACTTTTCTTCAGGTGAAGCCATGTTTTTTGTTGATTTGGACGAAAGCTCTGGGTTGTGGCTGATTTGAAAAAGAAAAAGGAAAAATAAATTCCTCTTCACAACGAGCTTTCTGTCAGATGTTTGAGGGGTTTGGCCAAAGTAAACAGATTTCAAATTGTTCTTAACTCGTACACGTAGTCCTGGTTGAAGAAAAGCAGCCCCACAGCATAATACTGCCACCGCAATGTTTTACTGTAGGTATGGCGTTCCCTTGGGAATCTACGGTCTTGTTCCAGCACCAAACTTTTTTGGCTATTCTTTCGGCTGCTCCCTTCTTCACGGGTCGCCACAGTGAATTACCTCACACGAAGACTTGGTGATTGTTTCTAGTCTGGATGTCCTTCCTGACACAACCACAGACCACTGAGCTACCACAGCCCTCTGTGTGGAGCAGAGAGCTGATATCTAGGGTGCCCGGGGGAGCAGTTGGTGTGGGTTAAGGACCTTGCTCAAGGGCCCAAAGTGGGGCAGATGAGGGTGGAGACAGGTGTGACTCCTTCACTTATCCCACCCACATTCTTGATGTTGTCAGTACCAGGGCTTGAATCGGCGATCTTCCGATCACAAGCTCACCCTCTTAACCTCTGCGCCACCACTCCCACAGTGCTTCTTCTAACTTATTTCTGCTAATTTCAGCTTGTTCTGCTCCTTTCAGATTATTTCTGCAAGTTTAAGTTTTTTCTACTATTTCAGCTACTATTTAGCTGTTATATGCTAATTTAAGCCTTTTCAGCTACTGGTAATTCCACATTTTTTGCACTTATTTAAAAAAAAATTCAGCCTTATTCAGCTAAAATGTGCTCTCTCTACATCCTTTTTGTAAGTTCAGGTTCTTTAGCTACTTTTCAGCTACATTTTTTGCAATTTCAGCTTTTTTCCAGATAATATCCATTGTTTGTGCTCATTTTAGCTTCTTTCAGCCTAACTGGGCATACCGGTACATTTTTTTTCTGTGTTCTTCTGCTAATTCATGCATTTTTTTACCTTTTCAGCTACCTTTTTTGTTTATGTACCGGTAGCTTATTTCAGCAGTTTTTAGATAAGTTAAAGTTTTTCATAGTAATCTCTGCTACTTTCAGCTTAATTAACTTCTTTCTGCTAATTTCAGCTTGTTATGCGCCTTTCAGCTTATTTATGCTCGTTTCAGCTACTGTATAACTGTTTTATGCTAAATTTAGCATTTTCTTGGAGCCGATTTCAGCTTTTTGCTTCCGTCTAGTGGTTTTTTTTGGGTTTTTTTTGCCTTTTTAGCTATTTTCAGCTACTTTTTGATAATTTAAGCTGTTTTAGCCAATTTCCCAATTCTTGTGTTAATTTCTGCTAATTTAAATCTAATTCAGCAAATATGTGTTGTTCTTTTTTTTTTTTTTTGCTTTCTTTTGCCAAGTTAAGCTTATTCTTCTATTTCAGCTGCCTTTCGGTGCACTTTTCGCTAATTTCAGCTGTTTTTCAGCAAGTTCTTCTGCAACAAGCATTCACACTGCATTTTTGCAGGAAATGCAATTTCTCTAGTAGTTCTCATTGTGGTGTGGTGGAGTGAAGGCTGCACAGAAGACTGTTGGAGTCAGCCTCCCCACCATCACAGACATCTACACCTCCAGATGCAGCAAGAGAGCCACCTGCATCATGAAGGACCCCACTCAAGTAGCAGCCTGTTTTTTGTGCAATTTGCCATGTCAGTCAAATGTTCAGTTTTAGAATGAAGAGGTGGAAATTAAAACTTTTTTTGTGTGTGTGTGTGTGGGGGGCTGATTCATCGATTAATTGAAAAAATAATGGACAGATTAATCGATTATTAAAATAATGGTTAGTTGCAGCCTTGATCTGTAGAAACCAAAATCTCAGACTGCACTGAAAATCTTGGCTAACTTTGTGATTTGGTGCATCTATACAGGTCTCTATTGTAAATGAGTCCTTGAGGCTCAATGGGATTAACCTGCCTAAATAAAGGTTGAATGAATCTTGATGTGTCACATCTTCAAATTACAGCTGCATCTCAAAAAATTTGATTATCATGAAAAAGTTCCATTTTGTTGTTGTCAATCGTTTCTGAAAGTGGAACTCGTATATTATTACCAGGTACACAGATTCACTACACGAATGAAATGTTTCACGCTTTGTAAATCAAGGTCTCAGAGTCTAGCAGGACATTTTAGAGACGTCCTGCTTCCTTCTGCTGACGAGCTTTATGGAGATGCTGGTTTCATTTCCCAGCAGGACTCTGCTCCTGCTCACACTGACCAACGTACCAAAAGCTCACTGTGGAATATTCTGATTTACTGAGCCATTAAATCAGTTTTTCATTATTTCTACATCATAATCATCAAAATTACACAAAATAAAGGCTTGAAGTATTTTCACTCTGTGTAATGAATCTGTATGAGTTTGACTCTCTGAAACCTTTTCACAATATTCTAATTTTTTGAGATGCACATGTATTGTCATGCGTAGCCCACTTTCCCCAGAAAAAAATATATACTGGGTAATTGTCACTTTAAGTTAAACACATCGTTTAGTATTTTTAAAAGTAATATTCTTGTCTGACTCTGTGTGTCATTAAAAAGCCAGAAATCTGGATCAAACCAGAACAATCCCATCTCTGGACATTTAAACTGCAGAGTCTCACTGTGTCGATGCCTCGGCTGTGACAAACGCTGCAGGAGAATGAAGGCTTCTCGTTTACTGTCAGTAATCGGTGCCTTTTTTTGTAGCCAGACACTTCCCCCGCATGAGATCACAGCTTTGTGACAGAGATTAGAACGGGTTTTAATCCCAGAAGCAGCAGAAAACATTTTGTCTTCTTCCAGAGCTCGGGGCGTTTCCAGTGATCAATATCCATTACTTCACCTGCTTTCTCTTTTCTGAGTCAGGGGGTGCCCATGACCAGCAGCCACTGTGTGAGAGGTGGGGGACACTCAGGGATTAACGCAGGAAACAATCTTCTGATATTTTACCCACCCAGTACACACAGTATACTGTGTACATGACCTTACATTACTTACTGACCTGCTCAGTAACTATGAAATATAAAATGTCGTCTAGAGGTGTTTCCATTAATAAACTGAGCATGTGATCAAACTACCTGTCCAGCTGTGGCTTGGTAGTTTGTAGCTAAAGCCTCGTTGTTCCTGTGGGTTCACATCGTCAGCTCACGCTGTTTAAAATACTCCCCATTAATATCCTGATGCATGCTCAATAATCCAGGTAGAAAAATCCAAGTTCAGTCAGGTCCTCTGGGTGGATTAAAATTAATTAATTAATTAATTAATTGAATTAAAAAAATTGTAATAGTTTAAATGTTTCATCTTTTATCCAAAATACTTCTTCAGTCTGAGGAGCTGCTCTGTCTTATAAATAGCACCTTCTCCCAGCCTGTAGGTGACATCCAGAACTAGCTGTTCACATGATAAAGGAGGAACATCAGCCTAGCGACTGATCGTTAGTGCTCTGACGGCCGCTTGCTATTCACAAAGAACTGAATGATACTACCAATAACAGCAATGTAAGAGGGTGACAGTTGGACACGGAGACCTCTGACCCTGTTTAATGATGGTTTCTCTTCACAAAGATGTCTTCCTTCACTCCTTGCTAGCATCAATCAGCCCTCTGTGAATAGCAAGCGGCCATCAGGGCACTAACGATTGGTCGTGAGGCTGATGGTCCTCCTTTACCATGTGAACAGATAGTTCTGGCTATCACCAGCAAACTGGTTGATCCACTATGACAAAGACTGAGTTTAGTGCAGCTCCTCAGGCTGATGAAGTCTTTTGGATAAAAGACGAAACATTTCAACAATTTTTTTAATCTGTCCAGAGGACCTGACTTGTTTGTTGGATACTCCACATTAAGTTTTTTTTTATTTCCTGCTAGTTATCGTTGAATTTGATCACTGAGTAAACATACACTGCCTGACCAAAAACGAAAAAAAATAAATAAAAGTAATCACCTGGATTTAACTAAGCAAATACTGTAGGC
>JARVGS010000979.1:39779205-39804446 GCA_031762315.1 Hypsolebias antenori | reverse complement strand
GTCAGGAGACAGGGGCCTAAGGTCTCCTTCAGAATCCATTGTCTCGGGAGATAAAGGTCTTGCATCAAATAGCCAATCTTCCATCAAGGTAGAGTTATTGATGTTTTCCAATTGCAAAGAAGACAAAGGTTCTTGTAACTCAATTGACCTCAAGCTCGAAAAAGGCTCATTTGTTTATTCAAGAGTCATACCTCGCACCACTTCAGCATATGTAAGAATTTTGGTAGCAGTTCCAAATGTTGATGGAGTTAAACTTGTATCTGAGATTTTGGACTCAAAACCAGAAGAAAGTGAATCTGGTGAATCTGCTCTGTTTTCATCAAAGGTGTCTTTCAGACAAAGGTCTAACTCCTACGCATCTGATGTTATTGACAAAGTTGATGTTGGCTTATTATCTGAATAATTAAGGTAATAATTACAGTGCTGACCAAATGTATTGAAATGAGGCAAAATCATGCCTTCAGTTAATGCCACATATTCTGGTGAGGAAGCCCTCACATCAGTAAGGCAACCTGGGAGCAGAACAAACTCAATATCAGAAGACAGTGGTTCTGGGGACAATGTCGTGATGCTTTGCAACCTGTCCAGTTCAATGTCTGACACAACTGACTGTGGAGATTCTGGTCTGAAGTCATGAAAAAGAGTTTCTAGATAAATACCAGTTTCTTCACAATCTGATAATGAGGATTCTGGTGTTAATGACCTGTTGTCTGACACTTTCACACTGTAATCAATATGAGAACTTATGAACTGAGGAACAGGTAAGTCAGGAGACAAGGGCTTAAGGTCTCCTTCAGAATCCATTTTCTCGGGAGATACCGGTCTTACATCACATAGCCAATCTTCTAACAAGTTAGAACTACTGATGTTTTCCAATTGCAAAGACAATAAAGGTTCTTGTAACTCAATTGAGCTCAAGCTTGACAAAGGCTCAGTTGCTTTTTCACAAGTCATACCTCGCACCACATCAGCATATGTAAGAGTTTTAGGATCTGTCCCAACTGTTGATGGAATTAAACTTGCACCTGAGATTTTGGACTCAAAACCAGAAGGAAGTGAATCTGGTGAATCTGCTCTGTTTTCATCAAACCTGTCTTTCAGACAAAGGTCTAACTCCTGCTCATCTGATGTTACTGACAAAGTTGATTTTGGTCTATTATCTGAATAATTAAGGTAATAATTACAGTGCTGACCAAATGTAATGAAAGGAGGCAAAACCATGCCTTCATTTAAGGTCACAGATTCTGGTGAGGAAGCCCTCACATCAGTAACAAAATCTGTGAACAGCGCAAGTGCAAATTCTGAAGACAGTGAGTCTGGGGACAATGCCGTGATGCTAACCAACCCATTCAGTTCATTGTCTGGCACAAATGACTGTGGAGACTCTGGTCTGTAATCATCAAAAAGAGTTTCCAAATAAAAGCCAGTGTCTTCCCAATCCGATAATGAGGGTTCTGGTGTTACTGACGTGCTACCTGACACTTTTACATTGTAATCAGTATGAGAACATATGAATTGAGAAACAGGTGAGTCAGGAGACAACGGCCTATAGTCTCCTTCAGAATTCATTTTCTCAGGAGATAAAGGTCTTACATCACTTAGCCAATCTTCCATCAAGGTAGAGCTACTGATGTTTTCCAATTGCAAAGAAGAGAAAGGTTCTTGCAACTCAATTGAGCTTAAGCTTGACAAAGGCTCAGTAGTTTTTTTATGAGTCATACATCGCACCACACCAGCATATGTAAGCATGCTTGTTGTACTCGGTATGGAGGATGACGTTACTGAATTATCTGAGTATTTAGACTCAATCACTAACGGAACATTTGATGGGTATTCTGTTCTTTTGTCGAACATTTGGTTCAATTTTCTCGTACCTGCCACTTCAGCCTGTGTGCTATTTTGTGTTATTAAGGATGTGTCACTTTCTGACAATGAAGCAACATCGTTTGAAAATTTCAAAATGTATTTTGGTCTTTCACACAACTTGAAAACCATTGCTTTAGGAACTTGTTTTAAAATGTGCAATGTTTCTTTTGCAATGTGTTGCTGCTTATTACCTATGTACGAACTTGTTTGAGATGTCTCTTCATTCCAATTTAACTGAGTAGTTTTTTCTTTCAATCCTGCTAGAGTTTTACAAACTGAATTGTTATCTTGCTGATCCGATGAAACATTTCCATAAGATTGTGGTCCAAGTTTTGAATACCAATAGCTCATGTAATTGTCAGTCATTTCCATTTTTGGTTTGTGAATTGAAGTTTCTTCTGTTCTAAATATTTTGTGTTTTTTTTCATTATTGTCACAGATTGAAGCTTCACTATAAGTATGTTTTATGTCTGGTAGTTTAAAAGTTTTAGCAAGTGAATCTGTTTTTTTTGCTTCAATTCTTTGTCCAGCAGACACCTTTGAATTTGACATATCCATGCTTCTTTCAATTGCCCATTTATTAGCAGATACAGTGGAAGCATTCATGAAGTTGGGCTCAAACTCCATTTCTTGACCACATTCAATAAAATGAGTTTGAGCCATTTCTTGAACACAATCATTGACCTGGTAATTTGAAGCTGAAAATTCTGGTGGAAAACAGCCTCTTGTTGTTCTAAATCCATGTGAAGTAGAACCATAATCAGAATCACTAAATTCTTTAGTTAAAGAACCCTTTGAATACACATGGTTATTTGAAACCACAGTGTGATCATCAGATATTTTTACTGGTGATGTTAGATCATCTCCAGAATAGAGTAAAAAATAATCACAATACTGACTCCTTAGTTGGGAGCGGGATGGTTCTGAGTAAAGGAGGTCAAGAAATGAAAAGCTGCACTGAGAGGATTGAGATTCAGGTGAGAATGGTCGGGAATCCCTCTCTGATTCACAAGAAACTGTCATCAAGTTAGGTGAGAAGTTTCCTCTTTCAGGAGAAACATCAACGACAAAAATGACATCATGTTTGGTATCTAATCTCACAGGTGAGAAAGCTTTGCTTTTTCTGCCAATGTTTGCAACTTCAGGTACAGTTTCATGGAGTTCTGGTTGTTGATAGTCAGGCAACATTGACTTATCCAAATCCCATGACTCAAAGGACTCTGAACAATAGGGAGTTTGAATTATAGGTTTGGTAAAATTGTGTGCACCAATCTGCTGCTCACATGAATATGACAGATAGGTGTGGGATTTATTATCAGTGTAATCTGATGCAACTACAGGTGAACTATAGTTGTAAGACAATGAAGAACATGCATGACTGTCTTCCAGTATATTTAAAAATTCTGTTGGTAAGACCCATTTTTCACCTATTGGAGAGTCTGGTGACATTGCCCTATAATCACTAACTGACATGACAGATTCAGGAGATGTCAGTCTAGGTGTATAACTGTGTGTTGTCCATGCCTCTGCAGGGAAGAGGTGCTTTTCACTAAATGGTGAAAATGAGCCATACTGCTCCTCAGATAGTAAAGAATCAGGGGTCAAAAGGCAATAATCTAGAAAAGTGGAAGGTGATGTTTCAAAAATTTGGAAGCTTTCTTGTGGTATGAGTTGGGTGGAAAAGCCTGAAGGGGCAACCTTTGGTTCAGAGAAACAGGATGTCCTTGCCTCAGTTAGAATATTGTTGCTGTCTGGATTTAGACACCAATTAGAGTGCCTATCAGTTGAGTCACAACCCAAGTAAGAAAAGGCCCTGTCTGTAAAACTATGTTGTAAAATAGTAATATCATCTGGTTTCCTCATGCTGCATTGAGCTGCACCAATAGTGGAGTCACTTAACAGTGAAGCATCATTGTTGTCAATGAAGGGCATATCTTTCAGATACCACTCTTGCACCTGGGTTTTTATTTTTTCTTCCTTGCTTGGCTTCAATGGTGTGAATCCCACATCCACATCTGAAACATGTTTGATTTTGTCCTGATCACAAGGATATTTGCAGAACTGGGCTGAGACCTCATGAAGACCCCTCTGAGAGTGCCAGCTTTTGTTAATTACATCTGTGTCATCTTTAGTTACGTCCAGAGTTGGCTGATGATCATCTCGTGCCATAGCTGATAAAGTTGGATCGTAGAAGCATCTTAACATGGTTTTGGCTGGTTGAAGACCTGTACTGCTGAACTCATCACAAAGTTCACTGAAGTCAGTTTCAGCTTTATCTGACTCAGACAAGCTCTGAGTGAAGTCTCTAATAAATATGAATGAGTCTAACATCAGAGCTTCAGATGACTGGCCATGATCTTCACAACCGTACAGCTTCAATTCTAAGGTTTGGCTGTAGTCATCTTTGACTGGAGGGCCACCTTGAGGGAACTTGATGCACACTTGGCCATCAGCACTGGTGGGAGTTTGCTGCTTTTTCACCTGAGCTGCTTGGATCCCCAATGCTGCTTCGTTTGAACTGAGTGGAGTACTTACTTGCTCATCTGAGATGCCGTGGTTTGGAGGTTCTTGTGTTTGTACATCTTCAGAGGTCCACAAGTTGGGGTTCAATTCACTACAGAAAAAAAAAAAACAACAAAGTTAAAAAAAATAAATAAATACAAAAGCCATTCAATACAGAGTCTAGTAAATCTACAGAGCAAAAACATCAAGAAATGAGCAGAAGTTTGCAGGGGCCAATATTTTTGAAACACTGACCACCAAATAAGCACCTCTTTGTTTTTCTGATATACAATCCCAGTTTTGAAAAAGATGGGATATTGTATAAACTATATGTTAAACCAGAATGCAACAATTTCAAAACACACAAACCCACATTTTATTAAAAATAGAACATTAAAAAAATTCAGATATTGAAACTAACTGAAATTATTTGTTTGAAAATTTGTTTGAAAATAGATAATTTTGAATTGTATGGCAGCAGTACATTTCAGTAAGTTAGGTCAATGGCAAGAAAAGGCTGTAAATGTAAGTGGTACAAAAAAGTAACAGATGTAGTAGCATCTTGCAACAAATTACCGTAGATAGGTCTCCCAGGCTGGGATTATTAAAAAGTCTGTCCATCTGTTCTAAGTCTCATTTCCTTTCAAGTTTATGTGCATGATGCTTTTACTTTTACTATGCAGTCAGATTTTACAATTTATGTACAAGTTCAATAAATGGAAAACTAAAAACCAAATTAAAGGCCCAGTATTCCTTAAATGCATGCATATTTCCCATCTCTTTTCATGCCAGAGTTTTTAGACTATCACCTAACATTGAAAAATGACATTTTGAGCCTTTTTGTTCAAACCTTGAAAACAATACTAAGCATGATGTTGAGTGACATTGAGAGGTCATGCACAATATGTTGAACTCAAATATTATATTATACAGTATTATATTATATATTACACATTATATTGTATTATATTATATTAATTACATTATATATTATGTTACTGTTTATCACAAACCTGTATCCTGAATCTGTAATTTATATAAAAGCTTTGGATTTTGACAGACATCATGAAGTCTACGGACATTCATTGTTACTCTGTATGTAGTTTTTCAGCTATTATTACACTGGTGAGCTATGCAGCAGAGTCAAGAATAAAGTTAAACAAGTCATTTACTGTGGGATCTCAAGCTCCTCCAACAGGTCTCCGTGCATGCTCTCTGAGTGGATTTGTCCTGCAGGCTCTGCCCATGAAGGAATATCCAGTAGGGAAGCAACTGAGAGGTCTTCTTCAGAAACAGCTGGAGGTGGTCTGCGGTCAGATTCAACCCTCCTCACAATTCTTGGGCTGTCTGTATCCTCCTGCACTGAAGAAAGGGCTACTGAGACTGAAAAACAAACAGTAAATTAGAGCACAGGGAGAAAACCTGGTGTTAGACAGAACAGACTAAAAGGTTTTAATACCTTCGCTTTGATCCAGTGTCTTTTCTATCTCTGCATACGTCCGAGATGTTTGTTCTTGAATGGACTTGTTCATCTGAGTTTCAATAAGATGGACTATATCCATGCGATTTATCTTGGTTAGCCTCTTAATCAGACAGTCCTCTATGGAAGTCAAAATAACTTCAGTTAAACACAACACATATTTCAGATTAAATATATTATTCCATTGGCTGTATTCATTCAAACTGTTTAACAATTTGAGGCTACATATGCAATGATATAATTTTATTTTAAGTTTATTTGAGAAGCATCATGAGCAATCTAATAATAATTGTGTAATACAGTGTTACTTATTTTCCTTCTGTGCATACATTTAAAATAGTTATACTGTATTTTCTGGCATATAAGTCACAGTTTTTTGCATAGATTTGTCAGTCCTGCAATTTATATGCCAAAGCGACTTATAGACTTTTTTTTCTATATACATAACACAATTTTTGACTGACACTTTAAATTTTGAAGAGCTGAAACAGTGAGTCCTCCCATGCCTACTCGCTGCACTCAAGCTGGTGCAGGTGGAGAAACGCTGGAGAGCTCATGGCTCTCTGGCCATGATGGATGGATAAATGGATGGATGGTGCCATCTCACCCAGGTGAAATAAAGCTGTTTTGACCATTAAAGTGCATTTATTAAGGAAAAGTTAAACTGAGACACACCTTTGCTATAATGTCGAGCAAACAAACAATTGTTTTTGAGCGTTAATCTTGTTAAATTTTGAAGAATTGCAACAGCATATCTCCCATGCGCACTTGCTTCATTCAGCTGGTGCAGGCGGAGGAACGCTGGAGAGCTAGTGGCTCTGGCCACTATGGATGGATGAATGGATGGCGCCCCCCTGCCCAGGCGAAATGAAGCTATTTTGACCATTAAAAAAAATGCATAATAAACGCATAATAAACGCATAATAAATGCGACGGGTCAGTGGTAACGCATAATAAATGCAACTTATACACCAAAGCCATATCATGGCCATATAACTTATACACCAAAGCTATATCATGGCCATATATGTTTTTTCCTCTTCATGATGCTTTTTTTTTTCAACTCATGCGACGTATACTCCAAGGCGACCTATACGCCGGAAAATACAGTATATATATTTTTTTTAACCTAAGAATAATCAATGTATTTTCAGTCATGCTGTTTCTTTTTACAGCCATTCTATATGTAAAACTCCAATGTTTGTATAACATCCCAGAAAGTAAATTTTGCTGCAAGACAATTTATCTTAAACATTAGACCTTGAAAAAGCTTTTCAAATAAAACTGCAGTGTCCACAATTGTATAGTACATGATCATGCTCATAAGTGTGATGGTGTTTTTAAAAAGGAGGGTGCTCTAGAAAAAAATCAACTGAGGAAATTACAAAATGGTTCAAAGTATATTTGATCAATTATGATCCAAAAACATTACAGACAAGGCAGTGGAAAACAGACTGCATATAGCAAATGAAAAAGAACACTTTAATTAGCTAACGTGACTTTCATTGTGAATACATCAAGAAGATTTTTCTGATTTGTGTAGAAATCAAAACACAGCGGCTGCAGATGTAGCCCGAAGTCCTTTGCGAGCATAAGGTGTGAAATTACCTGTGGCATGTTTGCCTTCCCTTTCAACCCATCGTTGTAGCAGAGCATGGCTCTGTTCTTGTAGAGAATTAGGATTCTCTGTTCTCACTTGATGAATATCATCTTCACCAAACTCCAGTTCTCGAGCCAGTTCTAGAGCGATAAATAAAGCAAGGCTTAATGAAACCAAAACACTATGTAGTGTGTTTGTTGTTAGAATGAATATAAAACATTTTAGATTTGCTCTTTAACAAGTGGACATAAACAAGTGCAGTATAGGTTGTATTTACCTAAGTTACTTGCAAAATAAAAAAGGAAATCATGTAACAGCGTACCAGTCCAGCTGAAGCCAAGAAGATCAGCAATGATTGCTAATGTCTCCTCTTTTCTGTCAGCATCATCCTGCCAGTCAGCTACAAAAAAACACCATCATAATAAACAGAACCAAGATAAAATTTAACTTGATCTTTGCCTGTTCATTATGTGCCACTTACTTTTAAACTGCAGATTAATTTTATGTAAGGCATACTTAAATTTGCATGGTATTGAAGACTCTATGCTATAGGCTGTAAACTAAGAGAGGATATGTGATGCCTATGGATGATAACAAAGGCTGGATTAGAGTGGATCTGATTTGCTTAGTTACTCAGTTCACAACATACACAAAATGCTTTTTAATCATTAGTGTAAATACTGTTGTTATTGAGCTGGTTAATATGCAATTAATTGATGATATTAGTAAAGATGGAATATTTGTTAGTTGTAACTCGGGCAGTCAGTACCAAAGTTTTCCAGTTCTTTAAGTAAAATGGCTATTCAATATTGAGATTATATACACAAATTTATATGAAACAGTAATTTACTAAAATTTAAAACCCATTAACCCTTATGCAAACATACAGTATGAACATTATATATACAAAACAGTACAAGATGAGAAAGCAAATCCAAACATTAACACAACAAAAATGAGTACGTAATGGTAAGACTGATCTTTGAAAGGGGAAAAAAAATTCTGCTAAAGAAAGACAAGAGTGCAAAAAGCCATTGTAGGTCCAGCCATACCTGGTGTACATTCTGGAGTCTGATCTTCAACGATTCTCTGCATCTGGGTTTCCACTATGTCATTCCAAGCAGGCCTGGATACAAACACGTCCTCTGTTCCGCAAGATGGGTGCACGGCAGGCAACTGACTGCCATCAGAATCAGAACTACGTGAGGCTGGGATGTCATATGTAAAGATAACCGAATCTGGACTCATGTGACTTGCGCTGCTCATATCATCAGTCTCCAAAGAAGACCTAACAGATGTTTCTACAGTGTCAGAGAGTTGGATGTCTGTTTTTAGGGAAGAGCATGAAGGAATCATATCAACTGACAGTTTCTCTTGCACTGTGGCTGCAATTTTGTAGGGTGGGATGTTAGACATGTTAGAGGGTTGGCTACTTTCAGAGTAACTCCTACCTTCTTTATTAATTGGCTTACTTGTTTTGCTAGCCTCAGATCTACTTCTACGATTGAAGGCTGAGATTTTTTCTGTTTTTATACAGACCTCTTTCCCTGATCTTTGGTTTGTAATTCTGGAGTCTGGTTTGATTGCCAGGGTTGTGGGTGAATCCTGATTACATGCTAGATTATCAGATTTTGCTGCTGGCAAGATCATTTCTATAACTGAGCACTGGTCTTCATCTTCCCCAAACTCATCATCATCTGAGGAGGAGGAGTTTGAGAAACTGTTCTTTTCCGAGCACATCAAATGGCCAGCTGCTGATGTGTCTGACTGAAGATCAGCTATTGTGGAATCCAGATAGTCTAGCCCAAGGCTGCCAAGACTTTCACATTCAGCTTGAATGTGGATAAGACTCTTTAAAGAACTGGGGGAAGTGCTGCAGATGTCTGTAAGGCTGCAGAGATCTTTTTTAGGTAGTTTCTCATGATCTGACATGTTGAAAGAGGTTTCAAGAAGTCCACATTTGGGACTAATAATTACAGCACTGTTATCTTGAGTTAGCTGTGACTTAGGTGTCCCTTGACTGGTTGAATCTGAGGTGTGATCACTGTTCTGTAACATTAAAGATTTTGCTCTGGCTTCTTGGGTTGCTTCTGGGATGACTTCATCAACTGGGTGCTCTGCAATGTGAAAAAACTCATATCCTTCCTCTTCATCCAAAGTTCTTCTTGTCATGTCAATGGCCCCACCTCTGGTCATTTCAAACAGCTTCCCCTCCTGAAACTGAAATGGATTAGGGCTTCTCTCATCCCCTGGTGTCTGAGATTGTGTTTTTTCAGATGTTTTTTGGACCTCTGCAGAACCAAGACGCATTTGTTCCTCAGTCCCAGTCTGTGACTTGATGACTAGATTACTGTAACTCTTTCTGTCTGTCACATCTTTTTCTGCTTGTGACTGGATGACAACCACAGAACCTTTAGCCATTGGTGACTCAACAGGTTTCTTACCTTGTGAACATTGCTCCTCAGTCACAGAGGAAGGAAAATCTGGGTCTGCTTGCCTTTCTGCTAACAGGGGCACAGAAGCATCATCAGCTTCCTTTATGGGACTTTCAGAATGAGAAGTTCCAAACTCAAACTGAATTTCCGTCTTCTCCACAATGCATGCACCAACAGTTTCCTTTATGGGCTCTTGAGTGCTTTCTGCTGCCTTTTTTTCAGAACCGATCTGTAGTGTGTCCTGTGTGGAAGGCTGTTCAAGTGGACTAAATGGCAGATCTATCTCGTCACCCTCATAATCACCTGTCTCGTAGAGTGAAGTGGCATCTAAAAGTTTGTCACTCTGCATTTTGGACTCCTGATTCATTTCTTCAAATGTTTTTATTTTTACAGCTATTTTAAACATCTCCTCCTCTGGTGTAAATTGTTTATTGATGGCATCATTTTCATCATCAATATTGTCAACAGAATCTTGCCTGATGAGTGTGTGCTGGCTCACATTTGAGCACACATTGTCAGTAACTCTGTCTGTGGAGTGGGGGGAATACATGCCCATTTGAGGGATCTCACTGTTAGTTACTTGCTTTTTCTCTTCGTATCCATCTGTGTAAATCTTTTTGTCATAAGCAAAACATGCTTTGAGCTGGGAAGCATAATCTTCATACACAGCTGTTCTAAATGGCATCTGAAGCTCTGACTCCTTTAATTCAGTGGGACTCCCTTCAAGGGAGTCTTGGCATGGAGATTCCTTGGTAGGACTTGGTTCAATGGAATCTGGGGATTTATTTGAAGATCTATCATCAATAACAGGACTTGTTTCCAATGAATCACGATGACATGATTCTTTATCTGAATCATCATACCGTTCAATGTCAAGATTCTCTAAATTAGCTGGATGTTGCGTTGCACTACATGCACTTGAAAGTTGTGACAAATCATGTGTTTTGACAAGTACATGTGAAACATCTACAATGGCATCTGCATGATCAGTTTTATCATTGGCCATTGTTGAAAATGGCTTTGTAAAAGTGTTTTCCTTTGCCTCAGTTGTATCTTTTGTCAATCTTGTTTCTTTGCAGGTCTCACAGGCTAGATCTTCTTCTGAATGGATTTGTTTTGTGACTGGTCTTTCTTTGAGATATTTATCTAGAGCACTACTGAGATGTGATAACATGCCTGACATGTTTTTCTTAGTTGTAAATGGTTGTTTGAGTGCCTGTCCATCAATATAAATTTCCTGGAATGGAGTTTCAGATACTGAAGTTGGCATTTGTTCTACAACTCCTTTTGCATCAGTCTGAAAGTTGACCTCTTCCCCCTTCTCAGTCTCTGAAGATTTACTTTCCAGTTTAAATTCTTTACAGCTTTCAAAAACTTGAGCCACACCTGAATAACTTTGCTTTATAACTGATTTTACTTGGCTATATTCCTCAAGGTCACTGCTGAGATGTGACAGCATGCCAGTCAGGTTCTTCTCAATCACTGACTGCTGTGGCTCTACCTGTCTCTCAATGTAAACTTCCTGAAATGGAGTCTCTGAATTTGAGCTACCGGTAGATGTTTTTTCTTCTTGTTGTACAATGCGAGTGTGCAGGTTTGCCTCTGCACCCATTTCATCCCCAGACTTGTCACTTGATAGTTTAATTTCTTTGCAGCTCTCATAGACTAATTCGGCTTCTGAATGGCTTTGTATAATCTCTGGTCTTTCTTTGAGATATTTCTCAAGGTCACTACCGATATGTGATAACATTCCTGACATATTCTTCTCAGTTGTAGATGGTGGTCGAACTGCCTGTCTCTGAATATAAACTTGCTGGCATGAAGTCTCTAAAACTGAGCTTGTTTCTTGTTCTGTGACTTTTACTTCATCCGTCTGCATACTTTGTTTTGGGTCTTCTACAACATTGTTGGCCAGTTTGACTTCTGTACAGCTCTCATAGACAAGATTCTCTTCTGAGTGGCTTTGTTTTGTGACTGGTCTCTCTTTAAGATATAACCCAAGGTCACTACTGAGATGTGACAACATACCTGGCATGTTCTTCTCAGTCGCTGGATGTTGTGGTCTCTTAATGTAAACTTGTTCAAATGGAGTCTCTGAAACTGGACTTAGTGTTTGTTCTTCAGTTTGTCTTTGACCAATCTGCAGGTTTCCCTCAGCACCCAACCTTTCTTCTAAATCATCTCTTGCAACTACCGTTTCTTTGCAGCTTTCTTGAACTAGATCCTCCTCTGAGTGGCTTTGTTTTGTGACTTGTCTCTCTTTAAGATATAATCCAAGGTCACTACTGAGATGTGACAGCATACCTGACATGTTCTTCTCAGCCACTGGCTGTTGTGGTCTCTTGATGTAAACTTGTTTGAATGAAGTTTCTGAAATTGGACTTGATGTTTGTTCTTCCACTTGTTTTTTATCAGTCTGCACATTTCCCTCTGCACCTCTCCTGTTCTCTAATGTAGTACTTGCAAGTACAGTTTCTTTGCAGCTCTCATGGACTAGAAACTCTTCAAATTGGCTTTGTATTTTCACAGATCTTTCTTTGACATATTCGTCTAGGTCACTACTGAGATGTGATAACATGCCTGACATGTTCTTCTCAGTTTGAGACTGGTTTTGGTCAATCTGTCTTTCAATGTAAACTTGTCGGAATGGAGCCTCTGATACTGAAATTGTTGTTTGTTCTTTATCACCAAATAGATCAGTCTGCAATTTTACCTCTGTCTTAATATTGTCCTCTGAAGAGATTTTTGCCAATCTGAATTCTTGACAGCTCTTGTCCTCTGAATGACTATGTTTTGTGACAGCTTCTTCTATGTGGAATTTCTCAAGATCACCACTGAGATGTGACAAGACAGACATGTTTTTCTCAGTTGTAGATGGCTGTTCAAGTGTTTGTCTCTCAATGTAACCTTGTTGGAATGAAGTCTGTGAAACAAAATTGAGTGTTTTTTCTCTGAGTCCCACTCCATCAATCTGAAGGCTTTCATTTGTTTCTTCCTCCATCTTTTCTGCTACATTATCTCTGGCCAGTATAACTCCTATGCAGATCTCAGTGACTACACCCTCCTCTGAATGGCTTTGTTTTGTGACTGGTCTCTCTTTGAGAAATTCCTCAAGATCGCTACTGAGATGTGACAACATACCAGACATGTTCTTCTCAGTTGCTGGCTGTTGAGGTCTCTCAGTGTAAACATGTTCAAATGGAATCTCTGAAACTGGGCTTAGTGTTTGTTCTTCAATTTGTCTTTGACCAATCTGCAGGTTTCCCTCAGCAACTCTCTTGTCCTCTAATTTAGCACTGGTGAGTACTGTTTCTTTGCAGCTCTCATGGAATAGATCCTCTTCTGATTGGCTTGGTTTTGCGACTGGCCTTTCATTTAGATATTCATCAAGGTCACTACTGAGATGTGACAGCATGCCTGACATGTTATTCTCAGTTAAATATAGGGTTTGGTGTGCCTGTCTCTCAATATAAGCTTGTTGGAATGGAGTCTCCAAAACTGAACTTTGTTCTAGTTGCTCAGCTACATCAGTCTGAGGGCTTTTGTTTGACTCGTTCTCAATTGTGTCTTCTACATTATCACTTGAAATGATAATCTCTTTGCAGCTCTCTTGTACTAGCTCCTTCTCTGAATGACTTTGCTTTGTCACTGGTCTTTCTTTGAAATTGTCATCTAGGTCACTGCTGAAATGTGACAACATGCCTGACATGTCCTTAGCAGTTATTGACTCTTGCGAGTGTACCTGTCTTCCAAAATTTATTTGTTTGAATGATGTTTCCAAAACTAATTTTGATGATTGTTTTTCAAATTCTGTTACATCAGTCTGCATATTTCCCTCTGCTTCTACACTTGATAGTATTATTTCCTTGTAGCTCTTTTGGACAATATCCTCCAGTAAAGGGCTTTGTTTTGCCTCTGGTCTTTCTTTGAAATATTCATCTAGATTACTGCTAAGATGTGAAAACATCCCTGACATGTTCTTCTCAGTTTTAGATTGCTGCACCTTTCGCTCAATGCAAACTTCCTGGAATGGAGTCTCCAATACCAAACTTTGTGTTTTTTCTTCTTCAACTTCAGTCAGTGTCTGTTGTTGTATCTCTTCACTTAGGTCATCTTCTTTTTCAGTGCTGGATAATTTATGAATGTTTATGCTAATATTTTGTTCAAATTTGTCCATTGATGCCTCAAATGAAGTCCTTTTCTCTACCAGCTCCTTCATATGGAAAGCTCTATTTAAAGAAGCAATGCTGTTCTTATCTTCCTCACCTTCTTTTATGTTTTGAAGTACTGACTTTGCATAGTCCATTTTCTTTGTTATGTCACTTTCTCCTCCTTTTCCCTTTGCTTCTTCTTGTTTTGGTTGACAAGTAATGAGTATATCTTTGTGTGGATCTGAGTCATTAATGACTGACAAGTCTGTTGACAAATCTTCCACTGTTTTAGATCGGTCTTCTTCCAGTTTGCTCAAAGCCTTTACTTCTGTCCCCCTAACCAGATTTTCCTCAAACATCGACACTTTACTTTTATCAGACATTGATGAGGGGACTTCTTCATTGATTTTCCTTTCCTGTTCCAGCATCTTGTGAAAATCTATTTCTGCTGTAGATGCCTGTTGAGATGTTTTCTTTTCTACCTGGTTTCTTTGAAGTGGTGAGTCATTACTTTTGGTGTCTGTGTATTCAATATTACACATTGCCTCATCCTGTAAAGATGTGCTACACTTTTCATCTTTACTTACAGTGTAAGTAAACATGTCATTGTTTTTTTGGTGGGTTGTTGTGAGTCCTTCAGATTTTTCGACCTCCTCTGAGCTGGAGCAAGAAGTTCTCATATCAGCATCTGAGGATTCAACCAGCCCTTCATGCTTGAGACTGTCAGGACTGCCATGACTTATGTCTTTCTCAAAACAAGGACTGTGGATTAAAACTTGATTTGATTCAAAATCATCAGCCAAGATCCCCTCCTCAGATGTCAGCCACTGCTGGATGCCATCTGCAGCTGCTGGTCTTTGCCTGTACAGCTGATACTCTGGACTATCCTCCAACTCAGCTTTTATGTCAGCACTGAAGTCCTCAGAAGGTCTGCGATCAGGACTGATCTGAATTTCATCAAATGAACTCCTAAAAGTGTTTAAGAAGGATCCGTCCAACTGCCTATCACCTGGGCTCTTGTCTGATGTTTCTGTCTCTTGTTTTTCAGGGTTAACTTTTCTATAATCAAAGTGTTGTTTTTCTGTCCCACTGCAATAAGTAACGTCTGAACTTTGCAGAAATTCATCAACCCCTTCGGCCTTTATGCTCACAGCTTGCATCTTTAAACATGGTGTTTCATCTGTGTTACAATAATTTTGCATTTGGCCCTTTGTAACCTCAAGGTGTTTAGATCTCTGGATTTCTCCAGGGCCAACAGATTCAAGCAGTTCAGTTTGAGCTTTCCAAGAGCCCTGTGCAGTCTGGAATGTTTTCATGAGGTCCTCGACAGACAAAGAGGATTCCTCTAGCTCCCCTCGTCCAAAGCTATCAGGTACAGGATCCCCTTGAACTGTATCAGTGGACAGAACTTTCTTTTCCACAGAGGAACCACCATAAATGGCCAGAGATCCATCAAAATCTGTTTTGGTAAAATATGCTTGTTGATCTTCTAGGTTTGTGTAGTCATGAATTATAAAATCTTCTCTTGAAGTCAGAATTGTGAGGCTCTGAGCTCCATCTTGTGATTTTAGCTCTTGTGGAGAAATTTGTTCAGGTGTCGTCATTACTTCAGGAGACTTGGATTCAGAAATCAGTGAGGAAATACATGGGACAATCGCTTTTTGCAGCACAATTTCTTGACCATCCTGCCCAGCTTGGAACAATTTCATTCGCTCTTTAACAGACACAGCCTTCTTTTCTGGCAACTCAATCTCTTTAAACTCATCGTCAGTGGTATAATTTATAATATCATACTGAACTGTTTCTGAAAACTTGACTGTCTTTCCAGTGGGAGGTCTTTCTGAAATTGATTGTTTTTCTTCAGCATAATTTCTTTCACTAAAGCTTGTTTTGCCAAAATCTTTAACGCCACACTGCTGATGGAAACTGATGGAGTTTTTTGTTTGGATCTTTGATTCTGGCTCATGTGTAGAACTCTGTTCAGTCTCTTGGGTCATTTCAGAACCTAGTGAGTCAGTTACCATGGTTTCAACATGAGAAGAAGGTGGTGCTTTGTGTTCAAAAAGCCCCGATTTACATTTTGATGGGTCCTGCCCTGTTTGGAATGCCTTCATCAGCTCAGTCACAGACATAGTCTCCTCTAATCTTTCTGTCTGAGATCTTGGGGATTTGGGGGACTTGGGGGCTCTTGGAAGTTCTGGCATGACTTCCTCTATCCTTTCTGTGGTTATAGAAACTTTTGTCTCATTTGTTAGACCTTTAGTATGGTTTTGCAATCCTTCTTGTTCAACTTTGGTCTGTAAACTTTTGACTCTGCTCTTTATAGATCCTATAGGTGTCTCAATGACAAGAGGTGAAACTGGTGGCTCCAGGACTGATTTTTGGAGCTCTTGTTCAAAGTTCTGTGTCTCCTTCTTATCTTCTTTGTTCGGTAAATCAGTAACTCTTTCCTTGAAAGACCCTATGGATGTCTCAGTACTTTGAGAAGAATCATAAGATTCCACAACTGATTTTCGCATTTCTTTCTGTTCAATATTTTGTGCCTCCTCCTGCTCAAATTTGGACTGCAAAGCTCTAACTCGTTCTTTTATAGACCCTACAGGTGTTTCAATAACTGCTGGTGAAGTTGGAGGTTCAACAACTGATTTTTGAATATTGTCCTGTCTTCTTTTGGACTGTACAACTTCTAATTTTTCTTCTATGGATCCTATGGGAGTCACAGTAGGTAGGTGAGAAACTGGATGCTCCACAGCAGATCTTTGCAGTTCTTTCTGTTCAACTTTTTGTGTCTCATCCTGTTCACTTTTAATCTGTAACGCTCTAACTCTTTCTTTTATGGACCCCATGGGTGTCTCAGTAACAAGAGAAGAAGCTGGGGGCTCCAAAACTGATCTATGCATTTCTTTCTGTTCAACTTCTTGTGTCTTTTCTTGTTCAACTTTGGTCTGTAAAAACCTAACCCTTTCCTTTATTGACCCTACAGGTGTTTCAATAACTAGAGGAGAAGTTGGTGGCTCAAGGACTGATTTTTCAATCTTCTCCTGGTCAGTGTCAATTTGTACAAGTGTATCCTTTTCTGATCTTGTGGTTGTTTCAGTAAATACAGAAGAAACTGAAGTCTCCACAGTTGATCTCTGAATATCTTTTTGGCCAGCTTTTTGTGTTTCCTGCTGTTCACATTCAGTCTGTAAAGCTCCAACTCTTTCCTTTAGTGACCCTACAGGTGTTTCAATAACTAGAGCAGAAGTTGGTGGCTCAAAGACTGATATTTGAAACTCTTCCTGGTCAGTTTTGATTTGTACAAGTTTATCCTTTTCTGACCTTATGGTTGTTTCAGTAAATACAGAAGAAACTGATGTCTCCACAACTGATCTCTGCATATGTTTTTGTCCAGCTTTTTGAGTTTCC
This sequence comes from Hypsolebias antenori, assembly GCA_031762315.1. Taxonomy (NCBI): domain Eukaryota; kingdom Metazoa; phylum Chordata; class Actinopteri; order Cyprinodontiformes; family Rivulidae; genus Hypsolebias; species Hypsolebias antenori. Next base: position 39,787,004 of record JARVGS010000979.1, on the reverse strand, counting down.
TCCTGTTTAACTTCAGTCTGTAAAACTCTAACTCTTTCCTTTATGGTCCCTAAGGGGGTTTCGGTAACTAGAGGAAAAACTGGAGATTCCACAACTGAATATTTTTCAGTTGTGGATGTGTTCACCATTTTCTGTTCAATCTTTTGTGTCTCCTCCTGTTCAATTTTGGTCTGCAAGGCTGTAACCCTTTCTCTTATAGACACTACAAGTGGTGGAGAGATTGGAGGCTCAACAACTGATCTTTGCATCTTTATCTGATCAACTTTTTGTGTCTTCTCCTGTTCAGCTTTGGTCTGTAAAACTCCAACTCTTTCTTTTACAGCCCCTATGGGTGTTTCAGTATCTCGAACAGAAACTGAAGGCTCAGTGACTAAGGAGGCTGCAAGGCCGCTCTCACTGAGAACAGCATCACCATCTAAAGACTCCTCAGAACTCACTCTTTCTAGCTCTCCCTCAGAGCTGCTACACCGAGAGAGCTCTCTATCTCTAAGTTTCTTCCTGATAGGTTTTTTGATATTTGGGGGGTGTTTGCTGTCACTTGACATAGTAGCCTGCTCAGATCTGTTTTGATCAAGATCCTCTTGAGAACTACATGTCACATCTAGTTGTTCTCCTGTGTTTATAGTAACTTTTAAGACCATAAGCCTACTGCTACCCATTTCATCTTTTTGAAGTTTTCCAACCTCTTCAAGATAATTTTGAACTTTTTCCCCAACAGCTAATGGTTGTTCCTCCAACCCTCCTGCTCTAGCTTTCTCCTCATAAATCTCTGGTGGAAATGCTGCAGAGGTTCGGATGTCCGACATGTCTGACAGGAGGTCCGGACTTGCAAGTGTTGCGAGGTCAAGTGGTTGGTTATTTCTCATGAAGAATGTCTCAGTTGACTCAGATTCATCATCTTCATTTAAAAAAGGTTTTGTAATCAAAAAGGGTAAATAAAATAAGGGACAAATGAAGTGGGAAAGAGAGACACCAGAAAATGTTCAGCAAGACAATGCCATCAAAATTCCTTGTTTAGTTCACAATGTAAGAAGTTGAAGGTTGATAGGGGAAAGAATAAGAACGTCTCAAAAAGAAGGCCAAAAAGAAGAAAAAGTCGTCCGAAAAAGATTGAAACGGAGCAGAGCAGCTAGAGCGTAAGCAAAGCCAAGATAGGTAACAAAAGGCAGGTGTAAGGTGGACGAGAAAAGTTATTTGCAGTCTGATGCGAAACACATATTGTACAGAATCAAACAGAATAACTTACAAACAGGATAGAAACTGAAAAGAAACACAACCCTTCACAAGAGGGCCACAAATTTAACGTTTACTACAAAGAAAATACAATTCTAGAAAGAAGCAAGGCACACAGAGCACTAGGCTGAAAACTGTTACAATATTTTTCAATTTCACAATTTGTAGTATTTGTAAGCAACACTAGGTGCAAACTCTATAAAATAAGACACCATGTAATATTACATTGTTTAAAAGTAGTGTTGAATTGTTTTAAAGGAATAGTTCAAACATTTTGAAGTGGTGTGCAGTTCAAAGGTTATGGTCTTGCAACTTCAAACAGCTTCAGTTTGGAGAAACAAGAGTCTAGCTCTGACCAAACCATTTAGTCTAAATGCAGTCAAGACCAAAGAGGATCACTGTCGTCTTAAAGCAGTCCCAATCTCAAAACTTATATAGCAGTTTATAGTAAGTTTCTTTCAGATTCAAGAAAGAGTTGGAAAGCTGGAGTTGTTTTAAGAAAGCTACATCTGCTTTGGAAGTGAATCTGTGCTGACTAGCCTTTACGAGCTCATCAGAAGGGCCAGATATGGTACTTTAGTTTCAGCTCCACTAACGCTGTTAGCTCATCAGTTCTGCCAGATTTTAGCCCAATTTCTTAAATCTGAGGTTGTTCATAGAGCTATCAACAGGTAAGATATCCACTCTTAATAACCTTTTCATAGAACTCCATTTCATAATTTTTAAACTATTCCTTTATTATGTTTGCAGATTTGTGTAAGTCCAATACTGTTTTAGGTTAGAATCAGCAACTAATATAATTTTATTTCATTTTAACTTTTACTTTATTAAACTTTGATTTGCTTTTAATTTATTTAGAATGGAATGGAATAAATCATTTGAAATAATGAAAAAGTCACATAAATCACAACTTAGAGTGGAAATAAAATTAAAGAAAAAGTCTTTGAACTTTATGCTTATTTTTTTATATGTATAACATCAATAAGGATAATGTGATGATAAATGACAAAATAGAATAAAGAACAAACTATGTTTTGTTTGTCAACTACAACCTCGAAGTTATAAATACAGTATTAGAAATGAAGTTATGGCTACAGAAGATGATGGTTACTGATTTTGGACCAGCCAGTCTGTAAGTCTTCCACAGGAAATTATAAAAATAATAGGATAAAGTAACAGCTGTCAAGATGTTTTCTTATAGATTACAAAGTTTAGATATATACTGACAAGTACAGTGTAATCAAAAGAACATAAGCTAAGATTTATTTTATTTAGTTTTCCTCTTTTCATGCTGTCCCAACGTTTTCTCATTTAAAGGTTGTATTTCTGTGCAGAACAAAAAAAAAAAAAGCTAAAAAGCATGCCACATGCAAAACTACTAAGAAAATGTAAACTGAGGGGAAAAGAGGTCCAAATAAATTCTTTTAAAAATCCTTACCACAAATCAATTTTTAAGTTAAGGAAAAATGTTCCATAGAAATGAACGCCATGACTAGTCAGTTACATTAAAGTGACTTTTTAAAAGAATTTAATTGACCATAGCTAATTATTAGTTGTGAAAATGAAGAGTATTAAATGCAAGAAGGAGGAGGTGAGTGGAGTCAGGAGTGAGGGGAACACAGCCATAGCATAGCTGCCATCAACCAACGTGTTAACCGTGTTAATAGAGCAAAATAAGAGCGCAGCGTTCTTTTAAATGAATCAGACTATCTTATTTCAACAAACTTAATAATTATTTCAGTCCAGTCTTGTGTCTAGACTTTTACAGACTGCTATATATGAATATGTAAAACTATCTGTAAGAGAAAATACTAATGAATAAAAATGTTTAAATATTTTGTTTTAAAGTATATATTTACTAAAATGAGCATGATTACTTTCAAATGCTCATACATTGAGGACAAAATAGTAAAAACTTACATTTCTTGTCAGTCCTTTCACTCTGCAAAACAGCACCAGACACAATTAGAACCAAACTGTGATATATTTCTGTATTCAATGCACAACTATTTACAGTTCTTATACCTCGTCGTCTCCTTCTTGATCTGAGTCAGACTCCTGAGGAGAAGAGAAACACAGCGTGGCACAGTTGGAGTTAGTGTTTTAAAGCAAATCAAGATTTCTATTCAGAGATCGAGACTCACCTTTGAGTATGCTGGCAAAGTGATGTTAAGGTTGCAGATTGCGTTGTGATTGAGACTTCGATACGTGCGCGGTTCTTTAGTGAAAGACAAGCGGCCACATGGCTCCTGTGCCGTATCTCTGATCTGTTCATCAGTTTAGCTTGTTAGTATGCATTCTGAAAAACAAGTCTGAGAAATGTTCATTTATAGTGCAACCATACTTTAATAAAGAGAGCAAGTCTGTTCTCTTTGAAGGCAAAGAAACTGAACACGTGGTGCTGTCCACTCTTGGTAAGAGGTACCAGGTTTCCAAAGCAGTCTGCATATATGGGCTTTCCCTCCAGGACCTGTGTGTGTGCACATGACAGTTTGGTAAATGTCCATCGGAATCACTAAACTAAAAACATGTCAGCTTGAGCACATTTATTCACCCGCTCCGCTAACATATCTTTATTTCTACTACCATTTCTTTAAGAGGATAATGTAGCCTCACTTCTAACATTCATTATCTGAGTAAACGTCTTCTCAGACTGGCCCGTTTCTTTTGCACCTCAATGTCTCTGCTGCGGGCAACTTCTGTGAAGTTCTCCTGCTGCTCCAAAGTTTTGTCCATCTTGTCATCTGTCATGCAGAAGCAGCGCAGCCGGGCCTCAATGGGGTCCAGCGTCTTGGCGAAAATGACAAACTTAGCCATGTATGGGACACAGATGATTTCTCTGTACAGCTGAGAAGCAAAATTAACCGACTCCTGGACCTGTCTGCAGTCTATCAGCCAGAACCTACAGACAAAATTCACACGTGGACTTAGTAACTCACATGTTCAGAATATAACACTGATCTGTTTTAAGGATAAGATGCCTGCTTGTTGATTTTAAGAGGAAAGCAAGTCACCTTGCTGACACGTTTGTGGTGAAGGAAACACATTGGTTCACAAAAGTGAGAGGTGTGGAGCCAGTGATATCCTCCCATTGGGCAGGAGTGGTTCCACCTGAAATGCAGAACAGTGGCTTATTACCCAACATGTTACACTCAGCCAGCCATGTTTATGTAATTTACACAAGGGAAATATGTTGCATATTTTCCAAACATACATTAATGCATGTAAACCTAGAAATACACCCAGAACTAAAACAAGAATGTCACATTTCATTACTTAAGTCAGTTTACTGCTATACAGATTTTCATTGGTCGACCAGAGTCGAGATAATTAGATAAATTAAAAAGAATAGAAAGGGCAGATTAAAACAGTTTTTATTCCATTACCATTTGCTGAAACCTTACTGAATATTTACCACCATACATACCAGTAATACTGCAAAGCAGCCGTAAAGTTGGGGTCTCCCCACTGAACACAGCGCTCGGCTCGTCAGTGGTGGAGGTCTTGGGAATTGGGATTGTCATGGTGATTGGTTTATGAAACTTCCTCCTTCTTGGCTCTAAAGTGACAATCGGGCTAAAAATGGCTTTGTTACCAAGAACCTTTCTCACCAAATCAACATCGGTGGGCTGAGCCTAAAACCAGATACAAAATGTTTAAATACTGGTTTGAAGCCATTACATATTCTGAACATTGGTTTGGTCTAATACTGGGTCACTGTTGAAATCAGAAATTCTGATGCATGTCCTAGTAAGCTGAGACATGGGACATTAGCGTGTACCTGTAGCCCAACTCGGATCTTCTTGGTAAGTGCACCTTCAGGGAAGACAGCTTGGACCTGGGGCACAAGAATACTGCTGAGGACACCGCCCTCTGGACCAATCAGATGACTATCCTGCTTTATCCTCGAGACCACGGCAAAATATTGGGGGAATTCTCTGGTGATGATGCGACAGATTCTTTTCTTCTCAAGCTCTTCGAGTGAATCGAGTTCTGTGCAAAATTAAAGGCAAGCAAAGGACATGGGAATCATCAGTGCTTTACAGCATCATCCATCCATCCATCCATCCATCCATCCATCCATCCATCCATCCATCATCTTCCGCTTGTTCCGAAGTCAGGTTGGGGGGCAGCAGCTTGAGCAGGGAGGTCCTGGCATCTCGTTCCACAGCCACCTCTTCCAGCCCTTCTGGGATAATTCCAAGGTATTCCCATGCCAACCAAGAGGAGGTCTCTCCAGCGTGTTCTGGGTCTTCCCTGGAGGGTCCTCCCAGTAGGATGTACCCAAAGCACCTCCGAAGCACCCAGGGAGCATCCTTACTAGCCTCTTCAAGGAGGTGCCTCAAATATTCTAGCAACTTCACATAAAAATCAACCCTGTACTGCTTTGCTAATGTGCTGCATGTGTGACATGAAATCCATACATTGATCACTGATTGGCAGACCCTTACTTTCATCCATGCCATTGAGTATCTGATTCAGCTCCTCCTCAGTGAAGTCACAATGATGTTCCTTCCAGCTCTCTCCAGTTTCACTTCGTAAGATAACAAGCTCTCTTTCTGTGCCCCGCAGAGCCGCAAAGTGGGGAATCTCCACGATCACAGGTCTAACAAGAATTACAAAAATAAAATTAAATGGAAACAAATTAGAATTAATTGTGTTTGAGTTGGCTTCAAATGTAAACACAGATAATATGGTGTATGAAAAACCATACAAGACACAGTACAGTATATTTACAATTCAAATCCGAGCATTTCATGCAAAGTGCGAAAAACAGCCATAAATAAATGTAGGACACCCATTTCACATGAGACCAGCAAAATTCAAGTAAAAACAGGAGGGGGGGGGGGTGGTGCTGGAAAAGAAAGTAAACTGATCAATAAAGGGGAAAAAAAAATCAGGACATTTTTCAAGAGAAAATTAAATCATAGAAATAAAAAAAGGAAGAAAACAAGAACTAAACAAAACATTTCAAGCATGAAAGCTTATGAGTGTGACCAGGATTCCTAGATGACAGGACGCCCTCCTCCTATGATCCTACCCGAGGAACTTTGTTCCTGGAGGACCCAGCTGCAGGATGCGACTGACCAGGCTCTCGCCCTCATTCAGGGGAGGGGGAGCCGTTGGAAGGTGCAGCTTACTGATCCCAAACGCAGCACAGAGGGGGAGTGGAAAAGACAGTTTGAACACGGCACGCAGCTGAGCAAACACACACACAAACTCCAACCCAGTCTGTACACACACACTGAAACATCATGTACCCCAAGAACTGAGCTCCTGTGGGCCCCACTTCTATGATGCGACCAGCAAGCCCCTCCCCCTCCACCATGGGGGGCATCGAGGCCAAACGGTGTCTCTTCACCAGCCTGCAGGTGACCCGTGTGGGTGCAGAGCACTTCCTTGGGGGTACAATGATCCTCAGGCCGTTGTGACGACAGCCGCGCATCGCTCCGCCTCTGGCGTCCACCATGAAGCTGACCAGGAAGCTGAAGAGAAAAACACACACAAATATTATAAACACAACATCTCTGACAGCTGTTTAGTTTGTCTGTGATTCCCCATGCAAACAAACTCAATGGAGCAAAATAATAAATTACATAAAAAAATACAGCGCTGCCTTTATAACACACGAAAAAACATTGACAACAAACGGAACGACAAAGATGTATGCCTGTTTCAACAATTTGGAAAATTTAAATTTTTGAAATTTAATTTTGTGAGTTTTGTGTGAATACAGTATTTGGGAAATAAGTAGCATGTACTCAATACAAGATTCAAGGATAAATAACTCACATCTATACTAAAGGTTAAAAGGCTTTTAAAACTGAGTTTTGAGTTTGAACTAATGTAAATCAATATAAAGTCATGCGTTTGTGAACCATGCAGAGAAATAGGATGAGAAGATATTAAATAAAATAAAGAGTATCACCTGCTGTTGTCCTGATCTAGGCATGGAGAGGAACGGCTAGAAGCAGAACACAGCAGCAACACACACACAAACACAAACCCAAGAGAACACAACCCAAAAGAAGCAACAAGAGAGCAAACACAGAGAGAAAGGAAGAATTAAGAATGAGTAAAAGTGAGAAAAAAATCTGACTGGATACAAGAATGCACAACAGCAAACAACAAACAAACAAGCAGTACGCCGATGTCCCCCGTCGCTGAGGGATTTGAGTAGTGAATGTTTGTAGTTTTAGAGATGAATATTTTTCTGGACTGGAATGGAACACTGTGAGTAAACCTTAATGTTTTGGTGAAAGCTGCTCAAGTAGGTATGAGTTACAGTGTGGAGAAGAACAGAGGAAGGATTTATTTATTTAATTCGGTTTATTCAGCAAAATATGCTACACAGTATTTAGTCGCTTGCTGCTTCGGCTGAGCTGTGAGTCAAATGTGCAGCATGGCCATGACTTGAAAATAGTCCGCAAGTGCCCTCTACTGGATATATTGTAAAATTACACCATTTGCAAGTAAGGACACGACTGGTTCCAGCATTTTAGGGGTGAAAATTAGAAGTGTGACTTATCTGTATCACAGATACCGGTAAGTCCCCAACTGTCTAT
>JARVGS010000979.1:39750337-39760819 GCA_031762315.1 Hypsolebias antenori | reverse complement strand
AGAGAGAGAGAGAGAGAGAGAGAGAGAGAGAGAGAGAGAGAGAGAGAGAGAGAGAGAGAGAGAGAGAGAGAGAGAGCCCACCCACCAGTCCAAACTGGGAGCGCATTACGCAAACCACAACATACAAACGCAAGGTACCACGTGGATTAACTCGTAAACTCAGTGACGTTGAAAAAAACAAAAATAAACTCTGCACTCACAGGAAACTCCATTCAGAGGTGCCAGGAATCTCTAAAGGACTAAACTACCAACATTGACTGTATTCACAAAAACAAACAGTGAAAAAAAAATCTCAAGAATCATGATGTTTGGGTTCACACCGCAGGAGCAATGTGAAGGTTCTCTTTGAGCTTTTGCTTTTGTTTGCAAAACATCTAATGAACCATTTGACAGATTCTAATTAAACTTTCAGGAAATAATCATATTCTTCAGCTTTTTTACTTTTGGAGTAGAACCGCTTTAAGATACTCAGCACAAAACTGATCAACGCTGTTTTTAAACACCAGACAACTCACATACAAAGTAACAACTGAACATCTACAGCTCCATTCAGTTTGTTTTTATAGCGCCAAGTCACAACAGAAGTCATCTCAGAGCACCGAACAAAAACATTCACATACATAAAAATCAATTGATATCTAGGGAGGAAGCACGGTGGATCAGTTAGTAGAGCTGTTGCCTTTCAGCGAGAAGGTCGCCAGCTCAAATCCTGGCCCAGGACCTTTCTGGATGGAGTTTTGCATGTTATCTCCATGCATGCATGGCATGCTGGTTTCCTCCCACAGGCCAAAAACATGCATGTTAGACTGACTGGTCGCTCTAAATTGTCCCTAGGTGTGAGTGAGAGAGTGAATGGTTGTTTGTCTCGTTTTTCATGTGTCCCTGTGATGGACTGGAAACATGTCCAGAGTGTCCCCCACCTCTTGCACCGTGACTGCACCAGTGACCCCTGTGACCCACAAAGGAAGAAGCGAGTAAAAGATAGTGAATGGATTTATCTAAGGACAAGCGATGACTTTGATTATCCTTTGATTTTATTTTGTGTTTTGGATCCTGTATTTTGTGATTCTCGTTTTTACCTCATCACTTTGTGTTTTTTTCATTCAGTTTCGATCCTGACTAGTCTGGTTTTATACTTCATTGTGAGCTTTGCTTTGGTATTCTTGTGTTTACTTTCGTACTGTGGTAAATCCTGCTTAGCTTCCCCGTGTTCCCTGTATCATTTCTCGTTCACCCTCCGTTGGTCTCTGTGCTTTACCAGTCAGCTTGCCATGCCCACTTCACCTGCTCCTGTTTCGCCGTTAATCTCCGCTCAACTCATTTTCCTGCTCATCCTTAGCGCTATATTCTTTCCACTTTCACATCAGTTCTGCATTTTTGGTCCCACGCCACCATCTTGGTTTCAATTATGCAAGTCTGCTGCCATGGAAAGACCAATAACCTCAGACTTTTAACTATAAAATTCACAATACAGCCTAAACAGGCCAAACAAACTTAATGGCATTCATACGTTGACGCCTCTGTTTGTGCTAACACATTATGCAAACTGTTAAATACTTTCAGGTGTGAGGGAGGTCAACTGAACGACTCAGGACTAGTTTTGTCACAGGAATATTCAAAGACTTTGTTTACACACTCTGAAGACTAAAAAGGATGCAACAAACTGACTGAGACCACTGGTAGTTGTAGGTAATAATTATTTGGTGTGTGCGAGTGGTAAGCTGTGTCTTTGAGTCCCGTTTTTTTGACATTCACATAAATATATTCCAAAATGTAAGACTGTTGCACTGCGGGCCATAGTTTAATGATTTAGTATTGTTAAGAATGAACCCCCCAAAAATAGAACAATAGTATCAAAATGATGATCATGACACATTTAATACTGACGCAAGATGTCTGACGTGAGGAGAGCCACAACAAATGTGATTTTCCAGTTGTCTTTTAGTCCTTGCTTGGTCTTTAAAAGAAAGAAAAATAACCAAATGTTACCCAGATGAAATACACACTCATCCACCTACGGGTCACTGTCAGAAAGGTTTCAGATGAAGTCAACATTCACCAGAAAATGACAGAATACACACAAATACACTCAAAAAGGCACTTTCACAATCACCACAGAAAAAGAAAGAGTTGGTCTATGCTGGCGTCATCTTTTAACACTGAAGTCAACTCCCCACACACCACAGGCATTGAGCCTCGTCCAGCTGGCTCAGTGAGAGCCTGTTGAAGGATCTGGTTGGACCGACTTCTTGACTTTTTGCTACTGCCTTCATTGTTCACTCAGTTAATCCAAAATGCTGCTGCCATTGTTTTAATGAGTTGATAGAGATCTGATATTTCCAGTTTTAGCTTCTCTCCATTGGCTCCCTGTCAAATCCAGAATTGAATTCCAAATCTTACTTCTAACCTACAAAGCTCTCATATATTACCGATCTTATTGTTCCATATTTTACTAACACAGCACTTCACGCTCAGATTTCAGGCTTACTTGTGGTTCCTATAGTTTCCAGAAACAGACTGGGAGGAAGATCTTTCGGTTATCAGGCTCCTCTTTTGTGGAACCTGTAAGACTGACACATTGTCCAGTTTTAAGACTGCATTAAGACTTTCCTTTTTGGATAAATCCTACAGTTAGAGTTAGCTTGTTATGCTGCTGTAGGCTTAGACTAATGGAGGACAACTTGACTTGATTTCTTTAAATTAATTGTTAAAATTTAATAGTTTTCATTTGACACCATTTCTATCTTAATATGTAATTCTTGACCTGCCATTGTGTATCTGTTCCTCTCAAACCCAGCCGGTTGAAGCAGATGATCACTTGTCCTGAGCTAGTTCTGCTAAAGGTTTCTTCCTCGAGGGAGTTTTTCCTTTCCACTGTCGCCTTCATGCTTGCTCAAGATGAGAGTCTGTGATGGAATTAAATTCAAAGCAGTCTGCACCTCAGATAAATAATGTTAACTTATTATTTTATACATGAATGTTTCTGTTCAGTGCCCTGAGACGACTTCTGTTGTGACTTGGTGCTGTACAAATAAACTGAAATGAATGAATTGCTGTGTGTATTTGTGACGTGACGTGTCCCATCTGCTGGATGGTTATGGCTGACAAAAGGGCGAGGGTTCTCACACGTGTCATTCACTGTGACTTCACCCACACACCCAGCAGATCTCTGTTGATTGCAACCCACTTGTTGTAGCCCTCCAGGCAAAGCTTGGCACCACCCTTAATTGTTGCTTCTGATGATCTCTAAGCTGAGATTGACTGATTCTAATATACTGACATATTTATGGGTCATCGGTGATAACTGCTCAAAGTACCTCAAAAAAGTACCCTACCTTAGTAACACAGACAAGGTGCGAAATTAGGTGAGGTGCTAGATGAGCACTGATAAGAACTGCTCAAAGAAACTCGTTCATAAACACAGTAACTGCTCAGTCTTACTGTATTATATTATACTACAGTATGTTAGTGAGAAATTAGGTGTGGAAGGTTAGAAGGTGAGAACAACTCAGAATCAGGAATGTGTGAGTAAGTCTGGGGTTTAACCGATCTGAGGTGGACAAATATCACACCCTTGGTGTTTAAAAAAAGTGGTCTTTTGTCTGTTTTTTTTTTTCATTAAAGCTGTGAACTTTTGTCTGCACATTCCTCACTAACCAGGCTCAGGTTTTAAGTGGCTTTTTATTTTTGTGTATATATGTATAAATAAGCAAAACTCTTCTCAACATTTGTTTTACTGAGACACTGAATCCAAACATTTGCTTTTGCAAACGTACAAGGCAATAAAAATGTTTCTGATTCTGATTCTAAGTGTATCGCAGAAACTCTAACACAGCTGCACACCTACAGTAACACCTCTCTGATGTGTTATTTGGCAGTCAGTTTTGTAAAAGAAAGTTGGGGGGAGGTGTTAGGATGTGCATTTTGCTGACTTGCCTTATAGCAAATGCATAAATTGTGGGCAGCTTTTGGCCTGTCAACAGATGTTAGGCCACCTACAGCAGCCTGTCAAAATGTTTGTAAGGTGACCTTTTTTTAGACCTCAGTATAATACTTTACCACAGATCAAATACGTACAACATTTTTACCGTGATAAATCCACACATAGACTTGATTGAGTCTTGTGTTAATGGGAGCAGAGTTTAATTTCTGAACATTATTCATACTAAATGTACACAAGGTAAAAGCTCCACAGTTTAAAGGACACCGTCTAACCTCTCCACAGTCTGCAGAGCATTTTACAGTTTCACATTTACCGGTACACACACACACACATACACACACATTATTACAGTCCCCCCCATTCATTCAACCTTTATTAATACAGGCTAGTCTCATTGAGCCAAGAGGACTCATTGACAAGAGGGACCTGTTCCAGACAGAACAACCATCCATCCATTATCTTTTATCTGCTTCTTCCATTTTGGGTCACAGGGGTCGCCGGTGCCCATGTCCAGCAATCACTGTGCGAGGGACGGGGTACACCCTGGATGGATCTCCAGTCCATCACAGGGCCACATAGAGACAAACGAGACAAACAACCATTCACTCTCTTACTCACACCTAGGGACAATTTAGAGTTACCAATCAGCCTAACATGCACGTTATTGGTCTGTGGGAGGAAACCGGAGTACCCGGAGGAAACCCACGCATGCACGGAGAGAACATGCAAACTATACCCAGAAAGGCCCCCGGACAGGGTTTTGAACCGGCAACCTTCTCGCTGAGATGCAGCAGCTCTACCAGTTGCGCCATCGTGCTGCCCCCATTGGTTCCAGTTATGAGTAATTGTGACATCCACATGCCTCACATGGGAAAGTTTTATGATGCTACCAGTTTGCTGTCATATTAACCCAGTGTGTGATGCCAATCAAATTCTGTGAGCATGAGCCTGTGATCAGAAGGTTGCTGGTTTGAATCCCATACCAACAACATCAAAATGTGGACGGAAAAGGACAAACACCCACACCTGCTTCCACCCTACTTTTTCGCACTCTGGGCTCTTGAACGAGGCCCTTAACCCCCACCATCTGCTCCTCCAAGTGCCCTAGATGGCAGCTCTCTGCTCCACACAGAGGGCTGTGGTAGCTTGGTGGTCTGTGGTTGCATCAGGAAGGGCATCCGGCATAAAAACAATTGCCAAGTCTTTGTGGGATTTAGTTCACTGTGGCGATCCCTGAAGAGGGGAGCAGCCGAAAGAAGAAAAAAGTTCAGTAATTCAGAACACATTCTAACTTGACCATGGGCATGTTTCAGACCCACAATCACCATTCAGGAAGATGCTGTCAAATAGCAAAAAATAGCTTTTTTCCTTTCTAGAAAGTTGTGTTGGGGATACACTAGGGTTCTCAGACTCATTAGAACTACAGGTGAGCAGCAACAATTAGGACAAACAATCATTTAAAACTCAAACATGCACATATTCACTACATAACCAAAGAAAAGAAAAAAGCACCTCATCTCCATTTCCTTCCATTTTTGCATATCGTCCTTTTAAATCTGAGACATTCAAACTTCGTATTAATCCTCTAGATGTCCTGTGTTCTTGAAAAAAATCAGCAAATTGTTTTCCCTCCACAGTCGGTCTTCTCTCGTTTTCTGAGTAGTCATCTTTTTTATCCTCTCTGTTCTTCCTTCTCAAACAGAGCTCCAAAACAAGATCAGGGTAATGTGGTTCCATTCATTTATTTTACGCCCACCGTCCCCCGTAACCCCCTCCCCCACCCCCCACCCCATCAGGGACTTTAGATTACAGGAAGGAGTGCCTCCCAGCTCTGGAGGCTCTCCTGTCTCTGATGTATAAAACGAGCTGTTATGTTGATGACACCTATATCGGTCCCCGACTGCCCCCCACACATACCTAGCATGCATTTACAAACAGGCCAATAAAAAATAGACACTCTCTTCTGACAGTCAACAGGGTGTAACATTTCTGCACAGTCATAGAGAACATGTAGGACACACAAACATAGATAGTCCAATAAATGCGTCAGCCCTTCAATAAGAAAATAGGGACTTAATTTAAAGGGCAAAATGTGTTAGTGAGTCTATAAAAATGAAACGCATAAATGTAAAGACATCCTGAGACAAACTTTTCTTTATTAACTATATATAAAAATAATTAAAAATGAAAAGTCCCCCTTTTGTTTAAGAAACAGATTGTAGACTACTTTGGTGTTGCCTGAAATGAAGTCTTGCACATTTTACAAGAACACACAAAGCTCATTTTCATTTTATATATACAGGACTGTGATCAATACTTTGATCCATCTCTAATTCATTTCATTTTTTTTTCCCTTCTGTGCAGTCAGGCTTATGATCTTAAGCAGTCCTGATCAATATTTCCTCAGAACAGTTAGCACTTTTGCTGCTTTTTCAACAACTTTCACTCCAGTACCTGACCATTTGAAGACAAATGTTATTTGTTAAGGTACTTAACTTTGACCTAGAAATCATTCAGTTCTATTAAAAATCTCTTTAACTCGAGGGTTCAGCCAGAGTTATGTTAACACTTTAGTCTGAATTTGATCTATATGGATTTTATTATCAGCAGCCTATAACAAAGATGCATTTATTTATATTTGTTTCATTGAATCTTTAAAAAAAGATCCAAAATAACAGTTTGACACACAAAAAATAATATATTAGCACCAACAAGAACACAGAGTTTTTATCTCTATAAGCAAAAACTTTTGATAGAAGATTTAAGTAAATGATCCACCTGCGTAATATCACGATTAGAAAAATCTTGTCCAAAAATTATGCAGAAAAACTGTTTCATGCATTTGCCATGTCTTGGCTGGACTATTGCAATTGATTACTATCTGGGTGTCAGACCACTTCTTTAAATAGTCTTCAGCTGATCCAAAATGCAGCTGTCAGAGTTTTAAAGAGAGTTGATCAGAGAGATCATATCTCTCCAGTTTTAGCTTCTCTCAATTGGCACCCTTTGGAATACAGAATTTAATTCAAAATCTTACTTCTAACCTACAAAACCCTCAACAACCTAGGTCCAGCTTATATAACAGATCTTATAGTTTCATATTTTCCTAACAGAGCACTTCGCTCTTAGACTGCAGGCTTACTTGTGGTTCCTAGAGTTTCCAAAACCAGAATGGGAGACAGATCTTTCAGCAATCAGGCTCCTCTCTTGTGGAACCAACTTCCAGTTTCTGTCCATGAGGCTGACACATTGTCCAGTTTTAAGACAGGGATTAAGACTTTCCTTTAGATAAATCCTATAGTTAGGGTTGACTTGGGTTTCCTGAGCTACCCCTTATTTATGCTGCTATAGGCTTAGACTGCTGGAGGACAAACTGACCACATTTCTTCACCATACTACTGCTTTACTTACTCTGCTCAACCTGTATTGTATTTGTAATTATTTTTTCTATACATGACATGTGTTTTTTGCCTTTCAGGTACGCCTGGACCTACATCTGGACCTGTCATTCTGTGTTCGTTTGACTCTTCTGCCTGTCCTCTCAAGTCTAGCCGGTCAAAGCAGATGGCTGCTTGTCCTGAGCCTGGTTCTGCTGGAGGTATCTAAAGGGAGTTTTTCCTCTCCACTGTTGCCATTGTGCTTGCTCAGGATGGGAGACTGTGATGAAGGGACACTTCAATGAGTCTGCTTACTTCCTTAGATAGAGAACTTTACTAATTGGCTTTTCTATGCATGTGAATTTTCCTGTAAATTGCCCTGAGGCAACTTTGTTGTGAACTGGTGCTAGTAAATACTTGTAAACTAATTGAATTAAATGATCAACTAAAGGAAAATGATGCTTTGAGGTAAATTGACTGTACTTATAGCACCTTTCTATCTTACCAAGATACTCAAAGTGCTTTACACTACAAACTATGCCCTCAAATACCCATTCATACATCACTCTACCATTTCTGCACAAAGAATATTCAGTGCTTTATCACATTCATACACCAATGGGACAAACATCTGATGCAACAAGGAGCCCAGTGTCTTGCCCAGGAACACTTTGGCATGCTTGTGGACTCGAACCCCCAACTCTTGCATTGGAAGATGATTGCTCTAATCACTCAGCCACAGCCACCCAGGTCCCATGTCTGGTGTATGCTGTTTTTTGTAAAAGACATGACTTCGCAAAACTGCTGAATTACTGAAAACACGTTTACATTTCTTCTTTTGTCTTTCACTTGTCCAATTTTTTAAAACACACATAACAGTTTTTGGCGAGTACAGGGACTAGACTAAAATGAGTGAAACCCCTTTCTGCAGAGTTTTACAGAATATACAGTATGGGGAAGCACACTTGTAGTTTATTTTACTTGTTTTGTGTGTGTGTTAATATGTCTTTGCCCATGTAATTCATGTTTTTGTATGCAGATAAACTCACCAATTAGTTGACCAATAGTATGGAATTCACTGATTCACAGACTCTACCATCAGTCAGTATCTGATGGGTGAGGTCATCTCAAACATGATGTTTTTCCTCCTCTTTAGAGAGAATGGCCATCTCTGAGGCTCATCTACAAACGGTTTCAATGTCTTCATCTCCTGGATAGTTTTACTATAATATTAAACTGAAACATCCAAATGTGAAAAGTTTTTTGCTGACATAAGCATTTAGAAAGGAGAAACTGTGAGCGTTTTGCATCAGCTGTAAAATGAGACTCTGACACAGCAAATAACGATGCAATCCTTTTAGAGTGTTTCAATCACATTTTAACCATTATGTATTTCAGGAGAGGCAGGCAAAACCCCCAACAGACACACATATGTAGACACTCAGTCATGCATACTGATGTAAAGCTTCTTTTCCTCTAAGCTGAGCTGGAAGTGACAGCTTAATTTAGCTAATGGACGTTCAGCCTCAGCAGCACGTCGCTCCACCAGAGCAGGACAACTATTGAACTCGGTCCAACACAGATGATTGTTTATCTTCCTTTTTGACTGCTGACCTCTGTTACGATCGTACATAAGTAGTCATATCTGTTTGGTGTTGCGATCGAGGTCCAAATGTTACATAGGGATGATTTAGAAGAGTAACTAGAGGAAATGCATATTAAAGAGTAATGTCACTCCCCTAGGATTAACATTGGGGTAGATTAGAGGGAAAGTCTGCCCTTTATTTGTGAGGACATGAAATAAAGCAGCTCACTTACAAATAAAGACACACAGTTCATTCACTCACTTTTCCCCCAACGCATAGTACAGAGATAAAACACTACTGTAGCAGAACTAAGTTTGGATTGCATTTCTTCCCACAGCAAATAAAAAATTACCAAAGACAACTTGATTAAAGTGACGTTATCCAAAAGAACAAATAACTGTATTTGTTTGTCTCATTTATAAACCTGCACACTACAGAAACAACACGACTAGCTTTGGCAGCTTTAGCCATTAATATATCGGTGTGTTGCTTCTCTTCAACAGACTTGGAAGGTGACCTGTCTTTGGCACCAGACCCTGACTATTTAAGTGCTGCTTTCTAAGATCGGACTCGTCAGGTCACAACGATGACATTGCAGAGGTTCAAGAAGGAACAAATGCTACAAAAATGAATTGTCTAAAAGGTAAACCTACACTTAAATTTGTAGATTTTATCAATTGATCCATGCACATTATGTATTGGTAGCTTAAATGAAAGGCCTACTATTCCTAGACAAACTATTACATGTTTACAGCAATACAGCAATCAATAACAATGGCCCAGACAAGCAGACCTTTTACATTGTTTGACCTTGATTTGTCAACTTGACGTTAGATCTGGGATGATGAAAAGTGTAAGTGACAATCCGCCTAGATGTTATGCTTAGGTTTATGACGATTTTCAAAATTAAGTTGCGTGTTTCAGAAGTTATGGGCGGGACAAGAGAACATTTACAGACCTCCAGATGGCGACTACACAACACGTCTGCTTTTCAATGGGCGTATAATAAAAACAAAACAAAATGACGTGCAAACTGTCACTAAACATGTTGACGCCCCTACGCACAACAGGGGGCATACTCTGGATTTGGTGATTACAGACACTGTACTCATCAATATGACCTGGGTGTCTCAGACCACAGTGTCATCTCCCTGGAAGTGCCTTCAACTTTGTCTGCTCCAAATCCCAAACGACTTATCCAGTTCTGTGAATTTAAAAACATTTCCCCTGAGGTTCTGTTCTCCGATCTTCACTCCCTGACCGCCGGCAATCATTCATCTGCAAATGACTCTGTGGATTACTACAACCAATCTATCCAGGAGCTTCTGGACCTCCATGCTCCCTTGAAAGCAAGACTGGTGTCTTTCTCCCATTCAGCCCCATGGTACACTGGTGAGCTGTGCAAGGTGAAAGCAACTGGCCGTGCTATTGAGAGACAAGTAAAATCATCTGGGCTCTCTGTACATAAGCAGGTATATAAAGAACATCAGAAAGCCTACGCCTTTTCTCTTAAAGAAGCACGGTCCAAATATTATTCCAACATCATCAACAACTGCCCTGGAAACTCTAAACAGCT
>JARVGS010000979.1:39698853-39709019 GCA_031762315.1 Hypsolebias antenori | reverse complement strand
TCACTTAAAATGTCAGCAAATACACCTGTACCAGGGAATTTGTGAGGTGTATTTGTTAGAAACAGGTCTAAGATAGATTTTTTTTCTTAATAATATGAAGATCTTGGGTACTGTACATAAACAAGTGTTTGCCTGCCAGGGATTCATGTTTCTGTTGTGTTCCTTCTCTTTGGCTAAATTTGAACAAATAATTGCTTGTCGCAATAAATAATTTGCATCAGAAGCAAACGAGAAGTTCAAAGCTTTTCCAGTGACTACTTGAACACTTTGTACAACACCTTTGAGATAATTTGTAGGAGGAAACTTGCACAGAATAAATTTATGAAAAATACCATTAAAGCCTTAAACAGAAAGCAACAGGAAACGGTCGTCTCAATCACTCACATATGATGCATTGAAAGTTTATTAGGAAGTGCACGTCAAAAAGCTAATTCAGGGGCTATTTGAACAAATATGTAAAAACTGAAAACAGAAATTACTTTTATGTATTTTATAAATATTTACTTGGTTTTAAAACCTTTTGTTTCTGTGACTTTTCAACTTATTTCAACTAAATCAGATTAAACAATAATCTAGCCTGGAGCTCTGAGCCGCGTGCTGTGAAATAAAATATTTATTTTACTGTTGAGTTCATGGATTTGCTTTTATTTTATCTGAAGAACTGAAGTAACAGCTTCACCTGAAATTTCATATCCAAGCACCACGAGGAAAGTTTTCACCTCGTGGCATTCTTGCAGACTACTGCTTCGTGTTGTTACTGGAGGACCATGATTCAGTCGGATGTTGAGTGCGCGTGTCATACAATTGTTTTTATGCACACTCAGAACATGGCATCAGTAAAATCTCACCCCAACCTCCCAACGAGCTGGATCCAAAACATTTCACATCATCCGAATCTAAAACTGAAGCTGAGGCGCATCAAACACAAGAACTGTCGCACAACTCTGACCTAAAACCAAATGTGTGGAAAAAATTTGAAGCGTGTCAGAAACTGTAAAAATATAAAAATGCTTTATTACACATCTAGCTTTTACATAACAAGCCACTGAGAGGGTTCCAGAATGACAGCAGCAACAACAACAATAACGGAGACAAACAACAGAAATCAAAGACACGGGTGGGAAAGCTTATAAGAACCAGAACTGAGACGTCAGTGTTTTTCTTCTTAGTGTGCAGAGAGTTGGTCCAGGTTGTCATGGCTGCGACACGAGAGGTGGGCCCCCAAAATATCTCCAAACAAACTTCTTTTCAGCAAGCTGTAGGCCATGGGCAGGAGCTGCTTGATAACCTTGTGGAAGTACTGAAGGAGAGAGGAAACACAACAGTGAGGACTTTTCTCCACCCTATTTATTAGTGCGTAAATAAAACGTGGAAATTCAAACTAAAACAAGCTCTGGGGCTGTAAATAAACTAGAAGGGTTCAAGATGGCTCCCAGATGACTGTGACTGTAAGGACATGCATCCATGTGAGACGGATGCTCAGTCCTGCAGCTCACTAACATTTCCAGACATTTTGGGAACCCCTTCACGAGTGCCGTTCACAACTTGGCATGCCAAGGTGAGACACTGGTCTGAAGCCCACGTCTTTGAGTAATGTAAAAATTACATTTCAACAATTCAGGAGTGTCAGTACCAGAAACGTATGTAAACCTCACGTCAAAATGACCAGAGGAAAAACCCAAATAATTCAAAACATGAAGGGCAACAGGTTTTTCTATTTGTCGTGACAGAAGTCAAAGAGTTAACATTAATCCATTTTAAAGGCTTACATGGGATCCATAGCAGAAGAGATCTATTGCTAGCTCATAGCCCATCCCATAGTCGCACTCGTCATTAGCAAACTGAACAAACGTGATCATCTCCTGAATCGGGCCAAAGGCTTTGACGCGCTCTTCATCACTCCGTGCTTCGGCGATGGCTTTACAGATCTTCCGGAGGCCAGCTGGGGGAGGCGGAAAGAAAATGTGTTCAGATGAGTTCAAACATGGAAATCAACGAATCAAATCAAGAGTAAAAAAAAACAAGGCAGTGTTAAAAACACCAGCAGACATATTTGAGCTCACCATCTGTTTCTGGTAGTTCTCTGTATCCCACATCGTTTTTATCAACTGGTACGACGATACCAGAACCATGGAACGTCTTGCTGACCACCTACAGTGTGACAAGAGGCTTTAGTCATTTATTAGCATCAAGATTAAACTCAAAGTTGTATATATTCTGAAGGAGAGCTACAGAAACATCCAGCAAAAAATACACCTGGCAACAAAATATGAAGTCTCCATTCTAGCTCTATGGTTGATGATTATTGAACCTTTTCGATAAGACAAAAGCAAACATGTTCATTTATTAGCAGAATAGAGATTTTTACAACATAACATATTTAATAAGCAAGTGTTTTTTTAAGATCAAGCAAAACAAAAAACAAAAAAAGAAAACTGACAAAAAAAATACCTAATTAGCATAAAAACAGCTCAAATCTAAATACTGTATGCATAAGCAGTTTCAAGAGCGTGCTCACAGATATTAATGAGTAATAATGAATGACAGGAAAAAAAAATGGAGCGACACTGAAGCGAAACGTTAGATCAGTGCTTCTCAATTATTTTCTGTTACGCCCCCCTAGGAAGACGTAACCACCCCGCTCCCCAATCTCCACCGCAACTGTAAATAGTATCATTTGTCTATAAAACTGTTATAAGTACATGCTGCATTACATTGTGTCCTTATTAACATTAAAGAAAAAATTAAATATAGATCAACTTACAATGAAGAACAACTTTATTAACATTGTTTTTTAGTCTGAAACAGAAACTAATTAAAGTGCATCAATTTGCCTGAAAAAAAAAAAAACTTAAATCCTTAAACATTTTTGATAATTTGATCCTGAAAAATAAAATTTTATATAATCAATAATAATAATAATAATACATTCAAATTGATCAGCAACATTTTAACTCACACGTGTTTTATAAAACACTTTGACCTAAAAAAAAAATAATAAAAATAAAGAATAAAACAGTTTGTGCTGATTTTCTTTAAATCAAAATGAGGAAGTCAGGATCAATGAGCACAATCATCGATAAAACTACAACATTCTGTCAACGCAAACGAGGGGCAGGTGTCGCTCTTGCTTTGAGTTTACTCTTTGTTGCATGCGGGCTGTGGGTGACAAGTGTGCAGAGTGTGGTGGACACAAATGTACCGTATATATTTCACATCAGAATGTGCTCTTATTGTGAAAGGGACAGGTTATAAAAAGAGCAATCAACAGTTGCAAATCATTTGTTTCTCTGAGTTTGATGTTGGAAGATAGAGAATAAATCCGAGACCCAAAATATTTTTTGTCTCTTTCTGACGACTTCCACAAGAGTGTCATAAAAACTGCAGCTTCACTGAGGAGGTGAATATATTTTGTTAGAAAAAATAAGAGTCCTAACATTTATTAAACATTACTTCTGTAAATTGTGCTTTGACAATCTCATTGATAAAACTAAAACGTTTTGTCAAGAAGAAAGAGGAAAGAGGGGGCAGGTGTCGCTCTCGCTTTGAGTTTACTCTTTGTTGCATGCATGCTGTGAACGACGTCCAGAGCGCATGGACATGAAACACATGCAGCGGAGGAGTCGGAGTTTTTTTATTGTCTCAGCCGCAGAGGGGAGCGACACGGTTCATGCACGGCTCCCAAAACGACGAGACAGTTATTTGTTCATAACTTTATTCATAGTAAGTCTGAGAGGTACGAGCAAACAACTGCTGTAACGCATGCAACTAAATGAGAATAGTGAAAAAATAAAATACTCCATGCGGCAAAAAAAACATGTTCCCCAGGTCACTGGCATTGTCCCAGGCCCCCCCCCAGGGGCGAGGGCGCACCCCGCTATTTGAGAAGGACTGTTAGATGATCATGTTTACTTCCACAGTTTATTTTATTAAGCTCATGTACAATCAATTGGGAAAAGTTGTAGAAGTGAGACATTCAATAGACGTCTAAGCATCAGGACAAAAAACTAAAAACATTTAGCCTTGAAATGAGATAATGCACAAATAAAACAGACACACAGAAAGAGGAATTACTGCCTAAAAGTAATCTAGAAAATATAGATCAAAGGCAATGGGGTTAAGATTTAGAATAAAAAAAAAAGCAAACATGAGCCATCATTATAACGTGCACACAAAGAGAAGCAGTGAGACAGTGGAGGATGAGACAACATTCAGTGATGAGTCATCAGTGTGAACATGAGGAAACACAAATGAAGCTGGAGCTCTGACGCAGGTCTCATGAAACACTGAAAAATCCATTATCATTTACCCGCTTCTTCCATTTTGGGTCACGGGGGGTCACTGGTGCCCATGTCCAGCAATCACTGTGCGAGAGGCGGGGGACACCCTGGAC
This sequence comes from Hypsolebias antenori, assembly GCA_031762315.1. NCBI lineage: Eukaryota > Metazoa > Chordata > Actinopteri > Cyprinodontiformes > Rivulidae > Hypsolebias > Hypsolebias antenori. Next base: position 39,704,626 of record JARVGS010000979.1, on the reverse strand, counting down.
GGGTCTCCAGTCCATCACAGGGACACAGAGACAAACAACCATTCACTCTCTCACTCACACCAAGAGACAATTTAGAGTTACCAATCAGTCTAACGTGCATGTTTTTACTCTGCGGGAGGAAACTGGAGAAAACCCACGCATGCACTGAGAGAACACGCAAACTCCACCCAGAAAGGCCCCCGGACCGGGATTTGAACCAGCAACCTTCTCGCTGAGAGGCAGCAGCTCTACCAGTTGCGCCACCGTGCTACTGTGAAAAGAAGACGAAGAGTCAAAAACAACAGCCTGAGAAGTGGTTCTGAACTCAGACAAAGATTTATTTTACCTTTACAGTGCTGAAAGGGAGACGGTCTCACATGTACCTTATGTCCATCAAAAACACGTCTGAGTTACAAATGTCTTTGCTTTGTTTAAATACAGCGTTATCAGTTACATTGGACTTCCTTATAGTGATGTTGTTTCTCTAGATTAGCTGATGCTCCTGGGCGTGGTCTAGCATTGTGTCGTTTTCTGGCCACTGGCCCAACTGACAGTGGTCTGTTTCAGCAAGATTACAACACTCTCTGGTTCTCTTGTGCAAAGAGTTACACACATATGTACATCATGATTTTGCAGTATTTACCATACATAGAAAGATATTCGTGTGAGACCGTCTTATTCTAATAAAGCATAGCATAAAAGATGACATTATACAACAAAGCAAAGCTGGTTAATGATTCATCAGAGTACATTCAAAGTAATAAGTTTAAATGATCAAAGTTTAATTTCTCTAACATCTCCACCCTTTTTACCATTGAAACTGATGACAAATTTTATTAGATGAACGGTACAAAAACCTCGGGGCAGATGGAAAACAGGAGATGAAAAACGTACCATCGTCCCGGGGCCCCTTACCGGTAATGACCTGCTATCAACTCAGGCTCATTTTTACATGTTTAGGGATGGTAGAGAAAAACAAAAATAAAATAAAAGCTTTCAGTTGGCTTGAAATTTACTTTGAACTTAACTATAGCCTAGAAAAGCTAACATCATTTCAGTACCAGTTCCAATTATCACACACATTATTTCTCACTGGCTTCAGTGGAGTGTAATCTTCTTCATTTAACTCTAAATGGGTTTGGTGTAGGCTGATTAGAACACCTGTAAAAGTTTTCATCATCATGTTTTTCAGACATGGTACTGCACAAGTGAAAAGAATACAGAACAGAAACAATGTTGTTAGAAGTGGCGTGCAGACTTTCAAGAGGAGGTGCCACCATGGTCCGGAGGAGAACTATGACCACAGGTTGAAGGGGTCTGTTACTTTATTCCTGCTCTCAACGTACTTTTTGAGTTCGCACAGATCGTGCAAAGCACTGTGGATGTCTCCTCCTGTTCCTGATTCATCTGGAATGTAGGTACAGCACGTTTCACCAATAATTTTACACACGCCTCCTTGTGATGCAGTCAGCAGGTCGAGGATGACTCGGTTCTGCAGAATCATCTGTCTCATTGTCGCTTTCAGCTCTCCCAGAGTTCCATTTGCTAATTTGTAGGTGTCGTTGATGAGGCGGAGGAGGGCATACCTTTTGATTTCTCTTCATAAGCAGTTTTGTTCATCAGTTGCCACCATAGGTTGGCGCTGTCATCATGGGGTGTTCTAAGTCAGATCTCAGCAGATCAGTGAGATCGCTGTTGACTATGTAACATGTTCCAATCACAACACAACAGAGAGCCCACCTGACCTGCAATGCTCCCATTGTTGCTAAGTATACAGAAATACTAGAAACCCAAATTGTCCTAACAGAGCAGGAATCTTAAGTTCTTCACTGGTTTTGAGATGACGGCCACTAAAAAGACATGCCCCATTTGTATGCTAGACTTCCCCTCTGCTCCAGTGACCTAAGGGTCTAGTACTTTCTACAACTTACAGTGACTGAGATTTATTCAACTGGGTCATTCAGCAATCTTCACAGCAGTGGGTGTGCTCAACAGTACCTGATAAGTCCCTCCCAACATGGACTGGTCCACGTCTTTCTTTTGATGACCTTGATGAAGACCCAGTTGCCAGGTTTTACTGCTGTTACTCCTTCCTGTGGAGATAGAGAATCAGTAGGCAGTAAATTTGTCTTAAACACTTATCTTTCCTTAAGTGCTTTAAGCATGTAATCAGCTATAGTCTGTTACTCGTCTGCTTTCTGCAGGTCTGGTGAGAAGAGAGGCATTCAATATGGTCTGCCATGGATTATTTCAAAAGGAGTCAGACCATTGGGTGTTGGAGTGATTCTCATATATAATTTAACTAGATCTAGGCATTCTGGCCATGGACGGTTTGTGGTATCCATGGTTTTTCTTAATCTGTTTTTTATTGTTTGGTTCGTTCGTGCAACCAATCCTGCACTTTGAGGATGATAAGCACAGTGATTTTTAAGGTTAAGCCTAGGTGTGTAGTCATATCATGTATGACTTGATTAACAAAATGGGGTCCATTGTCACTGTATGTGGTTTCAGGGATCCTATGTACAGGAATGATAGTTTTACAGATGGCTTTAGCAACTGTGAGTGCATCTGCATGTTTAGATGGGACTATTTCAACCCATTTAGAAAATGCATCAATCATTACCAGACAGTACTTGTATGGACCACTAGGTGTTAGTTTAATAAAGTCCATGTACATTCTTTGAAATGGATAGTTAGGTGTTGGGAAAGAGCCTCTCTTAGGCCTCATGTTTCCTTGTGGGTTGTGTCTTATGTAGGTAGGACAAGTTTTACAAAAGCCTTTTAAAAATGATTCAAGGCCATAGGTGGTAAAATGTTTTTGAATTAGGTTAATCATTCCCACTGACGACACATGGCAAGGCCCATGTGATGCTACTGTTGCTGCCTTGAACAGAGACTTAGGTAGAACAGGTTTATTATTCACATGATATAAACCATCATCAGTGTTTAGCTGTGCGCCCTTAGTTTCCCACATCAGTTTTTCCTGTTTTGGTGCAGCTTTCTGCATGTCTAAAATGACTGATTTATCAATCACGTTATCTTCAAGTGAGGTCATCAGGTAATTTGAGCCATAAGTGCCTTTGGCAGCTTCTTTGAATACAAAATCAGCTTCATCATGTTCAGAGAGAAGAACCATCTGTGAATGTCAGGAAGTAAGTGGATGTATTTTTGCTTCACATGTTACAACAAGACAAAGTTGTTTTTTCCACATATTACAGGTGGAGCTATAACTCCATTCACTTTGTGGAGGGGTGAAATCTGTGCACACAGCAGCAGCTTTAATTGCATGCCCAACGTCTTTCCATTGCAAATCATGTGGTTTGAATAAAGAAATGGATGGTGTGGCATCCAGTTTGTAAAAAAGTTTTTGTTTTTCAGGAAGTAGAACTGTGGCCCCTGCAAGTGAGCATCTGTCTGTGTATAGTTCTACAACAGCCATCCTGACAGGACTGTCAGCCAGGAAGTCATTTATGTAGCTGCAGTCATCTTGTTTTAACACATTCATTGTCACATGTAACTGACTCAGAGGCATTTGATCCTCAATCACCGTTAGCACATTTCCTGTTTCTTGCATCAAACAGGAAGCAGCTGTTAGATTTCTTGTTAAACCCAGATCATATGAGCAGTAAACATCAATCAAGCTTTGGTTTGCATACACCTGTGTTCTGTCTAACCTAGTAACCCTCATTCCATTTTTAATGGGAATGATAGCAATAGCAAGTTGTGTCAATAAATCTCTGCCCAGTAAATTTATGGGACAGTCAGGTGAAATTACAACATTGGCTGAGAGACATGCCAGTTTCTTCATCTGTGAAACACACTGGTTTTGAGATACTTTGCCTATTTGTTAGGCCATCTGCTGATTTTACCCATATGGAGTTGTGTGACGGTTGTAGACCAGGAACACATGTTTTTAAAACAGTTTTGCATGCGCCTGTGTCACAAAGAAAATACACATAAACCATGTCGACTTTAAGTGTTACATATGGCTTTTCTTTTAGAGAACTCAATAAATCCCAAGCTGAGCAAACATTAACAAGTTCTTCTTCAGCGTCAGAGCTCGTGCTGGGTGTGTTATCAATAGATAGTCATGCACTGAATCCTCCTCTGTTCTGAGAGTGGTTTCCTTCAACAGGAAACACTCCCCTGCGAGCAAACCCTCCTCTATTCTGTTGAGAGAAGTTTTGCTGGCAGTCTCGGGCAAAGTGGCCAACTTCACCACATTTCCAACAGGTGTCTGGATCATTTTGTGCTGGGGACGGCCTGACTGTGGTCTGAATCTGTTAAAACCACAACCTTTTTGCCTCAGACGTCCCCTTCTGTTACTGCTTCTCATAGGAGCATTGTAATAGATTCCTGAATCAAACTCATCACTTTAAAACACATTCGTTTTACTATCAATGTTATTTCCTGTTTTTTTCATCACTTTTTCAGCATGACGTGCCCGTTGCATCAGAACATCAAGAGAACAAGTGTCCAGTTCAACGAAGTGTTTTCTTATCCAGTTTGAAATGTTTGGAGTACAAGAGTCTAACAGTCCGTTCTTCAGCTGTTGCTGATAAGCTGAGTTTGGAGGGTCATTGTAGTCTATACCACTATGAATTCTAAAGTCTTTCTCGTTTCTAATTCTAAAATCATCAACATCTTCCCCTTGTTTTTGTTTAATCGCAGAGAGTGCAGCGTAATCAGCCCTGCGCTTGAAGGCTGTGCGTACTCTACCACAGAGAGCATCCCACTGTTGTTTGTAACGTCCATCTAAGATGTTTGGATTTTCTGCATCATATGGGAAAGTGGCCCCATCATGTCCTCTGCCTGTATAGTCACCTCTGACTCGGGCCCAATGTTTGTCCAGGGAGGATTGGGCTGCTTCTCCTGTCTCATGACCGTTAAGACGATAGGAATGTATAATACCTTCCATATCAATTATCTACATTTCAGGATCCTCTAAGGGACTAGTAACCCCTTCAACAGCCTTCCTGGCTTCTTCAAGAGTCCATGGTCTAAAAACTTGGGCATATTGGGGGCTGCCTTCTGTACCTGCAGCTGGATTCATGAATTGTATCAGAGGATAAGCGTCTGAAAAGGAGCCAGAATCCTGAGAAGTGGAGGCCAGCTGTTTAGTCATATTTCTAGTGAGCACCTGCTTCTCTGTGTGGGCCTGTGATGACATGTTTAGCTTAGCAAGTTCCTCAGTGAGATAAATGAGTTTTGGTGGGGGATGAAACTGAGACTTCAGCTGCATTGTATGAGGGAGGGCGACTGACAGGTCCGGTTTCATTGTCTTCAGGTTTAACAAACATTGTGTCAGTCATTTGTTTTTGTTACTTTTGGAGCTTAGTTTCCTTGGATTTGTTAATTTGTTCACGTCTAATTAATGATTAATTCTGTCAGATTTTAGCAATTGCAAGTTGATCTTCTAATTTTTCCTTCTTTTTACCTAAGTAATTTGGTCCTGGAGTATGGAAACAAGCATTTTCCAGGTGTCCACCTTAAGGGTGGGCTCTGTTTTATGCATTTTCATCCATTTTTCTAAATATTTCACTGAATCTGGATGCTTTTGACTCATGTATTTAAAATCTATTGTTTGTGACCCTGTAGTGGACTTATTTCTATTGTTAACCATTTGGTTAGGTATGACTCAGCGGTGTGTTGTTTATTAATATATTTATGAGGACTATATCAGCTGGAAATGTCTCAGATGGACTCTCTAGTCAAGTACACACACACACACACACACACACACACACACACACACACACACACACACAAACACACACACACACACACACACACA